>JAOWBP010000001.1:41917585-41948584 GCA_028571105.1 Tragopan temminckii | reverse complement strand
CCACATACTTTGCAATGGCAACTCAGCACTGACCGTGGCTTAGGCTATGACCAAGTCAAACCTGTGGCAGTTCTACTGTCATAGGATGCCTTGTCCCTCCACACTGATTGACAGTAGTTGGGTAGCTTGCTCTTGAAATGCTCCTTGTCCTTTCAGGTACCTGTATTTTTATAAGCACACAGTAGAACTACTGAGAGAGCATGGAATTGTTTCTGCTGAGGAGGTACCTCTTCCTGTGGTCTCCATGGCTATTTCACACCTCTGGCAAGAGCTTTCTGAAGAAAGGAGAGACAGCATCTTGCAGTACTGTAGCCAGAGAGATTTCCGCCTGGGTCCTACGGATGCTTGCCAAGAGCCTGCATGCGCTGATGGCGATGTGAGGGACAGTGGAGGTAACAGTGAGGAAGCCAGTGGTTCCTTGGTCTCCACGCCAGAGGAAGTAAGTGCTCAGTAACACATATCCTCTGCCCCTAAAGCTCCAGTCCTCCAGTTGCTAATTGGCTCTGCAGCTTTTAATTAGAGAACATAGAGTAGTTTTAATTAAGTTTTCCCAAGACCACTTGAATGCAAAAGTGGAAACAACAAACAGCCTTTGAGTAAATGTCTTGAATTCTCTCTCGGTAAGATAGACAGCAAGCTATAGAAGTGCCGTGGCACAACAATCTTGGCATTCTCTGTTGAGCTGTGGATTCCTGTGTTAAATAACATTAAATTAGCTCTAACTTGCTGTGGGGTGGGGAACAAGAACAAGGGTTGTCCAGCTGCTGTCCTCTGCAAGTCTTCCATGCAGCACAGATTATCTGTATCCAGAAGAGATGCCCAGATTCCTAAGACCTGTGTGTTTTTGCCTGGTTGCTTGTTTTTTAATTTCTTGGGTTTTGATTTTTGCTTTTTGTTTGTTTGTTTGTTTGTTTGTTTTCAGTAATCAGAGCACTTGGTAGCAAAGATAAAGTATTTGTAGACCAGTTCCAGCGATACAGGACTGATGACTGCCTATTCCACGCATTTCTGCAGAGCCAAGAATTCAGTGACTGCGTAGATGAGAGCATGTGAAAAAAGAGATTAAATAACAGCCAACTCTCCATAAATTGTTCCTGATTAAGCACTGATTGCTTAAGCAACTAGCTGTTCAAAGAAGTGTACAATGTTATTAGTTGCAAGGGAAGGTCAGAGGTTCACCTTTAGCAGATTGTAAATTGCATTTACAAGCTCTTTTTGAGTCACAGGACAATTAGCAATTCAGACCACTGACCTGCTTAGGAAATGTCATGGAGATGTTGCATGTACAATACTTTCTGGCACAGAAGATGTGTGAAGAGCATGATGGCAGGGTGAACTAATGAGATTATTGGTCTGCCACATGGAGAATCCGAACTCCTTTGTAAGACAAGTCATATACTGGAATTGGATTTATGGAGAATGGCTGGTACAGCTGAGATCTCCAGCCATAAACAACTCAATGGCCAAAGTCAAGTCTGGAAAGCACTGTTAAATTCATGTATTTACTGATGCTTTGGGAGATGCAAGTCTAATTCTTGGAGGCTGAAACACAGGGAATGGACTAATCTTGTGTTCTGAGTTATGAAATAGTTTCTCCTTCTTATTCCTGTATCTGCAAAACCCTGTAGATTTCTGCAGAAGTAAACATTAGCTATTAAATGGAAAGAAAAAAATATTGTACTTCTTAAGACTTCATTATTAAAAACTATGCCCCAGGTAAAACTCTTTAAATGGCTGGATATGCTGACATCCAAAATGTTTTCTGTGACAGGTGATGTTTGAAGACGCGTTTGATGTTGCTGCTGGCTTCCTTGAAACAAATGAGACACAGGGATTGTCTAGCCAGAGGTAAATTATAAAACCCACCCTTTTGCTAGATAGAATAACTCAATAGCTGACAGTCAGTGCTCCCCTGCAAGTTTGTTGTAGAGTAAGTCAGCAGCTGAGCGTTCTCTTTTGTGCCTAACTTTTAGTCAGTGGTTAAAATAGTAGCATACAGCAGCTGTGCTCACTGTAGTACTACCTTTTAAAGTGTACGAATGAAATGATGAATAGGCATTTACAACAGAACCAGGAAGATTAGCTTACAGGAGTGCCCAGTCACTTTGAGATAACTAGGCACTCTCAGTAAGTGACTCTTCTGGGAAAGTCTAGGAAGAGTCCTGGATTCTGGATAAATAGATAAACTCTTCCAATTTTCTTCTCTACTTTGCATAGCTTTCTGTCTTTTCAAATTACAAGATTTCTAACGTTTTCCTTTTTTTTCTCTCTCATTTACAAGGTCTGTGGTGATCATAAGGCACTCCCTGGGCAATTAACTATACTCTCACTTAATGAGACAAAAATAATCTCTTTTTTTCCTTTAACATCATCTCTCTTAATCTTCTTCAAGTACCCTAATTTCATCAGAAAGAGATGATCAAGCTGAAATGTGGTTGGCTTGAGCAGAAAGGTCAGAGAAACACAAGGGGGAATGGTTTTGAATTAAGACAGGGGAGGTTTAGGTTAGATATTAGGAGGCAGTTTTTCACACAGAGGCTGGTGACGCACTGAACAGGTTGCCCAAGGAGGCTGTGGATGCCCCATCCCTGGAGCCACAGGCTGGATGTGGCTCTGGGCAGCCTGGTCTGGTGGTTGCTGACCCTGCACATAGCAGGGGGGTTGAAACTGGATGATCATTGTGGTCCTTTTCAACCCAGGCCATTCTATGATTCTGTGATTCTCTGCAGGTCAGATCACAATTACCTAAGAAAGAACGTGTCAGATACAAAACTAGCACTGCCTTTGATTTTCCCAGTAGACCAAAGAAAGAAAAGGTTTTTCTCTTCAAGAAGAAAATCACTTTCTGATTCATCTCTTACATATTCTTGCTGCTTAGTCTTGGTCAGATTTTTTTTTTCCTCTTTCCAAATAGTGTATTAATTTATTTTTTTTTTAATCCAGCTACTTATTTTTCCATATTTAGAGAGTTCTTTAGTGTGAATCTTTTCTTCTTCACTGTAATTCCACACTGCACTTCCAGAACAGCATGAACAGAAATAAGATTGTTCTGGCTTTTCACCAAAATATGTTTATATTATAAAGCTTAACGAAACATGTATCCATTAAATTACATTTATTAGGTCATAACTGCTGTTTGTTTTTGAAACAAGGAAAAGCAAACTCTGTGAACACTGCAAACGTATTGGCATCATCTGTGCAGTCTGGTTTAAGCCCCAGATTAGATTAATATTTCAGTAGTCAGCATTTTTCACATGCCCTTCTTTCTCCTATCATCCTGTGCTTTACAGTTCAGGACAGAGGTGTGCTGTAGAACTTTGTAAGATCCCAGGGAGAGCATAGAGGTAAGGTCCAGAGTGAATATCTGACCTTAGCACCAAAGCTACCGTTGACCTGAGTACAAATTTGCCAGTAAACAGCTGATGTGTGATTTTGTGACCAAAAACTTTACAAAAGAAGGCAAAGTTGCTTCTTGGAACAACCCTACAAAATACACTGTCAAATGGCCATTTTTGTTCTCCTTTATGATGCGTGTGTACCTTTCCCTAGAACAGTGTTATCACAGCTGTAGTGTATTAGTGGGTCTCTGTTGTGCTAGTGGTTTCTTACACTGCAGTTCTCAGTTCTAAGATATCTTTCTGCACTTGTTAGACAGCATTTCCTCATTACACCTCCACTCCTTCCTGTCTTTCTCACCTATTGTCTTTCTTGTCGGATTTGTCATGGAAACAATTTAAGTATTCTGTAATTTGTAAGTAAAATGTGAAGGAGAGAAAGTAAGGAGGAGGAGGAAAAGAGGGAAGAGGAAATTAAACATAATTTCTTGTTCCATTTTCAGTTCTTCATTTACAAGCGGCATTTCTGAAAATCCAGAGGATGACCACAGACTCTATCTGCAGATCACTGACTTCCTAAAAAGCCTTTTCTTTGCTAATACACACTTCTGCCAGGTAAGCTTTGCCAAAGGGTTCCTTGCAGAAGGAGCAGTGTATTTCTGTCACTGTCAGAAAGAGATTTCCCTTGCTTTGGATCATAGTGTCCAGAATCATTAAAACAAGAGCTTGGGGTTTATTGCTTCAGATGTCATTCTGCAGGTCCATAACCCACCCTTGGCCTCTTGATTCTGAACACAGTGGGACCACCCTGTGCTTTGTCTTGGTGCCAGCTTCCCTACCCTGAGCCCTTGTTTGGCAAGCTTTGAGAGTAGGGTAATTAGGCTCTTGAAAGAGAACAGTTCTTAAAAGAGAGGAGCTGCTGTGCTGTGTCTTAACTTCAGCCTACTGGTGCAGATTCACTGAGCCAGAGATCATTGTGTTTGCAGTGTTAGTCCTCCTGTTCTTGTCCTCTTGCCAAGAAGGTGTCTGAGAACTTGCACGTAGTTACTGAACCAAAAAGGAGAGATCACTCAGCAAGAACATGCTCATTTTGACTTGGATTGTGCCTCTACAATGGCCACTGTTTCTCTATGTTCTGCTGTCACCTAGCTTCCACCCAGTCTCTGTTACTTGAGCAGATCCTCCTTTAAAGAAAATGGAATATTTGTGGTGAGGGATAGTTGAGACAAAACCCAATCAAACAAAATCCAGAACAACACAAAGCACCAGAAACCAGTGTTGCACCACTGTCTAAATCTATCGCAAAACTATTTCTGCATGTCACTTGGTTCCTACAATCTCCTGGAGACCTTAGCACTAAAGGAGGTGCTGGGAATGACAGCAGGCATAGTAAAAGCTATGAAACAGGAGCTATTAGAGTAGGACTCTTCAGCAAAAATGTCTGGGGGTGACATGAGAAAATTTTGATCTTAAGTGATTTGGATTTGGTACACAGAATGATGATCCATTACCTCTTAACACCAGAACTAGACAGCACCCAATGAAGTGAACAAACAGTATATTGAGAAGTTGCAGATTACCAGAGTTAACTCCCCAGGGATGAGTCGATTGACGGTTAATAAATCTGGACAAAGATCCAGATACAATTTCGTATGCAGAACACCCTCACGGCACAGCGTGCCAGAATGAAGGAGCGTGTAATAGGGAGACAGAGCGCATTGCATGCAAAATGCTTGCACTTTTTGTTTAAACATCTACTCCTGGTCATTGTCAGAGACCAAGCACTGATTTACACAGCCATTTGGTCTGCAAATAACTGTTCTGCATAAAAACAGGGCTCTTTCTGTATTTATATAAATGACTGTGAAATGAAGATGCCTAGAAAAGAAAGAACGTCATAATGCAAGGTGCATGTTTTCCAGCTGTGAATGTCTTCCCTGGCTAAATGCTTTTGCCCTTTGCTTGGTGCTGTATCACTGTGTGCGAGCCCAAGCCCATCTTACAGCTCTCAGATAAAGTGGTGTAAGTGGTAGTGAAATGCTGCAAATTGGAAGCTGAGCACTTTTTTTATTCAGGATCTTTGAATTGTCTGTGATAAAACAATAAAAAGGGAGTGTGAGCAGAATTTACCCAGACTAAATAGTACTGATAACACAAAGATCACAATCTGTTTTGATTTAGATAACTGTGGTACAAGCACATCTAGAATCCTGCCAAGAAACAAGAAAATTTGACTGACAAATTTTTGGTTTTGAGAGCAGAAATTCAGCTCTACCTCTGAGCAAATAGTTTGGAGACAGTTACGGAAGTGCAGCTGAGCGTATCTAGGAAATATTCCAACTAGCTTGAAACACTACCTCAGGCAGCAGCAGAGCTCAACTTAACCCAGACACTGGGTTACTCAGTGCACTGAAAACTCCTGGACTTGTCCTGAATAGGAGACCTTCTTGCTAACCTTGTGTGTGTGACCAAATCCCTGCAGACCACTCTCTAGATGCAGTATTGATACAGGTACATTTGCCCAAGAGTTTAGGCAGTGCTGGTGGTGGTGTAATTATCCCAAGGGTTAAGTGGTGTCCTGATGCACCGTGCACACACATGGTAGATGATGATATGGAGGCAAGCAGCAGGTACTGTACTTAAAGACAGGGCCACCAGTGTGTGCTGCCCGACTGATGTGTGAAAGGCAGCCTCTGTCCCTTCCATCTGCAGAGCTGGTGAGGTAACAGATTTTCTTGTGGTCATTACATGCCAGTTCCGTGTTAATGCCATTTGAGAATAACTGTCCAATTACAAAGCACTGCTGTTGGATTATGTACATTTGCTGTTTCATAGTCTACAGACGCAAACACTTCTGTGTCCTGCTCAAGAGCCACTTATGCTCTGTATGATGGTCGAGAAAACCATTTCCCTCTGTTGCTAAAAGAGCAGCAAAGCCTGAAGACAGTGCAAGTTAGAGGCTCAAGGAAGCTCGCATATCCTCAGAGCTTGTTATTTGATGTGCTTGCTACCATGGTCTAAATGATGTAGATGGAGGCAGGGTGAAGACCTGTGATTTTAGAATGAAATTAGTTGAGAACCTGAGACATTCTTCATCAGGCACCACAAACAGTTGACTGAGAGGTGCTGGTTGCTGATTCAGAGCAGAAACAGGGCTCATGGCACTTGGAAACACAGTCAACTCTTGTGGTTTTTAACCTTACCTGTCTTTGGGATGGTTTCAGGAAGAAGATCTTCAGTTCGATTATGAGACTGTAATGCTGAGGTGCACGGAGACCTTTGATGACGAAGATTTATAAGTAGTATCCCTGTTTGCCAATGTTTTGCTAAGCATCACTGGATACAGCAGGCATGTGAAGAGATTGTGCCTCTTTCAGAGAAACACCTCTCCAATCAGAATGGGGAGACACTGTGTTGTGGTTTGTTACTGTTGAATTCCCTTTCCTCATCAGTGCTTCATGACTTAACCAGTTGAGTAATTTATACTTTTAAACGTTCCAGGTTTAAAATATTTATAAAACCTAAAGGAAGAAATATTTTTCTCTCTGACTTTTTAATGCTTAACCTCATTTCACAAATACACTGAAGCAATTCAGTGACCTTGCCTAATGTGAGCTGTGAAAGAGATGCAGAGAGGACATGGCAACCTACACACTCCAGACTGCTACCTGCAAAACTCACAGCATGCCTCCCAGCACCCTGGCAGTGATTGCTTTCCTCTACAATTCTTTAGCCTGGGCTGGAAACAACAGAGGAATTTCTTCACAGAGAGTGACACGAGGCTCTTCCATATCTATGAGGGTAACTGTAGTGGCCACCCGCTCCCAAATCGCTCAGAGAGACGCAAATACAATCACAAACTGTGGATTATTTTTGTAAAGTGTGTAAAGTTGAAAGAGAACAAAGCCCCCTGTGCTGTTCTGCTGCATCTTGTTCCTTGATGAGTAGTACTGCTCAGATGGTGTCTTGAAATTAAAAATGCATTGAAGTTAAAACAGATCATTCACATCTCTGAGCTGTCATTAGCGGCTTTCTGCAGACTCGGACAGTGTTCTGGCAGTGGTTATATTGAGGTCTCCCTCCTCATACTTCCCCTCTCATTTTAAAGTACCATGCATATATTGCTCTGGAGGGCCTGGGTTTGGGGACACGTGCTGGTTGAAATGTGTGCAGGTTTTTCAGGGGATCTCAGGTCAAATCATTCTTTCCTAAAGGAAAGAATACAAGAGACAAATGTGTAAATGTTTGCATGAAATGTCCTGTGTGCCCTTTCTTACCATTCTGTAGTTTTGTGGGAAAATGTGTTAGTTTTTCTCAGTGTGGAATCTACTTTTTTACAGCTTAAAGCGTCCCTTTCAGATCTGACAGCTTGTTGCCATCTCCAGTTCTATTTGCCACATGACATTTGGTCAGTTTTGTTACAAAAACAAGCCTTTCACTTTTCCACCTCAGTTACTGCATCACTTGAGGTCATACTTGGCAAACCTGTAGGAGAGCCATGTGAGTAGATAACACTGAAGGATTAACAACCTTATTATTATTAGCTCTCAGTCCCTATGCTTTGAAGACCAATCCAGGGCAGAATCAAGCAGCAGAAATATTGCATTTTCAATCGACTTTCAGCCTGTCATGTACCAGAGGAGGCAGTTCTAGGTGGTCACTGTGGTATGTAGACGCATTCCCTTGATGATCACATGCGAGAGCTTTTGATGCTTCACCAGAAGTTTAGTCTTGAACACAAACATGATCAACAGGTGTGTTCAGGTAGTGTGAAGGTAAGAAACTACTATTCCAAAAGGTAGCAAGCACTGTGGGAGGCATTTATGTCATTATGGAGAGGATGAGGAACACATTACTTTAGTTCCTCCTGCGGCATGACCAGTTTGCAGGATGCAAGCCTGTGTGACATGGGAAGGCAGCCTTCTCATGCAGAGCCAGCGCCACCCAGCCAGAGGCTGAGCTGCCCCGGTGTGCAAAGGCTGCTCAGCCTTGGCAGGGAAGCAGCCTTAATTCCTGAGCATAGTATTGCTGTGTGTGCACTGGCACCACATTGTTCAGTGCCCAGTGGTTGGTCTTGAAACTTCTTATGAAAAAGTCTGGAAAGGCCAGCAGGCTGCTGGGGCAGAGCAGTGGAAAGGAGAAGGCGCTTGAGGCAGAAAGGCAGCAGGGAGGGAGCAATGGCAAACCTGAAAGCAGCCGTGGAAGTGAGGCCATTGTGGAAGCAGACCTGGTCGAACCAGACAGAATGAGACCAGGTGCATTACAGCTGTGCTGTAGCACAACAGCTTCTAATACACAGTCTGATCCAGCGGTTGGCAGCCTTGCCCACAGCAGGGGAGTTGGAACTGGATGATTGCTGAAGTCCCTTCCAACCCAAGCTATTTTATGATTTTTATCATCACAACACTGTGAACGTAACAGAGCAGCTCCCATCACTGCCCAGGTCACATCTTGTTAGAAAGCTATGAAAATGAGCTGGTCCAGAGCCAGTGTAACTAGGTACAAGCATGTATTCCTCACCAACTCTCTCCAGCTTGAACAGCAGGACTTGCTGCCTGCACTCTGGCAGTTCACTGTGTGCACCTCTGTAAGCTGCAAGCAGGATCACCCCACGCTGCCTGACTTCAGCGCGTTTTGAGGAGTAAACAGGAGCAAAGGGTAACACGGGTGGCAGGCAGCTTGCTGTTCCCAGGCAGTCCAGAAAAGCCTTCAGGTGTTCAGTTTTGCACCTGAGGATCCCTTGATCTTTCACTGATCAAGGAGCAAATAAACAGAAGCTGCATCCTGTGGTGCAAAGTCAAAACTGTTTCCAAAACTCAAGTGGCCGTATGGAGCTGGCAGGGAGTGGTGACCCTGCAGCCTCACCCTTGCCTACTTCATTTTAGAATTTAGAGATGTCCCTCTGAGTCAGAAAAACAAACAGGCATATAACAAGCACACCAAAGGAGAAATTTCAAAGGGCAGTTAATAGCCTGAGCTTGAAACGGGGACAGAAATAGATTCTGAGAAATGCCTCGAGCCTCAGCAGCACCAGACACAGCTGGTGCTTTGGGCTGTGCTGCAATGAAGGATGGGCCTTACTCATGCTGTGCCCTAGGGAGCTACCAACCAAGTACAGGAGGAGGGTGCAGACATGGCAGCAGGGTGGAAGTGCAAGATGTGGTCATGGTGCCTCATTCATCAGCTGCCATCCTGTTGCCATTAAACCATTCCTTGCAGCGTATGCTGGATCTGGCCAGCAGCAGCCTGACAGGACACGGGGACAGGGTGATGCAGATTAACTTAAGGTTTCCTACGTATGCTATGGCACAAGTAAATCTGAGTGATGTGTAAGACTAGGGTTTACCTGCTAGATCTCCTGGGGATATAGGCTATCAGTAAATGAGCTTAGAGGTGTGGGCAACGTGGAAAATTAAGGCAGTGTCAGTGCTGAGATGCCCAGGACCTCTATAAAATCCCACCTGGGCAGGAATCAGGCATAGTTAAATACGCAAATCTTTTTGTTGTTGTTGTTCCAAAGACATTCAACCACAGTCCTGAATGGAGGCCCTCAAACTTGCTAGTAACAGCAGACTACCAAATTGTTTCATCTTTGAGGATCCCAGTATACACAATAGACTGACCTGTTCAGACTTACTCCCAGAGACAAGACAGCAATGCAGAATCACAGAATTATAGAATCATTTAGGTTGGAAAAGATCCATAAGATCAACTCCAGCCATCACCTAGTACTACCAAGTCCACCACTAAACTTGAGTGCCATAGCCACACATTTCTCAAATACCCCCAGGGATGGTGACTGCACCACATCCTTGGGCAAAATACGCCCCTTAACAGTAAAAATAAGCAACATACCACTAAATCTGGGACCAAACACCCAGATTGTAATAGGCATGAGGAACAAAGGGTTTTCATTGAAACCACCCAGATTTTGCTGAGATGAAAGGGGTAAGAAGAAACCATATCACAGCCTTCAGCTGCACTATGGAAATCAACCCAAGAAATATCATTCAGTTGCATATGTTATTTATTTTTCCCAAAATATATTTAAGTATAAACCTCAGTGCAGGAAATGACAGCTTAATGCTACAGCAATATTATCATATGTCATCAGCAGCCAGCACCACGTGCAGTCACATTATTAACAGGTTAAGGCTGTTTGTGCTGAGAGTAGAAAGCAGCAAGAGTCTGCAGGCTGTTTTCTAGAGAAGTGGCTGTCACTACACTATCACCAAACCAAATCAGGGACAGTGGGGACACACAGAACTTAGCAGTAGCAGAGGTATGTCACACTACAAGCAGAAGTTTTGTCCTTCATCTCTGATGAAGATTCCTTCATCTCTGTGCAATTTGGTACCCTGGGGAAGCTGGCTCCCAGCATCCCAGCTGGGATTCCTTTCAGTAAAGCTGGTTATTTCTAACAGGTCAATAACCTAAGTGAAGTTTGTAGATCCCTCTGCAGTGTAGGTAAGGAGAGGCAACTTCAGAAGACAATTCATCCCATTAACCTTAGATGCTGCTTTTCCAACATCATTCATTTGACTTTAAAGCATCACAGGAGTGAGAGGAATCATGGCCTACAGGCGCCCACTTCTTCCCTTTGGCCAGGAAAAGGTGTAAACCACGAGCTGAGAGGTGAACATTGCCATTACAGATGATTAAGGTGAAGGGGATAAACCTCAGCCCAAAGGATGCATAAGAGCAATAGAGATGCCTTCTCCTGCGGCCCCAAGAGCAGTCAGAACAGGGGAAAGGAAGAGCTCTGCTTCAGCCTAACAATTGTTCCTCAGGGTCCCCAAGGCTCAGTGCAAGGAAGGAAACTGAACATCCTTCCTAGGCATTTCCCAAAGCAGTACTATGTTCTTCCTAGAGGTGGGCAGGCAGGAGCAGGGAGAAGAAAAATGATTTCCTCAAGGTCACCAGTGGCACTGGAGACAGTTAAGAAAAGAAAGGCATTGTCATTCTCTTGCTCCAGCTCAAATGATGGGGGCTGCAGACATGCTTTTCATACCTCTGCTCGAGAGAAGAGTTTACCTTCAGGCCTGGTGCTTACATCCTTGTATCAGCACCTATCTCAGAGTCTCTTTCTAAGCTTGCTTTAACACTGCTTTCTTGACCAGCAGCCTTCAGTTCATCCATTTTCTTGCCACCAGGTAGTTTTTTGGGGCAAGCAGGGAGATACCGAAACCAAGAGACAGCACAGTATTTAGTGCCTATGCCAAATGGAAGATCATAGACCTTGGAAATGAGCTGGGAGTTGTCCACTTCTCCCTTGTGGCTGTGCTTCCATGCCAGGAGACCCCGCTCCTCCTGTGTTCCTGTGAAAGCAAAAAGGAAATTGTTGTATTTCAAACACTAAAGTGGGTGTTCTGAACATATGACTGCCTTGTGCACTTCACATTAGGCTCTCAAATCACAGCAGACCCACTACAACATAGAGACTCCCTGCACTTAAACCCTTCTAGCTTCAAAACACTTTACAAAAACTAGCTACTCTGCTGCTAGACAATACCCATCTCCCTGCAGTGTCTTCCAGTCTCCTCCACTGCTTCTCATGGGAATCAAAGATACTAAGACAGGTTTTCAGAAGCCATGGGGGATGGAAGAACTATTCAAGAGGCATTGTAAAGTGCTAGAAAAGCAAAGCTAGGTGTTAACTGCTCAGATATCATGAGTTAAGAGAATTAAGTTTAGCTAGCAATTGCTAAATGTCTGTAATTGTTGCAGTGGCTAGGTCCCTCTTGGGAAAGGGAGTGAGCACATAAATTCTGCCTGGAGGAGCTGAAGATCAAGGGTATAATAAAATTAATGAGCCAAAAGGATATTGGCTTTTCAAAAAGTCTGAGATAATAAAAGAGTGTGGTTAACAGAGTGTCCTTCCTGCTCTCTTTCTGAAGAACTTCCTCTCCTATTGTTAGGCCATCCCTCCCTAGGCTTCATGAAAATCAGAGGGTCTTTGATGGCTGTGAGGGGCAGCTACTGGTCCTATATCATATCTTTGGTCATCAGCCCTTCCTGCTGCTTTCCACTGATGTGGTAGCAGTTTGACCTCAATTTCAGCAGTTTTCATAAGCAGGCATGCATCAACATACTGCCTATCAGGAATCATAGAATCATTAAGGGTGCAAAAGACCTCTAATTTTACCTAGTCCAACTGTCAGCCCATCCCCACCATGCCCCCTAACCACGTCCCTCAGTGCCACATCCACACGGTTCTGGAAGACCTGCAGGGACAGTGACTACACCACCTCCCTCGGCAGCCTGTGTCACTGCAGCACCTCTATTTCTGAGAAGAAATTTTTCCTAATATCCAACCTGAATCTATAAGCAAGGAAGAAATATTCCTTACCATGCCCTCCCTCCTGCAGTTGCCTTTCTCTCTCCTTTCAACCAACAGCATGACCTAGGCTAGCATTTTACGTAAAAGACATTTTTCACTGAATTAACTTTTCCTCAAACTAGGCTGTTGAAAAACGAGTCTTCTTTTTTTTTTTTTTTAATGAGCTACTGTTTTGGAACCAGCAACTATTCCATTGATGTCTCTCCTGTTCCTCATTCCTCTCCAGGAGTTCAGTGACATAGGGTTTCATGGTTGCTATCAAAGCTTCTACCCATAGAGCAGTTGTAATGAGGACAAAAAATACCGAGTGACAAACCCCAGGGCAGACACAGACTTGTAGCTTAGCTCATTTCAGCAAAATCCTACCTGGAATGGTATTATCAAGGATAAACCCTAAGAGTCCACCCACAAACATGCCAGTGGTGAGAAGCACCTGGATCACCTGGTCCAGCTGGATGATTCCTAGAGGAAAAACAAAGACACACATATTCAACCAGCAACATATTCAGTGCCAAGAGGCTGCAAGATGCATGCTTGTTTAGGCAAGACCTGCAAATCCCAAAACAGAGCCTAACATTTGGCAATGCAAGGGAGGCATCGGAGCAGAGGACAAGAACAGCACTCCCAGAAAGCAACAGACAAAGCACGGCTTTCAGGATTTTGTCTGGAAAAAAATGTGTTTAAAAAGATTGCTCTGGATCAGCCTTTGCTGAAGTTCTATGCTGCAGAAAACTCTTCTAAAATATGCTGTCACTTCTTACCTGTTTCTAGCAGCGTATTATTTTTGTTTGCCCAGTTGGGAACTGTGAGTCCAGCAAACACAGAGAATCCAAATATAAAGATGTTTCTGGAGGAGTTCATATCCGTGTACTGCACAGAGGAATTGTGTACATTAGTATTGCCAGTTTGGAATGACCAAAATCCATGGATTCATTAATTCATTAGTGAACCATGCTCAGATGTACACACAAACCCAATGACAGGTGTTAGAACAAAGTTCTGCTTAACCAAAATTAGCAGATGATTTCAAACATGTATGGCATACACTAGAAACTGCATATGGCAGATAGTCAGGTGGCCAAGCACTCTGTGATCTCCAGCTTGACACCAGGAAAAGGTGTGATTCAGCCATAGCCACTGGCGGAACTGGAAATTAAACCTTTTACTGAGATTCTTGCCCAGTTTGAGACCTCTACTCAAAGAGCCCTCCTCTAAATGCACATTACCATAGGACGTGGAGAAAAATTATCCATAGGAGCAGCTACAGAAACTCCTCCCTTGCTTATAACAGCTTCCTTCAGATAAACTGTGAGACAGGGATGAGCAGTCCTGACACTGCTGGGGCATTAACCAGGGTGCCTGCAAGCCCTGTCCCAACCAGGAACCTCTCTTTGTGATTTGGTCTCTGCATGAGTGCCCTCATCTTCAGCCGAGGAACTGCCAGTGCAAATGTTTCCATTTGCTGCAGCCCAGCTTAAGTCTGTCTCAGGCTGTTGAGAATCTGGCTTGAAACCAAAGTAACCTTCCCTGGGAATGAAAAAGTGCTCACACAGCTGTTACCTGCAAATTGGAAATCCCCACTGCGGTGATAATGCCAAACATCACGAGGAACAGGCCTCCGATGACAGGGGTGGGTATGCTGGCAAGCATTGCCCCCATTTTCCCAAAGACGCCGCTCAGGAGCATGGCACAGGCACCAGCAATGATCACCATGCGACTCCCTACCTGTGGTGGGAGGAAGAGCAGGCAGTGATGCACCAGTGAGCGCAGACCTGCCAGGCAAGGCTTGCAACCAAAGCACTCGATGGCACATTCGGTTCCAAGCTTTGGGTTCAGATGGGAAGCTCACACTGCGTGGAAATTCCCTGTAGCTGTAGACTAGGAAATATTTATCATAATAAGCACTCTGAGAACAATCATGGATCCACACCTACTTGCTTTGTTATCCTCTTTCTCATTGCTATCATGACTTAACAGTTCACTGTGAAACAAAAAGCACATTAAGAGCACACTAATCCCCACATACAGCTCTGCTTTCTCTGCAGTGTAGAAACGTTGTGGCATACCCACAGGCTACTCCCAGATAATTCACTGGACAACACTTCCACCAGAGGTTAGAGTTTTCACCTCAAAATGGCTTTCAGCTAGGTGTCCTGCACCAAGCAATCCTCCCTCTGTGGACCAAGATGTAGGAGAGCAGAGCTGGCCAGCCTGGCTGCTTCCATCCTGAGCTCTTGGATCTGCTATATCCTTTACACGATCAACACCAGGTTAAGAAGAACTGGGGAAGTATCTTGATCTGCCCCTACCTGCCATCACACACCAGCTTCAGTCAACCCACCTCTCTCCCATTCTTCCCTAGGAAGAGTCAGGGAGTCATTCTTAGTCCCACACTACAACAATGATGGGATGAAGCAGCAAGCTTCATTCAGTGATGTTAGAGTGTGTGAATAGGAAGGAAAAAGAGTATCTGACAAACAAAGGGATGAAGGAGACATTTACAGATTACAGAAATTAAACACAAAAGCAGCAGTATTTGTTAGACTTTCAATTCAAGATACGCTTTGCCACACCAAAACTTGGACAGCTTAAAGAATCACACTAAGATTTACAGCATTCGTGTCTTAGGCAGAGAAGTTCTGTAATCCTCTGCAAACAATTTATAATTCAATTAATTATTTTAATCCTTCCACTGAAGTATCTGAAGAATGCCATTTTTTTTCTACAAGGGTTTTTTGCAAATGCTTTCAACCAAAACACTGCCAGTAACTGGTACTGTCCCTTTTTAAATATTACTTAAAATACTTTAAAGGCATACTTTTATGAAATACTAAGTTTTACTTGATTGAGAAAGAAATGAGTACGATTTGGTGAGGAGTTTCAAAATAAAATCATGCATTGCCTTCAGGTGCACTTTTTATATTCTTTGGCTTAAAACCTTGGGACAGTATTATCATCAAAGCAGTAATTTAATAAAAGCCACAAGATCTGTTTGTTTCAAGATTAGAATGAAGCTTCAGATTCTTAATTTGCTGAAATTGTCATATGTCAAATTACCCAATAAATGGAGTTGGCCTCAAAGGCAAATTAACTAATCCACTGATACCACAACTGGGAGCATCTACTTCTAAAGCTTCCAGTTTAGAGTTTGTTTCAGTTATGTCAGGGAAACAAGAAAACTGGGTTTTGTTCTTAAAGCTGAAGAAGCTGCAGTTTCCCAAAATCTTTATCCCTCTTTGAAATTCTCTCTTTCTTGGAAATGGGAGCTCAGTGCTGGCACACTGGGTTTGATCCAGTATCTCAAACATAGGTGCCTGGTGCCATTTAAGATGTTGGGTCTTGGTAGTTTCTGACAGCCTCTCCTTTGCCTGGGGATATCTGAAATACTCAGAAAGTCATTTCAGGTGGTGCTGGACACCTGTGTTTAAGCAGAGGAAACAAGTCCCTTGCGCTTCCCTTTATTATAAAAAAATATGTTTCCCATGAAAAAAACAAACAAACAAACAAACAAAATGAAATCTGCCTTGTGATCTCAGCAACCCAAACTATCCCAGTCAGAATCTGATTTAAGAATGACTGAGATAGAAATTCTTCACTCAGGGGGCGGTGAGGCGCTGGCCCAGCTGCCCAGAAAGCTGTGGATGCCCCATCCCTGGAGGTGCTCAAGGCCAGGCTTAATGGGTTCCTGGGCAGCCTGAGCTGGTGGGTGGCAGCCCTCTCCACGCCAGGGGGGTTGGAACTAGATGATCTTTGAGGTCCCTTCTAACCCAAGCCATTCTATGATTCTATGAGACTGTCTTCTGGGCTCTCAAGTCTGAACAAGGTGAGCAGAGGTGGGATCTAAGTGAACTGTCCCCTGAATCAGCACAGATGGCATGTCTGTGCAAGGACTTGGAATACATGGGGACGAGGCATGTCCTATAAACTGACAATTATGGGTTTGAGCACTTCTGCACTGTGGTCATGTCAGTGAACTACATCATGAGAGAACAGGCTGAAGTATAGGGTCAGTATGTACCAATCAGATTGTGACAAGGGATGGGTGACAGGCTAAACTGAACTCCATGCAGTTAGGCACAACCACTTTAGTCAAACACTGTGAAAAATGGTTATTTTGAGGTTTATAAAATCCAGCAAAATAACTAATATTATTGTTCAGGAGCTGTAAGTCAACATCTGCTTTTATTTACAGACTCACAGCTTATTTGACAATGATTTAGAAATATTTTTCAAGTTGGCTGCTAGATGTACTCATCCCCTAGCAATAAAGCTTAGTGAAAATCTATGATCTGATTGTCAAGTTTATCTATCTCTGGAAATTTCTTTCCCTCATAAGAGCAATAAGATACTCAGGGAATTCACACAACTTTAAAGAGAGGTAAAAACATGTACATTTGCCATCAGATTTCATAATCTCAAAGAAATGGTCTACCTTTCACACCACTGCCATCCTGGGTTATGAAAACTGTGGAACTTAAAGCCCTATTAAGGATCTCCTTTCCTCTCCTTCCATTTATTTAGGAGGATAGACAGGTAGATAGGTAGATAGACGGATAGTATCTGATAAATTCAATCCTCAAGAAGTTTCCAGAATAGCTCAGCGTAACATATGCTCTTTACAGGAGCCTAAGCCAGGAGCCATGAGTAACAACAGCCTGTACCTCTCCCATATGCAGAGTTGGGCTCAAGAAGCCTTCCACACCAATGTACACAACGCACTTGTAACAACGCTCGGGAGACCCACAGGAGGGCAGGGCACTGCAGCCACCCTGCCGTGCGAGGCTCACCTTGGTGATGCCCAGGGCCCCCACGTTCTCGCTGTAGGACGTGGTGCCATTTCCCGTTCCCCAGGCCCCAGCCAGGAGGCAGCCAATGCCTTCCACACCGATCCCACGGTTGATGGCATGCTTCGGTGGTGGTGGGGCACCAGACAGGCGGGCACAGGCATAGTAATCCCCCATGGACTCCAGCATGGAGGAGATCACCCCGGCGAGGATGCCGAATATCCCAGCCAAGCTGACTGTTGGCATTCCCCACTGTCCTGCAAATAGAGCATGATTCAGGTCAGTGGGGCACATTTATCCCAAAATCTACTGAGAGGGAAGAACAGCAGGGTGCTTGTGCGTGTTTGCCTGATTTTTGGCACTTCACTTCCCTGTGGTGGCTGTGAGGTGGGCAGGGTATAGCAGCAAGGGATAGGGGAAAAGGTTGTGCAGCTGTGTCGCAGTACCTGGGTAAGGGAGCCGAAACCAGGGAGCCTGAGACAAGACGTCCCCGCGGGTGTCTGTCCGTGCCAGGTGGCCGTAAGCAGTGGGGTCCGTGGGGAGGACGTCAGTCACCGTCAACACGTAGCAGAGCAGCCAGCTCAGGGACAGCCCCAGCAGCACCTGCCCGTCACATTCGGCAACGAGATCTGGTTACGGCAGAGCCGCATCTCCAGCAATGTCTGACAGGTCTGGGACAAGGCCTTCTCCTGTCCAACCTTTTCCCTGTGCACACGTGAGCATGCACATGGGATGGCGGGAAAGTGACAGCAAGTATTCTGGTGGCCCTCCTTTCTGCCCCGCAAACAGACGCCATAGGTTCTTCTCCCATTCTCCCCGCTGCCCCTTGCAGTGTAGCCTGGGTTGGGAAGTGCTAAGTCCACTTCAAGTGAGTGGAAACAGCCCAGATAGCCTGGACCGGGTGAAGCTGGTCCCTCTGCCATGCTGCCCGGGTCACCAGGAGCACTAACATACCGGAAAGATCTGGAAGATGTAGATGGGGGAGAAGTGGCACTTCTTGCCTCTCTGATATGATGGCAGTGGCACAGGGACATCCTTCAGGTACTGAGAGAAAAGAACTATGAAAAAAACAGTCCTGGGAGAAGGGAAAAAAACAGACCATGAGACAAAGTGCTTGCCCAGATGCCCACCTGTCCCCATGTGAACTGGAGGCCCGGCTACCTGATTCCCTTTCATCGGAAGGACTCCAGATGACCCCCCAAAAAAGTCTCTCAGCACCAAAAGTAGCAGTGCCTATGTTTGCCCCAAGCCTCCAGGACTTGCTCCAGTGGCCACGAGGTGCAGCTCCTCTCCCACCCCTTGTGTGGGACTGCACCTCTCACCAACAGCAGCACAAGGCCGCACAGACACACTGCAATATACAGCCAGAGGTTATCAATAACCATTCAGATCATTGAATGACTGGATGCAGAATGTCTGAGGAGGAACCAGCTTCCATTCTTGGTTTCTAAAGCTACAGAGCACATACCAACTGCATCAGTGCACATTTTGTGCATTTGCATTAACAAAGGAGCTCAGCAGCCTGATGAATCATTGCAGAACACTCGTCTATCTTGGGTAGGTGTCACTGCTTATTATTCAGGTTGCCTGACACATTCCATTAATAGATGCTATTTTCAGCTGCTTATAATTCTGCCTAACTTTTTTCCATTTAGAATGAAAATTTCCATGGAAAACATCTGCCCCAGGCCAAATATTTCTGGAGAAATATATCCTAAACCTATTTCAAAGAGTGATGTTCAAGAAATAGACATAGTTGAGAAGGTCATTTTGCCTGGAGCAGTAGTAAGGTCTGCCTATGTGAGATTTAGTAGAATTTGTTTGTTGGGGAGAGGCATATTGCTCTTTCTCACAAAACTCTGCTCAAGTATGGCAAGTCTGTGGCAATGATCATTCATCTCAGGTCCCAAGTACTGAGCATAAACATCTCTGACTTTAGCATGTGCAGGCCATAAGGATTTTGAGTTTTTTTGGTTTGGTTTTTTTGTTTTTTTTGTTTGTTTGTTTGTTTTTTGTTTTTTTTTTTTGTTGTTGTTGTTTTTGTTTTTGTTTTCTGGAATATTGTTAAGTGTGAATTGTGGTATGTACCATCACCAAACCAGTTTCTCAAGGCAACACTGGGATTCACCCATTATGGAGGCTCTGGGATGTGGTAGGGCTGGAAGCAGGGCTGAGACCACAGGACCCATGTCTTCTACCTTCTCCATCACCTGTCTTTGCCTGGGACTGGGATTAGCACAGGTAGAAGTTCAGGTAGAAAAGAGAAGAACAAAAAAGGTGGCCAGGGTTGCATGCAGGGGCCGGACACAGGCAGGAAAACCCTGGTAATGGAGCAGCACTTCTGGGCAAAGTGGTCAGGAGAGAAACAGAGGTTAGGAGTTAGGGACTGGAGAGGGGAAGTGGAAAAATGAGACAGTCCTGATGAGGAAACAGATTTTGAAAAGAGAATTCCAATTGGCCAAGCAAAGGGGCTGGGACAAATCATTAGAGCTAGAGAACAGGACAAACCACAGATGTAGTGGAAGAAACAAGGGTGAAAGGGAACTTGAGGAGCAGGGGGACAGGCAGGGTTTGGGATCTTACGGAGTGCTTGTGGAAGAGATCAACTGGGTGGAGAACTGCAGGTGGAGAAGAAAGGCGGCATTTGGAGCCTGGGAGTGCAGGTGTTGGCAGGCAGAACAGAACTAACAGTGACAGGAGAAGTGGAGCTGGGAGCTGAAGGCCTGCGTGGGTCCTGATAATTTCCCCATGACAGCACACTGCCTTCCGAGGCTGCATTCAAGGCTGACCTCTGGACCTCTGAGTTTCCAAAGACAGCTCTGAAAGCACTAGCAAACTGTTGGAAGTCATAGAGGAAAACAACGTGGTGCTATCCCAATCTTAAACCTCCATTGTGGATCTGAAAATGCTTATCTGCAGGGGAACCATGCAGTGGCACTTCTATTTTTTGAGACTGTTTCTGAAATTTAGATTTAAAATCTGAAATCAGATTTAGATTTAGGTTTAGACAAGATATTAGGAAGAAATTCTTTACTGTGAGGGTGGTAAGACGCAGGAACAGGTTGCCCAGTGAGGCTGTGGATGCCCCCTCCCTGGAAGCATTCAAGGCCAGGCTGGATGGGGCTCTGAGCAACCTGGTCTAGAGGGAGGTGCCCCTGCCTATGGCAGGGGTGTTAGAACTAGATGATCTTAAAGATCCCTTTCAACCCAAACCATTCTATGATTCTATAAATATCAAATTCTGCCACCAGGAACAACACTTGTACACTCATACACAAAGGCACACACACAAATTTCCCTGTAAGAATGCTCTCAATGCTGCAAAGGCACATGCACACAATGTAGACATTTCCAGAGCTCCCCCAGGGCCTCTGGGGAGAAAACAATTCTTCCTCATGGCTTGAAAACAAGACGTGAAGCAGCAGCTATTCTAACTTGAGGAATACAGAACTCTGAGTGCTTAACTTTGTTATTTTAGAAATATCTTTTTAACTTAAATAATGGATGTGTAGGATAGTATGCACAAGCCTTCTGCATGTTAGCACTCCACAAATAAATCTTGAGCTCCAGGGAAGTGATACTTACATGACTGCTATGCCCCAGTGCTGTCCAGCTTTATCCCCAGCCGAGTCAAAGAGAGGCAGAGCAACCAAGGTGATGGTGGGAGCTATTGTCAAGGGGCCAATGAATCTCATCAGAAATCCAATAAGGCCAGAAAATCCAACAAAGATTTGAAAGCAAGAAGCTACAATGATAGCTCCTTGCACCTGGAAGAATGGAGGAAGAGAGCAGACAGTGAATGGACCTCCAACTGTTAAGTTTTTTTCTTAAGATTTTTCTTAAGGAAGTCAGTACCAAACCAGTGTGAGAGCCAGGCACACCTCCAAAGATGGATAGGTATGGAGGCCTGCACTGACCGCAGCAGGGCTCTGCTGAGCATTACACGGGGGGAAGGACCACCAAAGTACCAGCAAACCAATTCCCATCTTGGCTGAGGGATTTAGTCGTTACCACGGCTTGTTTCATTCCCTTGTGCCTGGCATCCATTGTGCCACCCAAGCACACATCAGCTTCCCTGCACCCCCACTTTCTGCTCCCCCATAATGCAGGGGAAAAGCTCTTGCTCTGAAAATGGGAATAGAGCCATGGCCTCCATTCACCTCCCACCTGGGAAGCACTTGAGGTGTTTCAGCACACTGGTAGGACAGGATGTCATGACAGCTTCTGTTTTTTCTGAGTATCAGTTTACCTCTGGGGACACAGTCATCACTCTGAACTTTTCTGTGTTTGACAGTCACTGCTTAAGTAGCCAGTGACTGTGTCCTGAAATGCCATTAGCTACTCTCATCACTTCCAGCCAGGAGGCTCAGGGGTGAAGCTGCTATCTTTGCAGATTTGGTGATAAACCTGCAGTACTGAGCATCTTCCCTCATGCTGGCTCCAAAGGCATGAGGAACACAGGGCTGTGGATAACAGGTCTGTTTCGCCCAGTGGAGACTTCGCAGGAACCATAATCACCCAAGGACTCTTTGTCTCCTGTTCAATGGCAGCGCAGCATCAGAGCTTAGGTGCCCGGGAAGCTGTAACAGGGCAGGGGCTAAGGGCCATTGGAGATGGAAGGTGAGGTGCTTTCCTGAAAGCAAACAGCCCTGACACAGAACAGGTGCTACTGAAGATGTGATGTACCTCTCGCATCCGTGTCTGCCAGACGTCAATGAACTCAGGTGAAGAAGCATTCACCAGTGTGGCATCCTCCGTCCAGGCAGGGCACTTCCACTTGGGGAGAGACAGCATGGCCAGAGTGGGGGTCAGGAACGAAAAAGTTCCTCCTTGAATAATAGGCAGCCTAGAAGGAGAACAGAGGGAAAGCTGACAAGAATGCTAGAATCACAGCTCCATTTAGGTGAGAGAAAGGAAAGCAAAATAAACTAAAAAAAAAAACAAACAAGCAAGAAAAAAAAGAAAATAAAAACCAAACAAACACAGCCTGGTTGTGGTCTCTGGCATTGTCTTTTGATCTGTTCTGGCAGGTCACCATCACTGACAATGCTTGGGAATTGTTGGCAGTAGTACTCAAAGAGCAATGACCATGATAGAGAGAGGTACATAGCATATGGAGTCAGGCTGCTACTCTGGTTTAAGTAAATATGTGTCCTTCTAAGGTGTGACTCTTTTATAGAGCTGCATATGCTAAAAAAGCAGCCAAAAGAAAAAGCTGGAGGAGGAGAGAAGGGAAAGGAAGAAAGAGGATGAGACTGAAGAAAATCTTAGCACTGACCTGTGCCCAGATCTCACTGATATCCAGTTCTTTCCTGTCCCCTTGATCTGCCTCACTTTTCTTCACAACCTACTTATAAACACAATCACACACTGGCTATTCTCCATGCCATAACAATCTTCAGACTAGGAGCACTGGAAATTGTGATTTATATCTTAGGAGATCGTTTTTTCTTAAAAGCTAATTCCTCTGCTCCTTCTCCACTGACACTGGAAAGGAGACCTACATGGACACAGCAACAAGCTCTGAAAAAGCCAAGAAAAGCCTCCAAAGTGCTTTGGCTTTATCTGCTCAGAAACCTCCCTGGGAGCAGCTCCCAAAGCAACCTCTCCTTGTGCCAAAAATCCCAGTGGCACCTGCTTAGAAAAGCAGCAGAGCAGTGATCCATGTGAATGCTTCTGCAATTTCCCTGAAGCTGAAGCATTTCCACCATTCATCAGAAAGCACAGGAAAATGAAAGACAGCAAAGCTGTAACAGCACCACATCTCAGTCACTTACAACAAGTATTTATATCACTGCAATTACTCACGCCACGTACAACCAAAGCACTGTTAGAACTAGCCAGCAAGTTATATTTGAACATCAGTCATCCGTGGAGTTACTTATTTATTATATTCATCCAAACATGTTGCAGCCTTCAAAGGATTTTGCTGGGCAAAAAAAAAAAAAAAAAGAAAGAAAGAAACATAGAAGACCTAGTGCCAGCACTGCTGAATTAACAACAACTCCTGGTGTGCTGGCCCTGAGGCTGTTTCCCAGCCGGTGTTGGTGGGCTTAAGATCAAGCTGGAGTGTTGAGGTGATGCATATGGGGGACATGGGTTGTTTTTTTTTTCTGGCAGTGTTTACAAGATTGCCGGTTTAGAGAAGGAGATGTTATGCTCTGATCATCACTGCATGACGCCTAAGCATCACCACAATGGCAAGTGAGGTCACTTACCTGTATGTCCTCAGGAGCTTCTTGGATAGTCTCTAATGACCATCTGGGAGCCATCATTCCTTTTTCATGCTCTGTCACATGACCGAGCTGTAGGTTACAGTGGGTTGAGATTTTCCACCATTTACTGCTTCTGGAGGGCTGCTCCCACATTGTACTGACTCTTGGAAAGAACCTCCCCATTTCTACTGCCAGTTCCCACCTCTTTGTTCATGTGCCAGCACTGTATTTTAGCTGAAGTGTTTTTTCCCTGCCTGATCCCATCTCTGCTCTCTCAGACTAATTGCAGGCTGCAGCCAGACCCACTCAGCCAACACTTGGCCAGGCTAAAGCAGCCAATCTCGCTTACATTACCTCCACAAGATGAGCTGCCTCCCATTACCATACCACATTAACACGTTATCACTATCCCTCCTCTCACCTCTTCTCTGAATCAGTCTTTCTTAAATACAGACATCATGAACTCTGCAGAGCACTTAGCTGAGGGCTCCTCAGGGTGTTGGACAGTAGCACTGATGTTTTCCAGGAAAAAAACATCACCTCAACCTTGTATTTATTGTTTTCCCCACAGTCTTGCTGGTGACTCACGATCATCTACTAAAGGCTTTGAGAAAGCAGTAAAATGAGGAAAAGAAATCCGCTTCTAACTGTTTCCCCAGGCTAGGTTTGCTTGCCATCACTTCCTTTGGCTCTGCTCCAGGCTGAGTCCACCTTTCTGACAGGGAATGTCCTCACACCTTATAATTGGGGCCAGCAATAAGGCAATTGCATCCTTAGTGCAGAAAAAGCCATTTAAGCTTATCCTATAGGATCAGCTCCTCACTGCTTAATTTGATCTGCTCTTCCTCATTCAGCTACTGAGCCACAAGAGACGTTAATGAGACATTAATGTCTCATTCTCTGCCACGCTTTTATCACAGCTCTCAGATATTCACCAAGTCATTTTGGGGGCAGCCTGAGGGGACCTGGGGGATCTGAATCACCCAAACAGCCCACACCATAGCTGTGTGCCCTAACCTGAATTTAATCGAACTCGGAAGAACCGACTCTCCTCTCTTTGGTGGCCACAGTGGCCTGGCATGCATTGCAGGCCACCTCCAGGGCCCTTTCTCCATTAATCCTGCAGCAATGGAGTTACCTCCAGGGAGGGGTTTGTCTACCACCATTCCTTATGACAGACAATGATGGAAAAGTTACCCTAGGGAAATGCCCAGGAGGTGTAAAAAGCATTGTGATTTGCCAGTAGAAGAGTTTTAACCAGGTTATTCAGATTTGAAAGCCAATCAGTGTGTGATTTTTGCTTTTGAATTCTTTGATTCTTATCAATGCTTATTAATGCTTATAAATATCTAATGGGCAGGAGTCAAGTGGATGGGGCCTGGTGCTTTTTAGTGGTGTGCAGCAGCAGAACAAGAAGCAATGGGCACAAACTGGAACATAGGAAGTTCCATACAAACATGAGGAAAAAATCTTTTACTTGGAGAGTAAAAGAGCAGTGGAACAGGTTGCCCAGATAGGTTGCGGAGTCTCCTTCTCTAGATATGCACAAGACCCCCCTGGATGCCTGCCTGCGTGATCTATTGTAGGGAACGTGCTTTAGCAGGGGTAGCTGGACTGGATGAGCTCCAGATGGCCATTCCAACCCCTGCAATTCTGAGGTTCTGTGTGATTCTGTTCCTGCCATAATAGAGGGAAAAAAAATGGAAAGAGAGAGGAAGTCCAGAGTTATGACAAAGGGAATAGAAGAAATTTTGCAGGGCCAGCAAGGACCCAGGCTCTTTGGGGCACTGCAGATATGTCTCTTACAAAGTATTTAACTTTTTCCTGAGTCTCTGAAGGTGGCGGATGAGCTGCAATTTCTCCCAATTACCCCCCTGAACCCATTTCTGAACGGCTCTGTGCACCCAGGGCCAGGGCCAGATTGAAAGGGACCTGCCACAGCCATAGGGTCTCTGGTAAGGAGCATGCAGATACTGTATACTGCATCTTTTTTAATGCTTTACCTTTTGCATGACAGATTCCTTATGAGCCCAACAAAAGATGCATCAAGTACCAGGAAATGCAAAAGCCAAACAGTGAGGCAGCCCTGCAAACCTGTCATGTACAGTGACTGCAGTATGCTTTGCCACATGTCCTGATTGCCTAAGGGTAACAAATGACCCTCAATACTAGATAAACTTTACAGCAAGCTGGCTGCTGAGCACATAGAAATTGCATCTATAAATTTTCTTGCATGTCCCATTTCTTGCAGTTGACCTACCTGACTCCAAAGAGGACTTGAAGCAGGGTGCAAATTCCTGAGACAAAGAAGATGGTGCTTATCAAGTGGCTCTGGGTGAGGAGGTCATGCTGAAGACAGAGCTCTTTGGAGAGGATCAGCGGGATGGCTACCAGACCTCCCATGGCTGTTAGGAAATGCTAAGAGCCACAGAGAAAGACAGGGTGAAGAAGGACACAGAACTGGCAATACTGCATTACTGGGGGAAACCTACAAGAAACTAGCATATTTGCATTTGAATCATACCAGTACTACTCATTCTCTTTTTTGATAAATTAAACATTCTGTTAGGGGATGTACTTACAGGATCTGCAGTGCACCCCCACAGACTTCTCCCACAGGATCTGCAGTGCACCCCCACAGACTTCTCCCACCTTCTGTGCCCAAAGGCCTTTTGTAGTGCTCTGGACTCCCCAGATCACTGTTAGACAGAACAGGTTTATCCCCTGCCCTGCAAACAAAACTGTTGGGAGTAGTCTACCAGGAAGGAACGGACATCGTAGGGAAAGATAACAGAACGATCACATGAAGTGAGCAGAGTACAAATGTTTCAATCCGTTTCACTGGCACCTCAGTGAATAACATAAAATATTTGTAAATTGGAGTTATCTATTCTTTGCTGTCAACAACTTTTCTCACACAGTGCAGTTATGAATAGCCATATAAATGGATGCCAAAGAATGGAAAGATCAAGCATTGTATTTTTCAAAAGAGTCACAGGCATACTTTAACAATGACCTTTGGTTAATTACTAAAGATAATTTGGTGAGCAACTGATGAGGTAAGGTTGTTTTAGCTGGTTTTACTTCCTAATTCTCACTCATAGTACAGGACTGCAGTAGTGGAATTGGTGGCACTTGGAAACTCACCGTGCTTGTTAAAGGTATGTTTTATTAAATTTACAATGTAAATACATTCACAAAACCTTGTTATACACTCTAAATGTAAGGTACCATTTAAGGAAAGAAAGTACAAGATGTCCACCAAGCTCCAAGAACAGTCCGTTGCTTCCTTAGTCATTCTGAGTGCTGTATTCCCTGAGGCTCTATACCCATTAACTTTGGATTGCATTGGGTTATTTAACATGCGTGGACATGGACATTAGCAATAGCAGTGTGGACCCTTCTCATGCTGCCTCTGCTTAGCCATTATTGCAGTGGAAAGGCAGAAGTTTAGAAGCCTACAGACATTTTGCTGATTTCAGCAGAGGTATCTGACCTGTTCTTATTAACTGATTGGCTCCAGCCCTAGGTCTTTGCCTTACTATTTGCACATCAAGGGGGAGGGTGTTGCTGCAGGCAGGAGGATAAGGATCAGTGCTCAGGCAGTAGTGGGAAGGCCCTAAGGACACTAAGCCCACAGCTCCAGGTGCATCAGAACCAAAGCACTCCCAAATACAGATTTTGTCCCCATTACCTGGCTGAACACCGGGTAAAATTCCATCCATCCCCACCCATTGCCTGCAGCCCCCTCATACCTGAATACCCAGCAAGATGCACAGGTACCAGGGGGGTATGTCCGTGACAGTGTAGGCCAGCTTGTTGCTCTGCCCCTTGCCTTTGCCTTCCTTTGGGCCCTGAGCAGCACGATCCAGTGAGGCACAGTGGTGGCTCTCATCTTCACTCTGAACAATGAGAAAAACCATTCGTTAGCCACAGTTCAGCCCTGCAGCTGCCTGTCTTGAGGCAGTGCTCCATGTCCTGTGGGAGCACTTCAGATGTAATTTTCAACAAAGTCAGGATTATGAAAGAAGTGCAATGCTTTAATAAATTGTTTATATGCTTATTTGCACGTGTGTCTAGACAGGGAAACTTTGGAGGATGTTTCAGCCTCAAAGAGGCATTTTGATAAAGTGTGCTAGCATCATTAATATCTCATTAAGGATGGAGAAACTGTAAGCAGAAGCAAGAAGGAGTGTGCATCAAGTTAATGCTTGAATGCTGCACTGGTCCCTGTTCTCTGTCCCATCCAAAGAGCTCCTTGGACAAAATACCGTAAAACAATTTGACCAATTTGACTAGAAGTCTTTTCTGCATTTTGTTTCCTTCTCTTAAATTTCTTGATGTTCTCACACATCCTTACAAATGTTTCACCTCAATAAACACACCTGCACTGGGTCATACATAGGACACCTCTCTAAAACAGAGGAATTGGGGGGAAACCAAAGAGCATGAGATCCTGGTGAACCATCTCAAAGGAGCCAGCTGGCAAAAGCAGGGTGAGCTGAGGTCTCGTCTCCAGCTTGGGGACCCCAAGTACACAAATGTGGCAGAGAAATCTGCTGTCAAAAGATGCTCAACCAGTTTATCAGCACCAAACTTCCTTTTTCTTTAATCTTCCAAGTCCTGCCATTCCAAGAACAGAATGATGCTGAAAGCAAGGTGTGTGCTGTAACACTTGTGGCCTACCTACCTGACTGCTGCAGTCAGGGAACAAGGATGTAAAATCAATGTTACATTCAGTTGTAAATTTGCAGGTGTGGCTAATTAGTCCCAAAGAACTGCATACTTTCTTGAAATCTCCAGCCTTGTGGCTGAGTTCCATTTATGATCACACTGTCAAAGTGTGCTGATACCTTCCAAAACACCATGTATTTACCCAGCCTAGGCAGGTTGGGAGCATCACAGCTCCTTCAAAACAGATAGGTGAGGGCAGAGTTAATTCCAAGTGAGTTCAGTCATGAACTTCATGAGCAAAAGGCGTTCCTGAATACCTCCCCGTGGAGGCACTTTCATTTCAGAACAAGGGAGCATGATCTGTGGATTAACAAATAAGCAGCGAGATATTTAAGACTGCTCATGCAGGGAGTTACTTGGGGACAGCTACTCCTGAATAACAGCAGGGATAAAGGAAGCCTAAGCTAGGCAGACAGCAGTAAGCTCCTTTCCTTTCACCGCAACTTTTCCTGTGTTAACCAGGGGATATATTCCAGCCAGGCAGAGTCTGTGTCAGTCACAGCCTCATATGACCATCACATGAGTGCCTGATCCTCCCCAGGAGCTGAAGGGGAGTGAGCATGGTTCAGCAAGAGAAGCATGAAGCTGAGAAAACAGGATGAGGCAGGTCAAGAGACAAATTCTGACTGAGCAAGAGGTGATGGACACAAGCTGAAACACAGAAGGTTCCACCTGAACATCAGGAAACATTCCTTTACTGGATGGATGACCAGTGACCCAGTGGTACAGGTTGCCCAGATTGGTTGTGGAGTCTCCTCCTTGGAGATCCTCAAAAGCCATCTGGACATGATCCTGGGCAGCCTGCTGTGGGCATCCCTGCTGGAGCAGGGATTGGAGCGGATGACCCAGAGGTCCCTTCCCATGTCAGCCATCCTGTGATGCTGAGGTGCTCAAAGGAGGACAAAGCAGGAGCAGGTTGGAACAGGGACAGGCCCTCACAGAAGCTGCCAGAGCTGCTGCCAGTGGTTCTCAGCCCAGCTGCTCTCATGAGCCCAGGGGCACAGGATGCCCTCCCTGTGTTGTATCTTAAATTGAGTGCATCAGGAGGGCGATCAGAAAGTGAACTGTTGGACAGGTAGAAGTTTTGGACAGGTAGAAGAAAATGGTGATTCAAATTGTAGGAAGTTACAATTCATCAGACTTGCCAGCAGCAGAACAGGTGAAAATTGAGACTGTTAAAAACAGTGAAAGAAAGCCTCTTCATTGCTCTGAGTATCTCGCTGAGGATCTGCCTGCAGCTGGCACACATAGCACTCTACCTCCACTGTTGCCAGCAAGCTCACTCTGAGAAATGGGAGACTTGGGCACCAGGAGATTCAATGACTCCTCCATGGTCCCCTATCCTGGGGGGGTCTATGCCAACATATTAGGATCCCATCTTTTTACTCCCACTGTCAGAACACAAACAGCTTTTCTCATTTCTAATGGAGGTGACCTCTGCATGAGATATGGGGCTGTTGTGCCCCAGTCCTTTCCCTGTGGCACTGTTACAGCTCCCAGTATCCCCAGTGCACTGCACACTGCTGAATTCACACATCATTTACAAATTTTACTGCTCTGCTATAATTCTACAGGGCGCTCTCACCCACTGACCCCCAAATCCCTTTTTCACTCACCTCTCTCCCAGTTTACCTCAACAGAAATAGATCCAGAAGACAAAGAAACACATTCTTTGGTGGGCTAAATTTCTCTCGTATTTTTACTAATACATAAATGCTTCTAAGCACAGACACCAGCACAAGGATCTACCAAATCACCACCTTTTCAACACGGATACACCTGCACTGCCATTCATCTACTCTATCATTTTAGAGGTAACGAAGAGAAAAGAAGTGAAAGGGCACCAGAGAGAAGAAACTGCACTGGATCTGTAGCAGCAGCGGACTTTAGTGAGGCAATCATTCCTCAGATTCCTGTTGATAGAAAAGCTGAGACAGACCACAGACAAGCCTCCTCGCAGGCAGTCTGATCCCCTGGCTTTCCCTTTCTCCTCAGTTTGCAGGACTCACACCGATTTATGCAAGAATTACCTTTTGGGGAAGAGCAGACTCACCATGAAGCTGGGGTTATCAAGCCCGTTGAGGTTTTTGTCTGTGGAGGGGGTCATGCCTTCCAGTTTTCTTCACCGACTGTCTTGAAAAAGAAAGATGAATAAGAAGAGAAAAGCCTCCCAAACTGCCACTTGTCCGAGTCAGTACAGCCCTAAGGAAACTAGATAAGCAAATGCAGAAGCTGGACATCAGGAGTCAGCCAGCAGTCCATCCGAGGTGAGCAGTATCACCGAAGTGTTTCCTACCCCTTGGCTTACATAAGTGACTCCTTTTCTCCAGCTGATGAGAGGACCGGCATTCAAAACAAACTGCAAAGCAATCTTTCTCAGAGTGAAGCAGTAACAGATGATGCAAGAATTTCCTCAGTAGGTAAGGATGCAAGGGGGGATATCAGAGAGGCAAGGTATTTCCCTGCTCTCCTTGTCCAGCCTTGAAACTTTCTTCCTTCCTGACCTACAGCTGCTTTCATTTTCTGTGTGGATTGGACTTGTTTGAAGAACTTTGTGCTCATCTTGACGTGCGGAATCGAACTCTGTAACC
>JAOWBP010000001.1:41892362-41905514 GCA_028571105.1 Tragopan temminckii | reverse complement strand
CACCTGGCGTCGCAGCCGCACGCAGCGCCCCGCAGCCCGCCGAGCCGCCAGCACCGCTGCCTGCAGCCGCCCCACGGAGCGGGCCGCTTCGACCGGCCCCGCGTCCCCCCGCCCGGCTGCTACCGAAGCTGTGCGGAACACAGGCTGTCAAACAAGTGCGAGAGGCCCGTTTGAAAACTGAAGCCGTCATTCAGTGTTGTTTTTTTTTCCCCTCCTCCCTTTCTTTCCAAACGTCAGTTCCTTAAAACGCCGCGGAGCTCAGGAAAGAGTTCGCAAGAGCCAATTATTGCACCTGGGTTTTCAAACAGAGAAAATGGGACACTTCACGAGGACAGGCTTTTTTGATACAATCCTTTTATTCCCCTTCTCTGTCCAGAAGTGTGCGTTTCGAACAGAAGTTACCACAGGAGCAGCTTCTCAGCTGATCGTTCAGGGGAAATGCGTAAAGCCAAGTGGAACAGTCCTACTTGAAGCTATAGGCAGGTGTAGACCTCCCTGTTTTTAGCACAGAGGTCAGATTTTCTGTTTAGGGCTCTTGTAAAGGCTGAGTGAACGCTGCCAGGTACCTGAACGAGGATCTATGTCATTGGATGATCCTAAGTATTTGCAATTTGTTGCACTGGTTGAGATTTAAAGGGTTTTGGTAGTGGTTGTTGTTGCTCAGAATTTGCAGCATCCTCCCATCCCTGCAAACAACCTTGGACTTGCAAGATGCAATGACAAGTGTGTAAAGAGAACCAGACAAGAAGAAAAAATAAATTTATCTTCAATACAAAAGACCCAGCATCTTTAGAAATAATAATAATAATTAAAAAACAAAACAAAACCCAACAACTCTGGGCTTTTCATCCCTTCATCTCCTGCATTAGAAATTCTCATCACACACATCAGGACCTGCTAGCTCTTCATGCACTGCTGCTAAGTGCCACAGGTTGCATCCAGAAGACACCACCACGCATTTTCCTGTCCAGCTGCACACGCAGCGTGTGGCCAGCAGCATCAGAACAGACCTGGCCATACGTGCTCGATGCATGCTGAGTATATGGTTCGAGGAACACAAGCACACAGGGACGCTTAGAAGCCGTTATTGACTGCATTAGTGAAGAGGTGCTGGCAGCCCCAAAGCTGCTGAGTGTGCAGGGCAGGGATGAAGAGTGAGCAACCAGAAGACAATCCACCAGCATCACCACCCAGCACTCATGGTTGCAAACTGCGATACTCAAACTGTCGTGCTGCAAAGGCTGGGAGCTTTGGGACCTCACCTTGATTTCCGTCAACATTTGTATTATATTAGGACTTCTTTCCTTGAAAAGACAGACGGTAGAACACCCTTATGATAAAGGTAAGACCTACTAGCAGACATCCCTGGTAACACTGCTGCAAGGAGGTTGAGGGACACTTTTTCTAATAAAGGTGCCTCTCCCCATTCCACCTCCTGTGTCTTCTTTTCACACCACAAGGCACCAGCAAGGGCTGGGGGCTGGATGGTGGTGGGAAGGCAGCAGCTGTAACAGCTTCCACAGATCCCTTTCAGAAGAGCGTGTCACCTGCAGCAGACACTTAATAGCAGCCACACCACGAGAAGGAAAAGCCTTTCATTCCCACATAACAAGCAAAGCTGCAGAAAGCAAGGGTCAAACAAGACCAACCCTATTATTTCCCTTTGGCTCACGCCCTACCTTTGACATTTTTTTTTCCCGCTCCCTCTTTTCCCAGCTGACCCTAACTCAGCCCTGCAGGATTTGGCAGACTGCACAGACTGTAGCAAACCTCTGTGAGCATCAGACCTGCCCAGTGCTCCCACTCATTAGCAGGGCCCCAGAACAGTTCCCAGGGCCCTGCTCACTGTGGTATGACTTAGGATGCAGCGCTGAGGGTGTTCTGGCCTCTCACAACCACCCTGGCATGCCCACTGTGCCACATCCACAGGCTGTGCTTCTGTTTCCCCAAAATATATTTGAATGTGGGGGGGTTTGGCACAGGGTCTGTTCTGGGAGCAGTACTGCTCAATTACTGGCTCACGTAGAGAGAAAAAAAAAAAGAGAAAAAAATAAAGTCAGAAGGGAAACAAAAAGAAAGTAATGAGATTTTTCATATCTGTCCCTTCTTTTTTCCCCTCTTCCTCATAGAACTTCAGGAAAAAAAAAAAAATTGCCACTCATTACAGTTTTCCTTCTGTCCAGTGAGATTTTCATGCAAGAAAACCCAACCAGGAAACCAGTTGGGACACATTCAGAGTTCACATTTCCTTGGATCCAAGCAAGGCTTTACAAACAGAAGTGGAGTGGGGTTATTTTTTTGTTTTTGCTACATAGAGATTGACACCTGCTTTCCTTGCAGACTGCAGTGATGCACATTTTAGATATCTTTTGCTGACTGTAATAACCCATGCCCAGAAAGATGCCGATTTTGAAATGTCATAACAAAAAGTTAGCATTTGCAATAAAAATATGACAGAGTAGTTTTTCCTCACTGAGAAAAACGTCAACTTGAAACAAACATTTTATGAGACTGATATATTAAAAAAAGTATTCATCTGATAGAACTGAAAAGTTTCCTTGGGGGTTACTTTTTTGTGTGTGTCTGTGTGTGTGTGAAAAGTTAAGATTTCTATCAAAGAAATTTGATCCCAAGCCTGTGGCAGTCTAAGCTCCAAGAGCAGACTGTCAGCAGGGAGGAGCCTGCAGACCATCCATCTCAGACTGGCAAGATACTGAAGCCAATGGGAGGAAGATGGGGTAAGGGTAGGAAGCCTACTCTATTGTATGTTTCCCTATCCCGGTCACTCAGTCTTCACCATAGTTCCTTCTCACCTTGCTTCAGCCCAGCAAAGAGCTAAGATTGTGAAGAGCTGTGATCAGCTTTGCTCTAGGAAGGTGCCATCAGTGAGGCACCAGGAATCACCATTTGTCAGAAGAGGAAGGAGAAGGAAGGTAACTACATACAAGCTTCAGGTAATTTGTGAACAGAAAGAGAAAGCAACTCACAAGCCTGTAACCCCACACCTTCTCACCACCTTTTGAAGCCAATACCTAAGAAACACTTCTAAACTAGAGCAGCACATGTGGGGCTGCTCTTCCCAAGAGAAGCTCCCTTCAGCTTTCTGCACACCAGGGAACAGGGCTTCCAGATAAGATCCTGATCTCTCAGAGATTTAATTATAATATTTTATGCAATATTCACTACAAAGGTGGGCCACGGAATTGGAGGAAATCATCTGAAGAGTGACAGAGTGACTGCAAGGTTGTCGTGCCAATTTCTGTCCCGAACAAACTTCACTATCAGTTGCTTATTGCTTGAACAAACAAAGAATGCATCCTCAGTTTTTGTTTAAGGTTAAGACTCTTTACTGTAAAACCTCAGCCTGCATGCTTATTTAGAAGTAGTTAAAACAAGTTTTGGTCAAAATTTACATTCCTCAGATAAGCTCAGCTTATTGGCCTTCTATGGGCTGTCAGCACTGGCAGAAGAGGTTTCACACCCTCTATGAAGACCCGAGCAAGATTAGCATTAAGACTTGTAACATTCAGGTGCTAAAGCTATGAAATCCCAAGATGCATTCTTCGCGATCCCAAAAAGAACAGCAACACTGCCAGTACAAGCTTTCTAGACTGCTGCATTAAGTGTCACTGCCCTGGTAGTACCACACCCAGTATCACCGCATCACCTCCACCCTGAACTGTTTTCGTCACATACTACACAAACCTGACAGCACCAAGCCTAAGGCAGACTCCAGGAGGAAGGGAAGATGAAGATCTCACTCTCTCAAGTGCTGTACATGAGATCAAAGCGCATTGAGTTTACATCGTTTCTTACACTGTACCCCAAAGTTCTGATGATACTTCATCTTTTTCATGCTTGGCTTACAGCAAAAACCATAGATAGGAGAGGACCTGAGAGCTGCTTCCCATCAGTAGGATGTTCCAAAGCAGGGAAAAAGAGGTGCTGGGATTTGGGAGGTAAGGAAGGAGCACAAGTTTTTACAGTTACTACCTGCACGTTCAACAGCAGTGACTGATAACACACCAGTAGAAGGTATTCCTATAACTAGCCACAGAGTTGCACAGTGCTGGAAGCTGTAAAGTAGCACTATCCTTAACAGATGTGCATTCACAGCAAACAGCACTTCACACACCTCTGCTCTGTGCACACTAGAAATTCCTGTCTGCTGGCATTCACTCACCTGAGGAGTTAGGAGTACTTATGGCCCCTTCAGGTGGGATGGGTGACAGCTCCAGGGCCCTGACCTTGAAGCACTGTGACACCTCTCAAAGCACAACACATCTCAGTTCCGAGCAGCACAAGCTTGTATTTGAGCACTACAGCTTTCCCCAAAGGGATTAGTCCTAGGCACTACAGCACCCACCACTCCATGTGTTTATATATGCTCCTAAGCTACCCTGCAACTTAGGGCAACTTCCATGCATCATGAGGAGAGGAACAAACAAGAACTGTTCTGTGATCTTTTTAGGTGCATTTTCCAAGCTCTCTTGCAAGGGTGAGAGAAAAATCAGTGTATGTCTGCCACCCCAGGGAAGGATACGTTCAAGCCAGAAGTCCTCTACAGCAGCACAGCCCACTCTACGGAACTATACATTGCTGCCCTTTCCCTGAAATTCTGTATCTTCAGTGTCTCTGATTAAATGAGCATCTTGGATAAAAGCTATGATGGGGGAAGAGAAAACAAAAACTAAGAGTTTAAGATCTTAAAATACAAACTGCTCAATTTTATGATTTAGAACTCTCATGGAAGTTGGCAATAGTGTTTTAAGCATGGTTAGAGCAGCACTGCTGCAACACTGCACTGGGAAGGACACGTGCTTACACTTGTCAGGCAAGTCTGGAATTTATAGAAGGAAAAGGAATTCATGCAAGGGCTCTTCATCTTAACTAGAAGGTGACATTATACTCCCTGCTGTCACTTCAGATAGATGCAATTTCTTTATAAGATGATGATAATTACTTTCTAAATCAACCTTCAGCATCAACCCAGCACTACTGACACCAGAATTACTACAACTGAACAGAGAATTATCTGAAAATGCAGCAGAACTTCTGGTACCAACGCATTCAAGGCTAACAACTCCCTTCCTTCCTTTAACGTGCATCCATACTCATTTTGGAGGCATATGATCCATCCTCTCTTTCTCCAACTTAATCTCCACCACCACCCTGTCAGCCAAGCACTGTTCTTGTTATCATGCAAGGAAGTACTGAAGATGTTCATAGTACATACAACAAGAAAGACAGGCCACACACTGAGATGATTACACATATGAAGCAGACACATGAACTTCTTCCTTTCAATAAAGTGTCTGTACAGAACTTCTTGCAGTAGGAACAGTCCATAAACAACAAAAAACCTCAGAAGAAACCAACAGAGTCCCACACAGCTGAGCAGAATGGAATGTCTGGTTGCTTTTTAAGCAGGGGTGCAGGAATCAGCACCAGATAGCATGCATAAATAAGCAAACAGGAGCACAAGCCACCACACCATCCATCTGAACGCTGATGCATTTTAGCATTATGTGACCCAACAAGAACTCCTTTTTGGGATGGGGTAGCACCAGAGAGAAAGGTCATTCTAGTTATGAATCTTCCTCTCATCTAGAAGCTTGTCAGCAGGCCAACGACAAGCTATCATACAGCTCTCTCCTGAACAGCTGAAGCCTGTGCTTAGAGGCAATAGACACAGGCAGTGTCTTCTTCCAGTGCCTCCTGAACTGTGGCAAGGAGACACATCAAGAAACAAAGAAGATAGCAAGTTTCAGGAATTGCTGTGTGGAACAGGAAGCAAGTCACAGCTACTGTAGGGAGCTTGCTTATTTTCAGGGTCAGGAAGAGAATTCCTCTTCCTAACATGGAGCAGCAAGCACTTCATGTTACAGCAGGGAACGTGCAGGGCTGACTGGGGCACAAACATTTCTTTTGTTCTGGGGGGGCTGGCACGAGCAGAGCACAAACATGTTTCCAAGTAACCAGGGCACAGGATTGACCTGCTGCAAAAATGCCTGCCCAGACAGAGCACATTCAGTTTGGTTAATAGTTGGCAGTGAGTACAGTGCTTCTCCAACCTGTGCTATTGTTGGGCAGAAGTACACAGTGCCCACCAAGCAACACTATATAAAGTGAAGTATTTGTTGCAATCTCATGCAGACTCAACAGCTGATGCAAGGAGGCCAGATTCCCCTGCCAGCTCAGGGTTCAGGGCTCTGCTGTCAGTCCTGTGGCAACAGGGAATGTTTTGGGAAGGCAGCCAGACCAAACTATACAGGTGAGAAATCCTTCTGCTCAGGCAGTTCTAGCAGTTCTGGCTCCCAGCCATTCCCATGAGCTGGGCTCTGAAAGATTCAATGCAGCACCTCAGTCACAAGGCTGCTGGTTTTAAATATCAGAGCAGGTCTCCAGCTGGAAGCGTAATGGCTTGTTGGAGATCTTCTGTAGGCTAAGACTTCAGGCCCTGCTGTCAAAATACATTACACCTTTGTTTAAAACAAAGATGCTGAAAGATACAAGTTCTAACTAGAATTTTCATCATGTGTTGAGACATTATTATATTCTATCAGTCCCAAGTGACATGGTATATCCAATTGAGAAAGCGTAAACTTAACTTCCATGCTTCAGATTTAAAATGATACCAATAAAGATTAAAGGCACCCTCCAGCTATTATGACAAGTAAAGACAACAGAACCCCTTTAAAAACTTAACAATTCTATGCTTTTTCCATCCTTTGGTACAAAAGTCATCATACAGTGCAATATTTCAATGAAAAAGTCACTCCAATTCAGATGAACAGGAGGAAGAGATCATGCAAGAACATACAGTTTTACCAGATGCAACACTTCAAAATCCAAGTTTTTTTTTAAAAAAAGAAAAGCCAACACAAAGTCATCATCAAGTTCTCTGTTTTATTTAAGATTTTAGTTTTAATTCTGAAGAAAGAGGTACATTTCCTTGGTTTTAGTTTTAGCGTCAGGTTATAACCATGTTTATCTGTTTCTTTTTCCTGTCTTTTCAATACTGCACAAACGTCCAGAAACTACAGGGTTAAGTAAAAGCTGCAGGCAGAGGAGGTCAGAGGTTGCTCCTGATGGTGATCATGTGGCCCCAATGCAGTGCTATCCCAGAGTGCAATCAGGTGAATCTTTGTTTAAAAAAAAAAAAAAGAAAGAGAGACCAACAGAGGAGACAGAAAGACTGAAGTAAATATCACTCGTGTTTCAGCTGCTTATAATTATATTATGTATATGCTAGGTATTAAATCTGTGAATACTTTTAAAACATTAAAGTTTACTTTAAATCTAAAGCCAAAATTAAAAAAAAAAATCTTATTCTCCTGTCTCTAAACCACTCTTCAGCAACATGCCATTTACTCAGCGCTATAAGTGTTTTGGCTTTCAACACGCTTCATGTCAAACCTCTTACTGAGTGACACAAAGTCCTCTTTTCTGAAAAAGAAAAAAAACAGCAATTTCCCTGTGTAGTGCCACACTGAATGCAAAATAAATGGTAGGCCACTGCTTGCCCCACATGCTCAGTAACTTCATTTAAATTAAATACCTTTTTCGTATTTCTGCACTTGGTTCTGCATTGCATTTTTCCCCTACTGTAGACTGACGCTTTTCCACTAGGCAGGAATACTCATGTGCAAAAGACATAAGACAGTAATATTCTCCTTAAGCATTGAGACTGCATTTTGATTTCTCTCTCTTTTTTTTTTTCTCCTTAGAATGTTTAGAAATTATTTCCAACGGTGCATTTCAAACACCGGCTCAGCAGAAACTTAATGAAAAGATCCGGCCACAACCCTGTGATGGCATTGCATTTGGGGGGGAGGTTTGATCAGGAACTGGATTCTTCAGAAAGAAAGATATGACAGGGAACAGTAGGTGGGTGTGGGGAGGAGTCGGGGTGGGACACTTCCTGCATTTCTAACGTTGTTTTTTTTTTTTTTTTTCCTCCTTTCCTAATGACGATCCAGCGCTGAGCTCTGTAGTAGATCTGTGGGGGTTTTACTGGGGGGTCTGAAGGCTGTCTGAAAGCCTGGGGGTGGGGAATGGAAACTGGTTGGGTTTGAAGGAGGAGAGTAGGGATTCCAACTGGCTCTGTGCAGAGGGATCTGTGTGCCGAAGGGGTTACTGTGGTGTGTCTGTGACGGCGCTGCACTGGGGCCGTCCACCTCTGTGAGGGCCTGAAGAGATTTTAGCCAATGTGGAGGATTGTCATCTTGAAGGGTGTCTAAACTGTTTCCTGTGGAGGCTGGGATACCTATGAAGAGAAGAAAAAAAAACAGGATACAGGCAAGTCAGAGCAGAAGCAAAAAGCTGAGCATGAAGGAGGTCAATTTAACCTAACACAAAGCAACAGTGAGAAAACATGATTAGTTTGTACAAAGAATGCATTTTACATTATTATATAAAAATCACCCTGCCCACAAAAGATTTAACATTAAATCCAGATAGGAGAAAGTTCCCCTTCAGAGCTCTTTTTCTAAGAAGCGTTCTGTGCAGTGACTGCATCCCTGTTTCCATGACCTTACCACGCTGATCCCCTACCAGTACTCTGCATGCTTCAGTTCCTACTCTGCCTACTTGAATCATGCTTCAGCCTCACTAGTAGGGAAACACAACCAGACAGCCTTATAAAAGAGAGCTTTATAAACAAGTGGAGTACGTCCCTTTTTAAATAGGAAAGTCCAGTTAATGCCTTCAGTGCCTCAGGACCAGCGACGCACATACCGGACATGCCATCCAGCAGAAGGGACACCTAGGTTGACCCTACAGATAAGCACTGATCATCCTGACTGCCTGCAAAGGTCCCAGGCATGCACTGCAGAAGGTCAGGTGACACTTTATACCTAGAGTTTCCACACAAATTCCTGGACCCTTGAGGTTTTGTGGATGGAAGCTGGAAGAGACCACCGCATACTGACTTTTTTTTTCCAGACGTAAATCAGTTTGTGCCAAACACCCATTGGATGGTTTGCCAGCGGAGCTGAAGGAGTGAGAAACGATTACCTGTGATGATTGCGGGGTCCATCCAGCTGCCAGAGCTGTCCCAATTCAGGCTGTCGGTGGTGGCAGTGTTGGACGTTGGTACACTGTGGTTGGCGTTGGAGGGGGAGGAAGCATTGGGCAGTCCACCAAAGCTGATGTTAATGTTCGGTAGAAGTGCCCTTAGCCCGTCCTGCCATTCCTTCATATTTAAACTCTCTACAGAACTGCTGTTGTCTAGGAGATTTACCAACAAAAAAAAAATGAAAGATAAAAAAAATAAAAAGCTGAAGTTAGAAACAGATGTCCTTCTTTGGTGGGGTATGGGATTTTGTTTTTACTTTTTAAAATCAAGCATTTAATACTTTCCCTGTCCAAAATCTAGGGTCAATGTTTATATGGTTGATTAATTATTCAGAGGATTGGCAGGTTTTAAACCAAGTGTAAAGGAGTGGGAGAAAGATTTAACTCCTCCCCCAACTCCCCATTTTTTCAGTTCATGGACTCAATTAATCAGGGGCACAGAGGCTCTCCCTCCACTACTAATCAGGTAAAACATACCAGATCCTTTACGAGAAGACCTCTGGCACAAGTCAGCTAACCCAATTCATCTGCTTTATCAATGGGCAGAAGATCTGAAAGGGTTGTCTTCTTTGAAGTATATTAAAATGAAGAAAGGCTAGGTAGGGCTTTGTTACAGAAACCGAACATCATTAAAGCTCTCAAGAAACCAGAGAGGCAGGGGAATATCACAGGTCTTTTTTTTTTTGTTATAGGCTGATCATTCACAGCTCTACAGGTGTTCTTCTGAAGAAAATGGTAACTAAGTTCTCATGAAGTTGGAAGGAATGTGATTTCCTCTTGCAGTTGAAGAACAGTGGAAAAAATTCTTTAAAGACCTGTTAGAGTAAGTTCTGGCACAGCAACATCCTCAAACTTTGGTTAGATGCAAACCAGCTGGATACCACAACTGCCAGATCTGAACTATTTGGCTAAGTTACTCAGGGCATGTATTGAAAAGGAACAACTTGGTTGTTAGCACTACAATAACGATCCCCAAACACAATTTGCAAACCATGCTATCTAAAACAGAGCATCAGATTCTTCAAACCATCTCCTTCTTTTGGTATGCAAAAGCAAAACAAGCAAGAGCGCCCTACTATTTATAACTGATACAGAAAGCCATATTTAATATTAACTTGAAGTCAAATATATTTAAAAGGAGAATGGTGGGTAATATGCTTGTACTATGCTCTGACGAAAACTCTGAAAATAACTTTTTTTTTTTTAAGCCATCTCTACCTGTCCCAACTGAAGAAAAGATCTTGATGTTAGCCAGGATATCACTGTGAGATACATACATGACACTGCTACTTCATCGACAGCTGAAGAGATTTAAGTCTTCATGGAAAAATCAGAGGATATTGCTAACTTGCAACTCTATACTTGAATCCTGAAAAAAGCAGACTCCCTTGCAACCAAACCTGCCCAGCAATTTTTGTAAAGGGTAATGCTCAGGAAGAACTGATATCTTTACTTAGGTTTTTGTAACAACAAAAAAGCAAGTTCTTGAAATCTTGCGTTTCATAATGAACTCTCCCTTCTGAGACTGAATTTGTATTTTCTCTTTAAAATAAACTTAATGTAAGATGTTCTTTCACTCCAGAATTGTAACAACTTCAGTCACAAATAACAATAAATCATACTTCAGCCTATATCACCAGCTGAACTCAAAACCAAATTTCTGTGCCGATCTGCTATATCCACTTGGTCAGTGATGACTGTTGGAACAACATCTGCACATTTGTTTCTACCCCTTCACATGTCTAATACAGACACTTGTGCTGAAGCAGCTATCTGTGTGCATGTCTCTGCATCGCAAGTCAGCAGCTGACATTTAGAATGTCTGTGGCCAAACTGCTGCTGCATGTGGAGCCTGGAAAGGGGCAAAGCACAAATGCAAGGACTGTACTACAAAGATCATCCCTTTAGCCTGGACAGGTTTGTGGGGTACAATTTGATGGCTGAGTGATGTTATCCCCGTTCATTGGCTGAGGCTAAGCAATCACTCTTCTCCAGAGGGCAGTGCATGAACTACCCCGACAGGAAAGAAAGAACTCAAATGTAAGAAAGAATCAACACATCTACAAATGCTGTAGAAATAAATTCCAAATCTTGTCTAATACATGCACCATGTTTCATCTAGAGATTCAAGTTTTAAGTGCCACGGAGGAAAAAACCAAACAAACTAGTAACTGCAAGTTCTGTTTTGAGCAACTAACTCAGACCAGTTTTTAGTAACCTTAGCACACAGATGTGAGAAAAGCAACTCAGAGTCCCAACTTACGCGTCACTATATCCATAGATGTTTTAAGGAACTTGCTTTTTCACTGAGACCTGTAAGATCTATTTACTTTAAATCCAGTTACACAATCTTTTTTCCAAGGTTAAAAAAAACTGTTTTAAGTGCTAGTCAGAAATATCTTTGATTTTTGCCCAGTCCTTTCAAGCATTCATTAAGAAGCTTGACAAGTTCCAAAATTCATCTCTCAGGGCAAAGTTAACCCTTTCACCATCACAGAAATCACTTTGTGATGGATTCCACATGGCACAGCATCAGTTTCCACTTTAGTTTCTCACGACTGCTTCCAAAAGCTCGTACAAAGCACTGCAGTTCAGTTGAATTACTTCAACTATAGGGCAAAATGCACACACAAGATTCTTACTAAGAAAAAGTGTAAGCCAACATTACCAAATACTTGTGAGTAGGGGATCTGCAAACTCCCCGTGGACTTAATCACAGATATTATTAACCCCCCAGCATGGCTACAAAGCTCATGAGTGAGCAAATAAACCACAAACCTGCAATGTATGTACAGCACATGCACACACTACGCTAATTAACGTCACTGAGAAAGTTCAGTGAAGACAAAGCCATCAAGATGACACCGTTTATAAGAAATGGGATAGGAAAACAAATACCATGTGACAGTAGGCCATCTTGGGCTAGAAAACATGGATTATTGTCATGTTATATTCCATATACTGAAGACATAGTACAGGGTGCATAAGAGTCCAGAAGGATAACAAGCATTTGCAATAAAATATTTTCTATGGAACCTCTTCAAGGAATGGAAAATAATGACACTTTCAGGTGAAGGGCCATCTGTGAGGCTGGCACTGTATACCACTGCTATTTACCCAAATAGAACATGAGAAAAAGGAAAACTTTCAGTACAAAATGGACTTGCTAAAAGGATTCAACATCATAAAATGATATTATTTGCTAGCAACAATGAAGTTTTATTTATCAAAATCTTGTGCTCCTGGGTACAAAGAGACAGGTTTCAGATGCCCCTTTCTCAGATAGCTGAGATTGTGGAGGCTGAATGGCAAACTATGACAAAAGAGATTCTGCCTTCTGACAGCAGAGAAAAAGCAAGCACCACATTACTCAGGCATCTGTAACAGGTTTCCAGCTTCACTAATAAACACAGAGTTGAAAACAACAAACCAAAGCTTTGCAGCTTTCTCCCAACCTCTAAGGAGAAATGTAGTCATTACTCTTGTAATATGGGACGTGGTAAGGGATTACATGCATTAGGGGGTCAGAGTAGGAGGGAATCAATAGAGTGTAGATAGTAAGGCTCTATCCCCCTTCCTGCACCACCCTCTGAATCCTCAGTTACTGGCTGGGATCAGGTGAAACACTCAGCTGGAAAGCATTCTGATGCAAACCAGTACCACGAGCAATCTCTGAGCACCATACACAGCAGGACTCAAACCAAAACAATAAAATCAGCATGTCTCTGCTGGAATCTGACAGGTTGTAAATGTAAGTGAAAATATAAGTCAACTACACAGGTAGAAGTTACACCCACCAACTTACAAAAACAAGCCCCCTCAACGCATTTTTTTTATCATGTTTATGGCTACCATAAAGCCAGTACCATATTTATAAACAAAAAGGTTAACTTCCAGTTATTACAGGTCCACTAGAAATAACATTTTCTTACCTTACCCAAATTCATTTCCTGATACAACACACATTTAATTTTTGACTGGCTAACAACTTCGGTTGAACACCATAACCTACGAACATGAGAACCAATGCACTACCCCTTCTCTTTCTGAAGGAGTAGAAATACTGTCTCCTTC
>JAOWBP010000001.1:41842498-41890358 GCA_028571105.1 Tragopan temminckii | reverse complement strand
AATAAGTTTTTAAGCCTTGGCAAAACAACCAGAATGACAAAGTTGGGTCCAAAACAGAAATAACAGTAGTAATTAAAAAAAAAAGGGACAGGAAAGAGAACCTTAAAGAGTTCATCAAGAGTTCTTCAACTTGATCAGAGACAAGTGTGACCACCAAAAAAAGCCCCACACCTTTGCAGTGAGGTCTCTACCAGTCCCATTTTAATAGATACCACAGTTAACTCACGCATCTGTGAAACATTCTGTTAAAGAAACCATTGTCACTTCAGAACAGATTCTTTTCATTTTAGAATGACCTTCCACTATTGGTATTTCTCTTTGGCAAAAAGTTGTCCAGTAATTCGCTTTGTAGGAAGAAGAGGACATTCTGATATATCCTAAAATGAAGTGATTCCCATTATGTGAAATACATTCAAAAGCCTTTGAACTAAAGCCTCTACACTTAACCATCTGAACAGTGATAATAAAGTCTATACTTGTGACACTAATACAAATAAGTTTGTCTGCTCACAGAGTTTTTAAATACCACTTAAACTGCTATAGTCTGAAGGACTTGGTTCTCAGACTCCTGAACCTGTGATTTCTAGGAATCCCACAAAGTTTAAACCACATGAGGTTACACGCAGATTCACAGAGGTCTGAAAAAATCACTGTTAGAAGATGGCTGAATCTGTTCACATTCAGACTGCAGCACTGCTCTCAGGAACACATGTAGCCACTTTGAATAAGGGGTAATAGAAAGTAAAGCTTCACAGACATTCTCTACACATGGGAAGCAACTTGGCAATCTAAAAAAGTTAGACCTTTCTAAATATCATTCCCCAGGGCAGTTTTCAAATGAAGGTCATATGGTCATGATCTCCAGGAGCAAGGGGAGCAAAGAAACACAGACGCAAAATTGGATTTGGTAATAGAGACGCTGTTCTGAACTTTAAAGTAATGCAAGTAAAGCAGCTTTTATCTTGCCTCTACATTGATTTCTATGGTTATATCAATTCCACATCTACCCAATTTAAGAGAGGTCACGTGAATCAAAAAGCACTATTTTTCACTTCTTAAATAAAGTGCAATTTAACATGCCTGTAAAGTGAACTATCGAGTACAAGATGAATACACAGAATTCTAAAGAATGCACTTTAAAGGGGAAGATAAGTTTTTTTTTTCCTAAATTCTGCTTTTTTCTAGAGGTCTGACAGCATAACCTGTGACTAAGTAACTATAAGAGATATTCAATAAGAAGATTCGTATTCACTTCAATGTAAAACATCAGAACTCATATTAGATTTGAGAAAAGCAATTTTATATTAGTATTCTGTCCTTGTGATCAACTTATACATGCCATGGCTTAAGAGATCAAACCTAATACATAATTACAGCAACCAGCCACCTAATTTTAAGCTATAAAGAAATTTCACATCAAAGATTCTAGCTGTCTTTGAAACATACAGCTGAGCTTAGGTCAGATGTTTCCGGAGTATGCTGGAGCACTGCAGCCTTTTTATCACCGACTTTAATTATTTATTGCTGTAATATAGCATTACAGTGTACAATCTCAATCTACATCCAAAAATGACAACATATTTACTTTCACCCTTTGTCAGTAAATACCCTTTCATGAGCTAATTCCTCATCCAGAAACGGATCCTCTAAGAATACACACAGTTCTTCCAGCAATAATACTAAATCTTAATGTAAACCTAAACTGAGCTCACAAAGGCTGTTAAGGCACTGCAATTAAAAAGATAATCTGAATCCTATATATAGGACAATTTGATAAATCCCAGAAAGACATGCACTTCCCATTCACTTGAGGAAAAGTAGTAATTTTAACATAAGAATACCTGCGCTTACTATTAGTTCCTGCATCAGACTTCAAACTCACCAGGTTACACCTTACTTCTCAGTTGAAAAACGCTTTCATTTCAAATGAAAATCATTTAAGGGTACTTGAGGTGTATGCATATAGAGATATAAAAAAATATTATATTGACCAAAGGGAAAATCTGATATAACTAGAACTGATAAAAAATTAGCCAGTCTATACTGCTGAAGATTCAGGATTCCAAGAAATCCCAACTCATCTTCTGACCCAGACTGTGAGAACAGGATCAGTACAGTGAATGCACTAAATTCACTGTAGTGAATACAGAGAACTTTTAAACCTATCTTTTAACTTTTTCATAACGTGTAACAGTTACTGCCGAGGTATATTTGTAGATAAATAATTCTGTGGGAAGGTAAAGCTTCAAGAAACTTAAACAAAAAGCAAACTTTTCATGACAATAAATTAATTTTGATTATTAACTTCCAATAGAGATTACTCAATTCAAATACAAGAATATATTTAAAGTGAAGTTTATTTAGAAATAAATGTACGCCTGTGCTTTTAGTTAAGGTCGATCAATCAAACTAGAATTTGTGTATTTGGCTTAATCCATAAGGGCGTGAAGTTTGAAGTCCTTTCACAAGATACGGCCTCATTTGACACTATTTGTTTCACACAGCTTTTAACATTTGGTGAATCATCCTTAAAGAGTTTGGCAGTGAGAAGTTCCTGCTTATATAACCAATAAGTTCAGTCTGCCACCCATAAAACACAGGCAAGGCCCCAGTGCTGCTGAAGTTCCTTTGGTGAGACTGCTAGAGACATAGAACAGTCAGGAAAGGCTGACTGGAAATCCCTTCCCTCTGTTTGTTTCCCCTGGATTCTGCTGGAGAGTTGCACCAGAGCTGCCAGAGCTCAAATCAGGTGAGCCACTAAGGCAAATTTTAGCCAATGAAGCATTTATCTCAAATCTATCTATGTTAATGTGATTAGTCATTCCTCTGATACAATGCAGCCAAGAGAAGTTGGTGGATTTTCATTACACTCTTTCTTTACATTGTCACTCTTTCAAAGCAAAATTATGCAATTAAAAATGGGCATTGTGCCACTCAAAAAATGGCTTTCACTGCCATCCTTAATCATCAAAGACTTTTATAATTTCTCAGAGAATAAACAAAGCTCCGAGGGACAAAAACATTATACTTATACACTAAGCTTTCTTTGGGATATTATCGCCTGTACAATCGTAAGAAAGAAATCCACAATTTTTTCAAGAACAGTTGCAAAAATCAGCACCAAAAAGGCAATGGGGCAAGGAGGGGGTGAGATGAGATTTTAAGACAGATGGAGAAATAGCAAGACTTAAAGGACAGGTGCTGGGGATGAAGTTCTCTCAGATCATGACACGACTGTGTCATGTTAGACAGAATTACTAGCGAATACAAAGTATGTGGAAGTGAGGAACAAGATAACAGAGATACAATATGGAATATCCATAGCAGGTTTCAAACAATATGACTTAAATCTTGACGTTGATTTATTTTAAAAATTAATCTGAAATCCCACTTCCACATACTTTATTTTAAATTTAGCAGCATTAAAAATAGTACCTCCAGATGAAGGGAAGCAAGCAAGCCAAGAGCTTGTTTCCAAACTGAATTGTTACATATGGTGCTGAACACCACCTCTTAACCAGTGAAATACATTAGTTCTGGCCGAAATAAAAGGAGAAGAATGAGAGCTGGAGCTTATTTATAAGTGCTGAATTCCAGGAGGGAACACACACAGGCACAAAACACAGCCAGAAGATGATGGGGGGAGAGGAGGGCAAAGAACCTGCAATCTTCCTGACAGAAATTGGTCTGAGGCACAAGAACTGCAGAGTATTCAATCATAAAGATTACACCAAGAACTATATCATCTTTGCTGAGGAGAACAGAGCACACATGATCTCTGCAGTGGTCCAAACAGCTTTTTTTTATTTTTATTTTTTAAAAAAAGTTAAATTTAAAAGCAGTGCTCAGTCTTTTAATTTCAAATAAAGTGCAATCTTGATATTGGTGTAACATCCATTTCAAAGAGTAGCTTCCCTGTATTCTGCAAAGTTTCAGGCCTTCAGAGGTGCCAAATCTGGCACTTAGACTATTAGCTGCATCACTTTCAATATTTATATCTCATCAGATAGTACTCCAGCTACAGGCAGCCATGGATCTAATCAGGAGCACAGAAAAGAATGTTCAGCTGCAGTGCTTTCCACGCTGCTGCTGACAGAATGCCAAATGTCAGCGAAGACCAGCAAGGGAGCAAGCAGTCTTCTTTAAAGGCTTAGAACAAAGTTAATGGACTAATATATCCTACTGTTAAGTGTGAGACCATCTGTACTTAAAACTGGCATTAAACCTTTCACGCATTGCCAGCCCAAGAGGAAAAGTGTAGCAAAAATGCTCTTCCAACCCACTACAATCAAATAAAGTGACATGAAGCATCACCATTTAAACTGCATTAGCTGTTGTTAGGAGTATGGGATTAAGTTTTGTACACAGCAATTTGAGATTGAGTTTTACAACATGAGGAATTGAGCAGCACCACTACACACGTCAGGCCCTCTTTTAGAAAGGAAAAGTAGCAAAAGCAAAAAAACCAACCCACCAAATTCTGAAGAACTTCATACCAAACATTAAGTCAAAAACCACAGGAAAAGGTCAGCACATATGCTGTCATTACAGTTTCTTTGGATTTCTGCTTCTGCATAAAACAAGTCATGATTTTGGTATTAAGTATCACCCTAGACAGGAGACAAAGTCCAAACAACAAAGAAATTTGTGTCCTAAATGGAAATATGGTTGCATTTTGGGAAAACACCAAGTAAAAGACTCAGTACTAAAGGACAGTGCTAGTTCTGATACCTCACCCTTCTCCATAGTACGAAGTTTAAAACAATAGTAATTATCAGTATACTAGGATGTTTCCTTCTTTCACTAAAAACCTGCCCCAAAGGTGGCATTAGACAAGAAAGGATTTGGCGTTCAAGATGAGCTCGATAGTTAAAGACATGGAATCAGGAGAAGATGCAAACAAGTAAAACTGTTAAAGAGTGGAAAAGCTCAGGACTTAAGTCTAAATGTAGGTAAGACTCAAAAGTATGCATGATAATCAGTGTCTTGGTAAGATATGCAATGCCATTACTGCAGTGACTGCTGGATGGCACTCAAATCTAGCAATAGGTCTGTCCACCTATTTATTGGCTCAGCCTTTAAATATGCATAAACTGTGCATATTAAAGAGATAAGCTACAATAACAAAAAGCCCTTGATAGAACAATATTTGGATTTACCTATTATTTCCACCTACAAAGACTTATGACATTCAAGACCCATTGTGAGTTGTTCCTGGAATTTCAAAAAGTCTGCTGTTACCTCCAATAAGTTTCACAGATTAAAAAATTTGATTGATTTTACAGCTGATATCTTCAAAGACAACAGATAAAAATTCTTTCCCTGTAAACAGGCTTTAATTCTTTCTGTTCTCTACCTCTCTCTATTCACAACTGACTATTTAATCTATCTCAGATTCCTAATATCTGTGGGAAGAATATACACGCAATGTGGTATAGAATTAGTCTTGGAAAAGTTGCGATTCAGCCATCTCATTGTTACCGAATTGAGAAGTTCTTGCAATTATGTTTTCATTTGGAATTAAATTCAGGATAATTATGAAATTAATGTATGAAATAACAGCCAGTGTTTCAGAACATCAATTACTCACATCTTACACAAAACTGACAGGAAAGGTGGATTAATTTCCAGCTTTTAATTCTACTTTTAACTGTGTAATTTTATTCTTACACTTTTTCTACGTAATAAAAACCATGTCTATCAACTACCCAGTAAGCTATGTATTATGTACATATTAGTACTGGAAAAATAAATATCTCATATTATCATGTGTCTCAAAATATACTGTTAATGTGGGATCTACTCTATTCTGTGACTGATTCTGTGACCATACCTAGAATTTTAGAATGTAACACCAGGCAGGCTAGCAAAGATGACAGTGTATTAGTTATCAAAGTACAAGGCTTCCTGATAGCCTAAAGTAATACTTAAAAAAAAAAAAGTATAACATTCACACACTCACACTGCTGTCAGTGTATCTTTCCTTTGGTTTTACGTGAAGAATAAACAACAGCTACAAAATTTAAGTTAGGACTGTTAGCTACAAGCAAGCTGTCTGGAAAGTCATCACCTAACTTTTCTCCTAAGCATATTTATAGTTTCAATTACACTGTAAACTTTCTAACCCATCCCATTCCAGAGAACAGCAACAAGCCTGAGCTGTTCCTTACAATAGGACCATGCATCATCTATTTTACAAAATCGTATTTTCTGGGGGAGGGAGAGATTCAATTTGATTGAAACAGTCAAAAAGTTCCTTTAAAGACCGGGGACAGACATTTCTGATGAGCATGGCAAATTTCAAGTATAGTCACTATTATTTTGAAGTCAACCGTGTCTTGGTGTCATTTCACCAGAAACAGGAGAATAAGATTAATAAATACTACTTCTGAGAAAGAGGCTACCAAATCCCACACAAATTATTTTTAAACGAGAGCTTAGAAATACTAGGTAGGACCTGTGTCCTCCCATTTAAATCTACTGTGCTTCACAGAACAGAACCACTTGGATATGTGGAGGTATAAGCACAGCACAGCTCTGATTTGAGACGAGACAAAAGACCGCTTTAGACTATTACAAATAACATGCCAAACGTGAATACTTCGCATTCATGTGAATACTAACGTCTACGTAAGGTAGAAGCAGTAGGAGTTCAGAAGACATTGTTTTCTTCATACAAGCTCCAAAAACACAAATATACGTAAATGAAGTCAACTGAATTTGAGATTTAAAATCCAGCTAACTTCAAAATGAGGTTTTAAGACAAGTTTAAAAGCTTCTTGTTTTCACATAAAAGGAAAACAAGAAAAGAGCTGGTTAACCACAGCAGGCAAACTAATCAGATGATGCACAGAAAAAAAAATGTTCTCCATTATTTCAATGACAGGTCAAGTATAACTTGCTTTAGAAATTTACAGTCCTGTGAAAATTGATCAGAAATCTTAGGAAACATGCAACTTCGACTGAAGTTGGGGATCTCTGCTAGAAAACAACGTGAAGTGTTGCTTACACTCGGTTTCTTTTGCTGTTACAGCTGCAACAGCCAAGTTGATGACATTTTCTAAAACATCCTAATACAGACTAACAAGAGGAGCTTCAGGTGTATTACAATTAATCTCTCCATACCACTGAATGGGTATAACAATACATGTGGCCTTTTTAGGTCAGCTAGAGCCTAATAAAGTCCAGTTTGGGTGGTTTCTTTATTGATATACAACTTCCCTCCCTGTAAGCCCATCAAGTAGGTGAATCTGTAAATCAAATAAGGAAACTAGGCAAGTCCTACAATAACATACCTGCTGTTGATAGATTAGAAGTAAGCATAAGGAGCTGGTATTATTCTTTCAAAAAAGGATTTGCTGAGAGGCTTGTACACTAAATACAGATTTGAAGCTAAAATTCATAAATTGGAAACTATCTAGTCAGCGTATCAAAACATGGGCACCTCCTGATTTTCCAATTATCTGCATTTCTGAAGTAGTTAGAATCACTGCAGGAAATCCAGTGTACTACATGCTGTACAAATAACACAAGCACCCACTAGCAAGCAACACCAGATTGACTTGAGACTTCTGACAACACGAAAAAAGCAGTAAATCTGTGTTTGCATAGACTTTTTTCAAGTGACATCAGAAACTAACACGCAGATTGGCTGAGGAGCATTTGCTGAGGAGCACAGCAGCAGCTGGTGCTAACTATGAACTAGGCAACAGTGTTAACAAAAGCCTAAAACCAATACAAAGGAACTTTCCATAGAGACTACAGCAGATGTTTGTTTTCCATTCTTAGCACTGTAACTGCCAAAGATAGTGAGATCAATTGGATCTCACAGTTGCATAAAAAAGGATACACTTAAATATCATTTCTGTTGCCTTAAAACATACAGGGAAAGCACGCGAAATGGGCTGTGTGTATCAAACAGGAACACACAACTGGCTCTTCAAGAATCTATAAAGAAATCCATTTTCCAACTGCTAAAATGAATTAAAATAATGCAATTTAAAGAACACTTTTTGCAAACTTAGAAATAACTTGTACTGAAACAGATCATTTTTCAACACTGAACGCTTTTCCCTACCCTCCTACTCTACAAGACACTATTGTCAGCAACCCTGTGATTAGCAAGTTTTAGAACTTTGAGATAAAGTCAAAACTTTGGCTTGTAATGTTCTTCCAAGGTCTTTATAGTTTAGAGAGAAACAATTTGCACTCCTAGAAACACTACATTTTAACTCCATATATAAAAAAATAACTCTCCCACCATTTCACTGCAATCAACAACAGTATTTTTTGCTTAAAACCTTCACCACTGCCAGCATAAAGACTTTTGAACTACTTGCATTTGTCCTCTGGACTAAATGGTTATATTACAAATCAGTTGAAGGACCCTAGCACAGTACTGTAGCTTCAACAAGCCTCCAAAGAGGACAAAGAACAGAGAAATAACAGCCAGAAACAGCACTTACATCAGAGCATCAAAACCAAGTAACTTCTTCTACATCACTATCTCACAGCAGAGCTGATACTTCTCAAAATCCAACAACAACAAAAACCCACATCAGCAACATCTCAAGCAGCAGTTTTCCTTACCTCAAGGCTACAAAGAGCTTGCAGAGTTTCTACTTGTAGTTTATTATGAAACTAACATTTTTTTCCCTACTAGGGAAAGAGAACTTGTGTGGGTCAAGATATGTAGTAACTGTGGAAGCAATTTTAAAAGTTCACTTCTGGAATTTGATCAGAACAATGACTGTTATAATTAGTTCCTTAGCTGTAATGCTTACTGTAAGAGCCTATCAATTCACTCAGAACAGCGTGGAATGGTGTGACTATGCATTTATTATCAGGGCCCTCACAATCAGGACAAATCCTCTTACACACACCGCAAGCATCCGATCAGTCAAAGATTATCACAACATTAAGGCCGTCTGAAGTACAGGAATGAACAGCACTGAGTGTTTTATTATGCAGTCACTTGGTTATGCACAAGAGGGAACAACCCCAGCCAAGGCATCAGGCACTAATTATCATTACAATTTTTTTCAGTTTTAGGAACTCTGATCAGCACCTGCACGTCAACATGAAAGTCACAATGCACTTTCAGGGCCTACTTACTAATCTTAAGAAAAGCCCAGTCTGGCAAAACTGAAGAACCAAAATACCAATCTGCTTAGGCACAAAATTAAATGGGCACAGAATACTCCACCTTCCTTATAAAGCTCAATGTTACAAGGCTAAACATCCACTTTAAAAAAAACACATGGAAAGGACATATTTAAAATGATGTTCTCCTTCTCTTTGTAAGCCTACTATGACAGTTAAGAGATACAGTTCTACCACTTGTAGCTGGCTATTTCTTTTTCCTGTCCTGACTCAGAGCTCTAAACTGAAAGCATGAAATAAATCACATTCACAGCTGTCCTGATTCACCTACCTGATATAGGGATCCCTCCCAGACCTGTGCTGTGTTGTGGTTGGAGATTCAAGTCCAAGAAATTACTATTTGAGGTGGGATTTGCTGTGTGGTTCAAGTGCATGATGCTATTGCGTGGAAAGGCCATCCAAGGATAGCGAGCTGCTTGGCCTGGAAAACTGAAGGAGTTGTAAACTGCTCGATGTTGTTGAAACTGTGGGAACCTCTGTGGCATGACTGGAAAGGTGCTACTGAGAGAGTTGGCATTTGCGGGTGCAGCAGGATGCAGAAATCCAGAGCCTGGCCCTTTGGCAGTTGTAGTGTGTGGGGAAGGGTTCTGAAGAGATGTGGGCGAGAGGGAAGGTTGGTCTTGAACTGACAGTTCCTTCTCAATCAGGTCTGCTAAGGCTTTGCGGGTGACGTCAAAGGGGTCAAACCCTAAGTCGTCCTCTTGCTGTTTGGAGGAACCAAACCCAAACGCCGCTTGCCAGTCTGTGGAGGAAGATACTGGTATAGTTTCTGTTGGAGAGGAATAAGATTTAGAACAAGGATTAGTAAGTACTTGTCCATAGAAAAATAAGCCTTAGTGTGTTTCACTGTTGCCAGTTTATCCTTCACGTAATATTTGTTTGTAAATTGCTCAAAGACACAATATTCATCAGGAACTTCATTTTCAGACAAAAGACAAATTTCTACTTTAGTTGAAGCAGTAGAACTAGAAAGTAGTGGTTTTACTGCAGAATTCCTTCAATTGCATAAAAGCTATCGTCAAATACTGTCAAAAGTATTTTTCAGGAAAAGCAGAGTAGAAAGAGACCAATAACATTTTAATGTTATATAACATTATACTTAACATTCAATTACTGGAGGGATGTGTAACCAGAGTTTAAAGTTGCTCAGTATTTTGTTTAAAGAATTAATGCTGTGCAAGAAACTGGGTGGGAGGAAGTAGGGTGGAGGGGGGTATTCTCTCACAGATACTTCTGAGTAGTGGTTAAAACAAAAAAACAACTGTCTACTACTACTGAAAAACAAGCCAAAGTCTTCAGTGTGCACTCCGATTAAACAAAAGAAATAAGGCACTGCATTACAAGATACTATTAAATATTCTTAAGCAGCATTGCAGAGTCTTCTCTGAATTCTCAATTGGCACTTATTTCCTTATACTGCTTAAGTTTTTTAGTTCAGGTTGAGAGCATGCCAATCCTATTTTCAGAATATTTCTCCTTAAAACTGCACTGAGGAAAGCAAAGTACAAGGAGGCAGCATCACTTACATTAACTCCCTCTACTGGTAGGGAACCTAGACTGCTGCTTAAGCCTAGTGTCCTCTCAAAAAGAATATCTATAATTCCACTTCCAAAAAAAAAAAAAAAGAAACTCCCTGCCCTTCACATTTTTACTGTAATAGCAATAATATATTTTTTATTAATTATGGAAAAAAAAAATCTGCTATCTGGAAGTTGTCTCCCACTACTACTTAATCTTCACACTATTGTGTGTATAGTATCTTAGCAGCACATTATTTTCCTGATAATATTATTTAAAAATATTTCCCAGAAGGGAGAGAAACATTAAAAGATTAGCCACTAAGCTACCAGATATAAAAGTATCATTGCATTCTATTTATTATCATTCTTACTTCATTTAATTTTCTACCACATCTCAGGTTTCTAAATTTGAGAACTTTAAAATACTGTTAACCATTCCCAAGACTGTATCAATACACCTATTACATCTAAAAAGATGTTTCACTCAAGTGAAGTGGTATTTTATGCCTTCCAGTTACTGCCATTAATGGTACTTTTATCTTTTCTGAATATATATAATCTCACTTCAGAAAGATTATTCATCTTCAGATAACTATGCAGAATACCTAAGAAAATTTGGAATTCTGCTGCACAGAAGTAGGCAAATGGCTGAGAAGAACAAAGCAAATGCCTAGGTTACTCAGCCATGCAGCTGAAATACTCTAAAAGCTTCTTTCAAAAGAAAGTTTACGTCAATGCAATTCATTTGTACAGTAGTGAAACCATGATAAACATTTGTGAATCAAAGAGTGATATAAAATATACTCCAGAGTTTAGTTTTAGACATCAGTTGCAAAAGCAAGCAATACACAGCAGTGTAAGCTGGGTGCAGAGCTGTGCCTACCTGATGTGAAGAGGCTCTGTGGTTCTGGTGCTGTAGGCCAGTCATTTGAAGTCTGTGGAGAGCTGGGGAACGGAGGAAGCCCACTGGGGATGGGGTTAGGGTGCCGGAAGTTGTCAGAAAAGAGAGACTGTGATTCTGTTACAGCTCCTTCAAAAGGAGACCGTGCACTGTGGTTAGATGAACTGATGGGTATGGCTGGATTGGGTTTTGTTAAACCAGGCGGCGGTGAAGGTGTGTCACTGTTTGTTATCTACAGGCAAAGGAGAAAGAGACAATTAGGTCATGAGAGTTTATGTATATTCTTCAGTAACAGTTGAAAATTCTCCTCAAAACTTTCAGCTGCTTTTAGTTTAGTTATATCATTCAGCATGATGTTTAAGCCAACTTAGCAGTAGCACGTTTTAGTTTTATTTAAAATTACACTATACTTCTGAAAGTATTTGCCTCTCATAGCATAAGTTGCACCAAACGAAACAAACTCAATTCATGTGTTCTCAGGATTTATCTTTGTCTTACCTGCTGGGAGCTGTCACCGTTTCCTATACTGAGGGAATCTGAAGGTTTGTCGATAGGGCTGCAAAGTGGGAAGGGAAAGAGTCAGTAAGCCACTTAAGTATTTATTGTGAATATCAATGTTTGATTTTGTAGTAATAGAAAAGCTTTGAAGTAAACCAAAATTAAATTGGAGGAGTTAAGAAGGAAAAAAGTCGACTCTTTGAGACTTTAGTTGTAAACATTCCAATTATTTGCCATGTAACATTTCTTCCCATGACTCTCCACTCTGCTTGTGGAGTACCCTGTTATGGGACAAAAGAAAAGTTAAGTGTCTTCAGAGTAACTCTTTGCCACTCCAAAAAAAAAAAAAAAAGACATGTACTATAGCAGCATTCCATTTGTGGTCAGTTCTATCTCCTTTATTACTGGAGTAAAACTCGAGAACAGATTTGTTTTCTAAATACCGAAGTTGTCAGTTCCCATATAAATCCTAAATAAATCTAGGGAAAGAAGAGATTAAATTAACTACTTAATCCTGGTATTAAGACAAGCTTCCTGTCAGCCTTGAAGCTTTACCTAATAAAAATTAGTGCCAAGGTGAGAAAATTGATTTTTGAGATGACAGAAAGCAAAAAATGCAGGAAAATATAACAAAAATTGTCAATAAGTGTAAAGAGAAGAGAAGGTACAGCAGAAAGCCACCTCAGAATGCTATTTACTGAGAATTAACATGACTCAGCTAAAATGGCACACCTTGGGATTCAAGATTTGACAGGCATTTGTGAACAGCCTTAATTATACTAAATACCACAATAATGAAATGGTAAAAGTTTAAGTTAAGCTTTAAGGCAGAGATTTTCATCTGAAAAATATTTTATCTGCTCTTAAGAGAATACACACAAGCATCTGACTGCATAGCCCCAAACACTGGTCCTACAGACAATGACCAGAGGGAAGATTCTTATGAACGTGACGAATTACAGGTATAACCTGTTAGTGCAAAGTAAATATAAATATAGAAGTCATTTCAACTGAGTGCAGACTTCAGATTCTAGCTACACTTTGTTTTCAAACACTCCTTGCTGCTAGAAAGCGTAACATTGCATAAAGTCACATAGCAAAGTCCAAAACTCAAGGATTTGCTCCTCCACTCATATTTATCCACCCCCTCCAAGAACAACTAGTCTACAGTCAGTAGATTTAATTCTTCTCTATTCTAGAGAAATTGTATAAAAGCTGCTCGTCAATGAAAACAATTTGGGAGCAGAAGAACGCTGAATTGGTATCTCAAAGGTAATTGAAGGTCAAGTATTTACAATCACAAAAGAAAAATCAGAGGAATATTTGCAATCAATATTACTCCAGTAAAGACTTACTGGGGTACTTGGTGGTTGAAAACTATTAATAAAGTTCTTCCCTTTGAATAAATTCCCTTATTTTATTAATTTCTGAATACCTACAGCACAGAAATTTGCTGTAGACTTCATTAATCAAATAAAGTTGATTGCAGAGCTCATGTGCCTGGTACATTTTCTCAAAGCCTTTGATAGGGAGTCACAAAATCACAGCTTAGAGTTATGCAACAGGCAACTGTTAATAGCAACACAGACACAGAAAGACAATGATCATTATACTCGAACCTGCTTTAGAAGCCTTTAATTTTAAGACATGCTTCCAGACCCCAAGAATGAGCATGATTCATTACTGACTGGTCATAGTATTTTACTTATATGTAGTACATTCTTTCCAGAAATGATGAGGAAGAAGTTTCATGTTAATACTGAGATGCAACCATAGGATCTGTCCACATACTTCTTACATCTAAGAAGTACCACTTAAAGCAGCACTCAGTATCAGCTCAATACTGGCTTAAAATGAAGATCAGCTGCCTAATCAAAGCACTACTTCTTGAAACATTTAGTATTTACCTTGTTATTTTCCCATTCAACCTCTGAATGGACCCAAATAAAGGAACAAAACACTGGAACAATATGATTTTAAGTGCAAGCAACGCTTGCGATGGGAGGAGACAATTCTATGCAAGGGAGGCACCAAAATCGGGCAAAAAAAAAATATTGGTCAATAATGAAGTTATTGCAGGCAGATGAATTACTTGCTTTGTACACAGAAGCCTCAGTTGAACGTGCTGTCTTATTGTTCCTGTTACTGATCAAAAAATCATGGAGCCATTACCTCTACAGTAGTGTTTTTGGAACACATTACAGTGAAGAGATGACAAACAGTCAACCCTAGTACTTAGTTTCCTTCTCTTGAAGGTTTTTCTAGTATTAAGTCTCCTGATGTACAGCAACTGACACGTTATGTTTGTGAAATGGTTTTCTACAGAATTGAAGGGTTCGGTTTTGGCTGGGAGCATGCATGGCTGCAGGCAGCTTTATAAGCTGTTGATGCCCTAATTATGCAGCTCACCTCAGCCCATACCTGTACCGTCACTAGCAATGCTAGAGTTCTCCTGCAGAGTCTGCCAATCAGCCTTTTTGACATGAGCTAAGCCAAGCTTGGCTTTCTGTGTCCTGATCAGGATTTGAATCCAGCTCTCCAACCACAGAGACTGGAGAATAATTCCCTCCACACCAATCAGTGAGAGAGAACAAGCTATCTGAAGTATAAAAGGCAGCACAATTACCCGAAATCTGAGTCTGCACCATCTGGAGTCATGTGTTCTGGGTCTGTGCCATTTTCTAATATAGGAGGCGTTTTCCTGTGTTCCATTGTTAAGCCGTTGGCTGATTTACTTGAACTCTGTAATGATGGCCAGGCATCTTTGTTATTACTGTTGGGTCTGGAAAAAGGCAAGAGTTAAAAAAAAAAAAAAAGAAGAAAAAAAAGAAGAGTTCAAGTTATGAAGAAAGTGTTTTAAAAATTGTAAGCACCGAGGAAATGAATCCTTGCGCCAGATAAACCACAAGAGCAGATTTATCTGGATATTAGAATTTAAATGGTGATGATTTAAAAAAAAAAAAAAAAAGAGGGGTAGAGATGGGAGAAAGAAAACTGGGCAGAATCCTCAGTTTTCTTCACTGAATAGATAACTGCACTGCCAATGCTGGAGTCTGAACGTGTTCATTCAGGAAAAAATAAAAAAAGTCCACTGAGAGTTTCAAGTATCCAGACCTACGTATACCTCATTTGGAGTTACTGGCTTTATCTCATAAGCATTTGAAGTCATTTAAATGATTAACTAAACCATTTTTAAGAAAAAAACTTCTACATTCCAGGATCTATCAAGCCTGGTTCAGATTAAGTTTGTGTTTTATTCCTGCACAAGAGTCCACAGCATTACTAATGGACCATGAGACCAGTCAGATGAACATTTTTCATTCAAGCTACTGCTCATTTCCCTTCCAGTTTAAAGCTATAATTACTCCTCAAACAAAGACCCATTAAGTTCCATTTCAGAGAGCACATTCAATCTGAAAATTTCAGAAAGACTCAAATCCAAAAGTATCACTGAAAATAGTTATTTTTCAGACAAATTAAAGTATGCTGAAATATCATCTATAACCAAATGCATTTGAGTACACTGTCATCCAAAAAAACTATAATAATCCAAAGTCTCAGTATGAGAGGCTTATCTTTACCTTCTCCACTTTTTTTCTCCCGTTAGCTTCAGCTTTTCATTTCTTTCAATTATGATGCTAATTTTAATGTTCAAGTGCTGTAGTTCAACTGCTGTTTTTGTAACTGAAAAGCTCTCAAAAAATGTATTTTCTGGTAAATATGTTTCTTCTACTGCCCCTTCATTAATGTTCTTAATACATGGTCCAACACCTAGTCTACATATCTGGGTCAACTTAATAAGTTGACAGTCATAATCTGGAGATTCCCATAGCTGTTCATAGCTGTTTCCTTCAGATAGGACTGGTATTACTAGCTAACCTCAAATACCTATTAGCATTTAAAGATTTACTACTCTACTTATACCTTTTCTCACATACCTATCCAACATGCATGCGGATGAGACTCTTAACCAATTTACATATCTAATCCTTGTTTTGTACACATTTGAAAGAGAGATAGTAAGTTGATCAGATATTGAGCAGTGAAGACAACCTATATGTCCTTGTAGTAATTTAATATTGTCTCAAAATGACCCACTCACAAAGGTGAGTCATAAATCTAGATATAACTAGACTAAATCCATTAATAGAGTTCAAATACACTTATGTTCGCTACAAAATACTCACCTCCATACTACAGCTTGAAAATGTCACAGTAAAAATCAGTTTTGCAACCAAAATGAAAAGTTAAAAGCCTTATGTGGCATTTTGTACGTGTTCCTGTTTTTTTTTCTTTTATGTTCAAAGCCATATGCTTCCAAAAGTCTTCTCCAAAAGACCAGTAAGTGCCTAACAAGTGTTTTTTCCTCTTCCATATGAAAACATTTGTTTCAGTTCTTAGGGGAGAAGTCAGAAGGAAAAAAAAAATTCTGAGTAGGATCTTTGAAATAAGAACAGAATTTTGAAACAGCATTTCTGCAGAGTCTAAGAAATGCTGTCTTCCCTATTATTTATTTATAAATACCCATCCACTATTCAGAAGCCAACTACTGTTTTCTTCCAAAGTGAAAGAAATCGGCATGCCAGAAACATGACTGACACAAAGTTGTCAGAAGCTCTGATAAACTGACAGATCTAGTATCATATTAGTGAATCAAAACAAAGAAGAACATGACTAGGTACAAAGTTGTAAAGAACAAAACATTTACCAGCTCACAAGCTAAACACTGTACTGATAAGACAGGACTTTAAGAAAATAGTTACCCCAGCTGCAAGAGAAATATACTTTGCAACCCACAAGATGATGCCTAGTCACTAGGAAAGATCAAATTCTGTGTGATGATGCTGTTCAGGTGAAAAGAGAAATCAACTCCAGATTACTTGTTCCCTTTAGAGAAACATGCCATTTTTTCCTCAGAAGTGCTAAAAATTTTAGCACTGGTCATGCTCCAATTCATACTTGCTACCTGAAGGCTTAAACTTGCTGCCGTTTTAGATGGAGCATTCTCTCATATCTGGTGCCACTTATCTTCATTTGTCTTGCTTGGATCTAATTAGGTGTCAAATTATTATTTTATGTTCAAAGTCTGAACTAATCAATGCACAAGCAATGCAGGAAGCAGTACGTTTGCTTTCTTTGCTATACTCTTCCTTTCATGTCAATACTGAACCAATGCACAAGAAATAAAAAGATGTAACATGTCCTTGAGAAAAGATCAAATTGGAAGCCTGACCACTTGCAGTCAAAGAGTGCATGACACTTCCTGTAGAAGTTCAAGAAGATAATTCCAGCATATCACTTGGCATGTCAACTCTCAGAATTGTATTCTGTGGATTGAAACTCCACTGACATCATTTTAGATAAAGTGCTTCCTTTCTTGCTTAAATTGTTCTGTGGTGACGTTACCAGCAGCAAGCCATCCGAAAATTCAGTGGATAAATTGGTCCACAACACAAAACACGATCAAAGCCAAGGTGCACATGAAGCACAATTTAAGTTTTACATTTCACCCTACCAGTGTCATTATAAGAATCCTATTACAAGAATCCTACAAAAAGGAGCAGAAGAATTTATTAATAGCTTCTATCTTAAATATAAGATTCGAGCAGATAATTCACAGGACTGACAACCTTAGACTTTCATTCACATTTGTATGACTGTGCTCATATCAACAGAAATCTTTTCATAACTTAATGAATAAAAACCTACTGCAACAGAACAAAAAGCAGTACATGCTATTTTGTGATTAAAACAGTGGAAATAATTCTCGTGAATTTCCAGATTCCAAGGTTCTTATACTTAAAACAAGAACTGCACTCAAAGTCATGCTACAAAGACAAAGAAAAGCATATCAAGACACTAGGCTGTCTGTTGTACAACTAGACTGCATTCAAACACTTTACCAAGAAAGTTAACATCTGTTATTTAACTATTACAATATACATTTATGAAAATATGAAATGAAACATCTTTAAGAATAAGAAAGCCTCACTTGGAAATACTGATCCAAATGCACACTTGGTAGAAGCGAGTACTAGAACAAAGCATTGCACAGGCCTCTAACTTCAGAGAGAGGAACGTTACCTAAATTTTTCACACAACACACACTGAAAAGAGCAGGCTATTTAAGGAATGCAAGAGGAACAAGAATGTCTTCTGTACCGGAATAACCGGTAACAAAACATTGCCAAGTAGTGCAGCATCAGTACTTACGCATCATACCTCTGCAGTGCTGTCACTTTGTTCTTGTTCTTGTCAACTGTACCCGTAGATAACTGAAGAAAATTGGGGTTTAGTTTGTATAGTTCTTGCAGTAGTTTCTGTTCATATTCTTGGTGCTTACCCGCCTACAAGGAAAGAGGAACTTGCAATGAATGGACACTAATTTCACATACTTATATACATCCTGAAACTTAGTAATCAAGCTGTACCAGCTTAAGAGGTCACCCTGACAGACTCAAAAAGTGTTTCTTAACCTCAGTATTGATGTGATCCCAGCAAATCTAAAGCTTGCCTAGAAATAACTCAGATGAATTTAGCCTGCTTTTTTATATATATATATATATATATATATATATATTTGCTTCTAAGGCAGAAAAATAGTTGCAATCTTGTTAAAACTTACTCTTCCATTCTAATAACAAACTTCACTATATAAACTCTACATCATTAAATAGCTTAATCTCAAAGATAAGCATACAGTCTGCATTCTACATATTGACTATACCAATCTTTTCAGAAGACAGAGTGAGCAAAATCAAAGCTTGTTTCCAGTCAGAAGTTCCCCTACATAAGTCATTCTATACAGTCTTAACAAAAAGCCACTGAGGTGGTACAAGTGTTACCTAACATGTGACAAGGAGCATGCTCCGAGCAGTAATTGAAAAATCATTCCTCCTAGTAATTGAAGAATTTAATTATTTTAACTGAAATAATTGAGAACATTTTCTTGCTTTCAGAAATTGAGGATTGAACCCATGTCAGAATGCTAAGCCTGGCGAGTGAGAGTTTTTTCAGTCTAGCTTACCTATAATATTGTGCTAAAATACTTAAAAACTATTTGCAAGTTGAGTATTTTAATAATTTGAATCAATATGCAAAATTGAACAGTGAAGTCAATAGCTCTTATCTACAGATTTCAGATATTAAGAGCTGTCCTTCAGCAAGAGAGTAAGTGTCAAGATTAAGACCTTCTGAATCTTAAGTCTCAAAACAAGAGTTACCTATGGAATCCTCAAAATGGATTTGAAGGCTCTCAAACTACATATGCAATTAAAAAAATCAACACTTGTACATTACTTAATCCATTCCCTTTATAAAGGTTTTGTTGGGATAGGAATGGAAGTGAGTACTGGCAATATGGACATCGTCCTAGAGAAACACTATAGCTTACAAGAATGCTACTCCTTTTTCTCTGCCTCCAAAAATTAAGCAGGAAAACTTACATTTTAAACAATATTCAAAACAACAAAAATCCCACACAAAAAAACCTAACAAAACAGTAAAAAAATCCACATGCTAAATAACTAACTTTAACTTGTCTTTATGGGTGCTATTAGAAAGGCAATTCCATTCCCCATTTCAACTAAATCCTCCAAATCAGTCAACCATTACTTAATATCTTAATGTTTTTGGTACTCTATTTGGTTCTCTATTACAGATCGATTTTGAATGTGTCTAACATACACTACACAAATTCCCAAAAGGTCATTGAAACACCTAATGCATGCATTCTTACCCATCTTTGTACTCACCTACACCCAAGCTACTATCTACAGTAAAGTAAGGATTTACTCCTAGAATGTGATTCATCTAAATGTAATTTTTTTTTGATCCACTATACCCTAGAAATGCTTCTTTGGTCATCTGCTAAGAATAGGTTACTGCTCAGATGCATAGACCTACACTGTAAACACTGAACAGTTGAGCAAGGAGAACCGTTCACTGAGATCTCAGCTTAACAGTTCAGTTGCAAGAGACTGAACTCTATCACCAGTAACATCAGGCCAGCCCTAAGCTCACTTGCTTATTACATAAATGAAAGAATCAAGATTAAAATCCTACATAGAAGCTTCCACTAATGTTTTATTTATATGAACTAATCCAGAGGCCAAAACTATTATCCCTAACCCATCTCACCTAAATTGCCAAATTCATGTTCAGAGACTTCCTGGAGTTCTACCAATTCTCTCCAGTTCATCACAGTACTTAATTTTTTACAATTCTAGAACACAGCATATTCTTAGGTGATGATACCAAACTTCTTTGGGTAGTAAAATGCCATGTTGATAATGTGGAACTCCAGAAGAAATCCACTATGCCAACAAACAGGCCAAAGAGCGCCAAAGATTCACCACGGAGACACACCAGGTAACACACTTGGGGAAAGTTCATCTAAAACTACACTTACATAGTATTGGCCTCTGAACTAGCCTTTAAAACCCAGAGATACTGAAGTCACTGTCGACAGATCTGAAATATCTAGCTCATTACGCACTCAGTCAAACCAGATCTGTGCTGGGAACCATAAGGAAAGATTCTGATGGAGGATCACAACATTTAGCTTTGCAGCCTTTGCATCATGAACATAATGCATCCAGTCTCTGCATCTCAACTATGACTCTTCAACCATACAGAGAGTATAGAGAAGAACAATAAAAATTACCACTGAAAGGGAGAAACTGCTTTACCAATGTTTACGTGACCAGAAAATCTGCAATTTGGGAGAAGGCTGAGAGAGGTACAAATCAAGTTTTAGAACACCACAAAAACAATGGATAATGCAACAATGCATTTAGCTTTTAGCAATTACCACAATGCTACAACTAGGGGACAAATGACAAAACTGACTAGGAATCAATTTAATACTGCCAAAAAAAAGTATTACTTTACAAAACAGATAGTGAAATTCTGGGACAAAGGGCTGTGGACATGATGGTATGAGCAGGTTCAAAACGGATTAAGTAAATTCACGACTGACAGCTCTATAAGAATCTAAAGAGCCTGTACACATCTGAGTACACGTTCCTGTCTATTAACAGATTTAAGTGGTGGTAGAAATTTAGAAAAATTAACAGAGGAAGTTGCCTGGTTTGCAAGTTTTAGTAGTTCTTATTCCTAATCACCTGAAAAGATATATACAGCAAGAACTATTCATCTGAACAAGCAGGATATATTTTCTGAATTAAAAATAAAGCTTAAATTCTCAGAAATAATTACTATTTTAAAAAAATGTTTAATAGACATTCTTCCTTATTCTTTGCCTTAAATCAGTGTAGCACACAACATCCACCTGTACACTAGTGCCAACACTGGGAGTGTGGACCATTTGCTTCATGGACAGACCATATGTAAAAACTACAACATGGATGCATACTTAAGGTTGAGTTTAAAATTTGTATCATACGTCACACAAAGAAACAAACTCGAAAGACTTCAGAACATACCACCACTGAGAAATTAAGGCTATCCATTTACTTGCTTCTTTGCTCTAGATGATAAGCATTTCACTGTCAATGTTGCCATAAAAAAACACACGTGCTCTATTTTAGTTACCTTCAATGCTGTATGTTCAAATGGTTTTTATACCTTTTGCAGGCTAACAGATGTAACACAATCCAGGTAGCATAGTCACATCACAACACAATAGTTAAGTTGTGATAACTAACCAAACATACAAAACCTATACATGTATTAACCACTTTCACAGAAATTTAAAATAACACTACTTAACACTGATATGAAGAAAAAGTAATAAACTCCATGTTATCTGAATTATTAATAGTTTATCTCAACCTTTTTCTCTCCCCAATACTAAGTGAACTCAGCATTTAAAGGTAGCATGCAACACAGAATATAACTATTCACTACCAATAACTAATTGGTAAAGCATCTAAACATCATTTCTAACTCAAAACTCAATTCCATAACATTCTGCAGAACACTATATTATACAAATATTGGACTAAATTAAATGCAAGAAAATACATGTACCACATTTCATGCATTTCCCATTCATTATACTTACCTGCATTTCTTCTTTTGTGAAACTGGCTGCTTCATCTCCTAGCTCATGTAGATACATACAGTCTGGTTTTGGACACTGCATATTTTTTAGAAAATAACTGCAGTATTTTGTTGTACCTAGTGATGCCTGAAGAAAGAAATCATTAGAAAAATTAAGTACCAGAAGTTAAGGATACCATTAACAGTAGAAGAAAAAAAACCCTGTATTTACAAAAAAAATTTCTTCTCACAATTTCAACAATTTCAACACACTGCATTTTTGATGCAGATAGACTAAGAAGTCCATCTGCAAGAAATCCATGTGCTCAAGCATTAGACAGTCAGAATGTACATCCATTTTCCTCTAAATAAGTCTCAAAATAACAGTCTCAGTAAATACCTGCATTCATAAGAAGTTAAATGGAGGAAGTAGTTCAAAGTTTGCATTGTGTTCAACTGGTTAATATCTTACAACAGGATCAGGAAATGAAAGTTAACCAAAAATTTTCTGTAGACACTAATTTGGCCAAGTTACCCTCTATATCCATTTACACAGACACCAAGAGGAAAAAATCTTTTATTTCCACAGAGCTTTTGAGAGGCTTTTCTTTTTTTCAGACTACTTAAAATCACATGATATCACAGCATGGATTTTAAGATGACTGTGCACAGACCTTCACATTCCCACTGATTCTACGTGCAGTGTAATGCAAATAAGTTCAGTAGGAAAAAAAAATAAATGCAAGGCTAATTAAAGAAACAAAGAGTTTTTTAAAAAAATACAAAGCAACAAACAAGACTAGCCTTGATGACACAGTAACCTGTATACAGATAACTTTGTTCAAGAATGCAAGCACATCTATACAAATAACATTTTACAGAATGTGATGATTTTAGTATACTAGCAAATAATACATGAAAATGTAGAAATATTACCACCTTAAGTGTTCTGCCGTCTACCACCACATTATTGACACACTGTATGGCTCTGAGAGCATCTTCTGACCGGATGTAGGTTACATATGCACTGGCACTTGGACCCTAGAAAGAAAACAGGTCACATTTTCTTCTTCCTCCTCAAACATACCTGAGCATTAAGTTGATCTTATAACAGCTCACTACAAAAACTGGTATATTCAAGGCCATACATTTTTGAAAATAAAAGAGACAAAAACGGGAACACACAAATTTAGATGTGATGCATAAATAATAAACAACAGAATAAATATTAAAACATTTCTTAAAGTTACAAAAATACTTAGCAGAAGTGGTGTTTTGACCCTCAAATGCAGAATAGTGAATGAATGTGTTTCTGCTGCTTTGAAGGTTTTCATCCTATCTACCAATTTTTAATCTTTCTACTTATTCTGCATACTGCAACTGAACTTTAAGACTGTGTGGATATTGTCTCAGTTTGTATAGTAACTTATTCTATAATACTGTATTTTTTCCTTTTATTACTTTAACCTACTACCTAGTCAGAAATAGATATCTCTGCATTCACTCTGCACAAATGTATTTTCTCCAGAGGAATAAAAATCACAAGAGTCTCTATAGACTTACCTGTGAGCCTGCATATGATGTGCTGTTATTAATTACAACTTTATGTATTTTACCAAACTTCCCAAAATATTCTGGTCGTTTCAAAACCTACAAAAAGAAAAAGAAGTTAAAGTGCTATACTACTTATCAAAGTCTGCGTATCTATGCAACTAGGAGCTGTAGAGATGTGCTTTTTGTTAAAGTGGAAGAGAACAAGTAGATGCAGTTTTGTTTTGAATAAAAATCATGGTTATGGACAACACAAAGTGCATTGCTACTAAAATAAAGAACTTAAAAGAAAGATACTATGTTTTATCTTCTGTTTTTTTTATTATTATTATTTTTTTAATCCAGAGTATTCAAAAACCCTACCCTGGTGATGTGCATCTCGCTCTCCCATGCATACCTATTTTATAATTTGAGGAAAAATTCAAAATAATATTCATTTCAATCTTAAAATAATCACCTTGAATTTGCGTTCAGATATATTAGCTGCCAGAAACAAAATACTGAATTCTGACTCATTTGCTCTACTCCAAAGAGAAAAAGTAAATCAATTAAAATAGCCTTTTTGAAAACTAGACTAAGTATAGGAAGACAGTATACAAGGGTTGCTCCGAAAATAACGCCTCTATTATTTTTTGTGTTGGTCCACAATGTCAGAGGCAGATGGTGGTGATATGGCAACAGAGGTCAGACTTTCCCACCAACATGCCATTACACTTTGTTGCTGTGTCACAGATGGCAGCAGAGAGGAGTCTGACAGAACAGGCGCTTGATGTGGAAGCATCTGTGAACCAAAGGAGTAGAACTGAATTCTTCCATGAGAAAGAAATTGCATCTATTGACATTCACTGATGCTTGGTGAACGCTTACGGAGACCACACAGTGAATGTGAGTGGTGGGTGGTGTCATTGTTGCCACTGCTGAAACACGTGAAAGACAAGCCAGATTCCAGACAGCCACACATAGCCATTACACCACAATATGAAGAGTGTCTCCATCAGTTTCTCCATGTGCATCAGCTGTAAGTGGTGACTATGTTGAAAAATACTGTTTTGTAGCTGAGAATTTTTTCTACCAAGTATTATTGTGCTCTTTGTATCTGCTGTAGTTTCCACGGAAATAAATAGGAAACTTTACTTTTGGAGCAACTTAGGTATGACACCTCCAAGGGAAAAGAAAATTTAGCAGAATCAACACTGCACTAAAACAAGTGACAATATCACATCCCAGAAGGGGAAAAAACCTCCTGTCCTGCTCTTTGCTGCATCAGTTAAGCAATAACAAGTCATGCGGGGATCCTACTAAAAACAGGAACATCTTTAGCATACTAAGTAACTTGTTACCTGCATGCCAATGGAATTGGCAATATACTGTTAACAAAAGCCTCCTTCTCTACCCTGTGATGGTCGAAGCAACTACTCAAACTGAAACTACTTAAGAAAATGTTATTTCTAATTCTAGACTGAAAGGAAGCAAGAACAACTTCTTCCCCCAGCTCCATCTTTAGACATCACCACAATACAGCTAAACTGTCCTCATCCAAAAAATTCACCTGATCTTCTACTCTCCCTTCTTGAAGTAGTATCAAGGTCTTCATGATCTAGCAGCATCATTCACACTGGGAAAATCCTATAGAACTACTGGGCAAGCTGTACATTCAACCAGAAACCTCTCACTGGTCTCTTCTGACCAGTCTTCAGTTGGTCTGTATCCTTTCTCAAAGACCCTATGCCTACTTTTGGACACCACTACAGAGGAGACTCAGTCCTGAAAGAAGAATTTCTTGAAGCATCTTATAGATTACATTCTTGATAACACAAGGCAGAACGGCCATCACAATTTTCATGGGATGGACCCACCTGTACTCCCATTATGATGATCTACAGACCTATCTTCAGAAGCAGTAAATAGCAGCCAGTCCCCCCTTCCAACTCACATCTATTTGTATAGGAGTCAAAAATTTAAAGTAGACATATTTAATACTTTTTTTTTTTTAGCCACTTTCTTTCAAGCTGGGTTTCTTGGAAAGCATGTCACTAGGTGCTGCAACATTCAGTACATACCCATTATCAGCTGGTACGTCAGTGAAAACACTGACCTCTACAAAATCTAATAAAACCCTATCACTTACTATACCAAAAAGCTAGTGTGAAGGGTTATCAAGGGTTAAAACCAAGTTTGTATACTATTTTCTAACTCACAGATCTACTATCCTGGATAGAAGAAAATTTAATACATCTTTTAATCATAAATAGCACTGAGTCAATGTCAACAGTGGCTTGCAAGTGCAGTTAACTGATTCCTACGTTACTGTCAAAATCACAGTGGTTTAAGAGGTATTTCTCTTCCCTTCATATCTTTTTCTCCCTTCCACTATAAGCAGCTTTCTACTTCTCCACTCTACCAAAACATAACACATCCTCACAGTCTCCTCACTTACAGTGAGGTTACTCCAGACAATTTAGTCTGATCAGGTGAATACAAGTTGGCACATTAGTTTCAAAGACATCTTATCCTGTAGTAGACTATTTTCACATACTAATTTTAAGCTACTTTTGATGACAGAGTAACAATCCTCTTTTCTGGGTCCTCCTCTTACTAATTTTTTCTTCAAATTTCATCACCCTTATGTTCCCTCTAGGCATGCCTTAGCTGTTGGCTTTTTTCTTCTAAACTTACAGTCTTGTCCTACCCTTATATTTATTCATAATCTGACCTAGCTCCCATTTTAGAATAGGTTGTGCATGACAGAGCTGTGTACTGCCAGCAGATCCAGCATAATAAAATGAATAACAAAAAAAAAAATCCTTAAGCTCTTCGCTTAACAGGTTCTTTGTATTCCTTTAAAAGAGCAATTTCCTTAAAAAAAAGCATCTGTACTCTCAAAAGCAAAAGACACAAATCACTTGTGAATTTATTCTCACAGAATTGTTTGAGTTCAAACATACCCTAAAAGATCATCTGGTCCCTATTCACTGCAGGGGAGCTGGACATCGACAACTATATCAGGCTGCTCAAGGTCTGGTTAAGTTTGACCTTGAATATTCTAGAGTAGAAAGCTCAGTAGCCACCTTAAGCAGGCCTCAGTCGGCATCAAGGAGCCTTTTGAAAGCTGCTTTATTTAGTACCCACTAGACACAGACAAGAATGCACACAAAGGTGTTCCAGTAGTTTCTTGATAGCAAGTTAAGAGCAAAATCTACAGATATGAAGTGTTTACCTCTGGGTCTGCTAGGCGCTGAGATAACCCTACCACGAAGACAAGATTCTTCTGTACAACCCGTACACTGGCCAAATGTTTGCGATTCTCTGATATCTTCTGTTTCCTCTCATTTTGTTTCTGTTTCTTTTCATTTTTTATCCTTTGCAGCTCTTCCTGGGAGAGTGGTTTGTACACTGCTGGATCTTCTGGATATGGCTAGATATAACAAATACAATTAAAAACAACCCATATAGGAGATAACATATTTGAAAATATTAATCCTGACATTCTAACACATGCATTTCATTCCCCCATCAGACTGTTCTGATTCTTATGCTCAACCATGAAAGTAGCATATTAAGTAAATATTGCAAATTTTCAGAAAGTTTACCTATTTATGGGCATGATACTGATGTAAGCAAGAGCCACATTCTAACTGAGCTGCTTAGTCAATCTGGCAAGATTGAAAGCAGCTGCAACATGACAGCCAACACATCCCATTAAGATTTCACTAACACTGCACAGTAAGCAGAATGAAAGTATTCTGCATATACACATTATATTTAGTTGTTTGATACACTCAAATCTGTATTAACAAACTTGAAGACTACAAGATAAGAAATTGAAGTATAAATCTAATTTCAGTGACCCAAGACAACAGCAACACCATTACATGACTCAATCTTTCCATGGTTACCTTCTCTGAGCAAAAAAGACAGGTTTCAAAATAGTTAACTGCATACTGATTTGACAGTATTTTTGCCATGCTTAATCATCAGTTTGAAACTTGGACTTTGTCTTCCCTGGACAAAGGTGCATTTCAAACCTTAAGATTATCATCTACAGACGACTTCTGAAACAGACACAACACTAGATTGTAATTTCAAAATTAACCACCAAAAAAGAGAAAGGTCCTTGATATTACCTAGAAAAACTGCTGTATTCATGTAGAGTGCGCATCTATTGCTATCAAGGCAATATTTTAGCCCAGTCATTTAGGCTACACTGCACAGTCTTCTGTCCCAGACTACTACTCCAAGCAGTCCATGTTCCTTACTTGTCCCACTTTTTTCATATTGAGAATTTATACTTCATATTTAATGTACAAAGCAATGCTAAGGCACAGATGAAAGTGTATAGAACAAACTCCAAAGTGTTTCTAACATTGAAGACATAGTCGAAAAAGAAGAGTAGTACAGGATATGTGTTAAGGTAAAGATTTGAGATAAAGAACTTAAGCAGAGCAGTACGCTGAGCCAAGCACTTAGCCTGTACTACAATAACCAAAGATTTCAATTTCCAACAAAAAAATGTGCTAACTTATCTAACTGTGCTCTACTAATACTAGAATACAAAACACTGTCATATGAAATGACCTGAGTAAACCTACAGCGGCAAATGAAAATAAGGTTTGGCTTAAACACATGTATTCTGATACTGAAAGCGCTACTCAGCAAATTCTTAGAACTGATAGTCTTCTGAGTACATCTCCGAACAAAACAAAGATCCACTTTCAAGTTCAGTAAGTCACAACTCTAGCATCTGAAGTACACTACACTTGAGACAACATCTGAACATACACTGTGGCCAACTTCAGCAGATGGTATTACAAGTTTAAACATCAAGTTCTTTAGAACCTGTTTTTAGTATCACAAAGGAATTTAAACTTGTACGATATCTAGTATTAATCACAAGTACACACTTCAGTGCTTTGCATGAAAACACCATAAGGACTCACAATATCCTTTAAGAACAATGCTTAAGATTGTACTGCTCTTCAAAGTTATTCCATTCATAAGTAATGCTGAATACTTAATGCAGATTTCACTTACTGAACATTTAGTGATCATATGATGATGAGTAAGGACCTATCCTAGTAAGGTCATTTCAAACTAGCTATAGCCAATGATTTTCTTGAATTTTAACACTTACATAAAAGAAATGTATAGATATAGAACAATCCCATAGTACGTTTCACTTAAAGAACTTCTCAAAGTCTCAGAATAAAGGAGATATTGGTTTGTTCTGGGAAGAGAAAGAGTGCTCAAAGAGATATAATTCAGTTACGATGATCAAGCTCAGTTCAGGAATAGAAAAAAAACAAGCGCACCAGTACCAGATGGAGTTCTGAAAATAAAATGGCTTGCCCTACAGTGAACAGTGTGGTATCATCTTGACAAATCAGATTTTTACAGATTAACTTCTCCAAATCTCATACTATACAAGGCAGGACTTACAAATATAATGTTATCTGGTACTGTGCCTTCAGTAGGTTCTGTAAGACCCCTGAAGACCCAAGAAAAGTACAGCAAGTAGTGCCAGGGTTCACTGACTACTTTCTCGCCATATACAGTAGCACTATGAGTGTATCTTCAAATGAGAAACACGGAGACAGTACATCCCTTCTCTGTACAGCAAATTGTTACTGGAAGTCCTCAACACAGGTCTGCAAATCTCCCGCATGTCTCAAGCATATGCTTGAGGAGAGCATTTGTCCATAATAAAAATAATGCTTTGTATTTGTACGGGAGAGCATGGGAACTGCTGGGAGACATGCAACTGAACAGCAGTAACTTCAAAATCAGAGAGTAGAAATGTCTTCTCAGCAGATAGTACACGATCACCTGAATAAGGATTTCAATCATTTGTAAGCCGCAGCAGGTGATTTGCCACCATAGATAACCTGTTTGAGCAACAGATGATTAGAAGTTCTCACTAGACAGTGTAGTGCTGTATTGTACACAAGATGTTTTATATGTATCCTTATCACTTCCATGACATTTAACGCTTCTAAGGAACACAAACAGTTGGACATCTTGACTTGCAGGACCTGTAAATGTCTATGCACCTCTTGACTCAAGAGTGAATCAGAAACCCAATTTTAAGTGATAGATGACAAAATGTGCAGAAAGATGAGAGTTGAGTAATTTTATGCATTTGAGGACAAGTATAGCACCACCAGCATTTGAGAAGTTCATTCTAAAAATTCCGAAGAATTCTACAACTTTAAATAATGACATAAACTCAGTCTACAAATAGGACAATAAATGATTTTATCTTCAGAGTGACTGCTACTGAGAGTGAAGTTCATGAACTCAGGGGACAGTTCAATTACAGACAGAATATAAACTGCAAATGCTGATGAGAAATGGCTCTGAAAGCCAAAGTGAACTGACTGTGGGGGTAATCTCACAATATCATTTCACCTGCCTTTTACTCTGTCCAACTCTACTAAACCAAAGGAGGACCACAGGTCCCCCACAAGCTCTCAGCCAGTAGAAGTGGCCATGCTACTAGATATGTCTAAAAACCAACCTAAGTCAAGTACAAATCTATTTCTGTTTTGCATGGCATAAAACAAGGGGCTAGATGTTCCTAAGGGCCAAGATGGTAGTTGTTTAACTTACTATCACCGATTCCTTAGATGGTAGAGAATTTGAGATCCAAGCAAAGTAGCTACATCAAGTGTTATCAGCATTCATATACCTTCAGATACAGGACATTAACAGATGTCAACACCACTGATTTACTACCTAAATTTGACATCCTTCTCTTGAGTTATACAAAAGCTCTTCAGCAAAACCAGTGGAAACCACCTGGCCAAGATGGATAATGACCTGACTGTTTATACTATCTACAAGTTGCTGGTAGTCCTACAAGAACTTCAAAAGTTCAAATGTCTCTTCTGAATTCTCATTTCTTTTAGCAGAGATGGCCCTTGATGAATTCTTAGTCCTCCTCACTAAGTTTGTCTTTTTTCTTTTTTTCTTTCAGACTTTTTCCCCCCACATTTTGCCATTTGTTGAAAGCTGAGCTGGTATTTATCAAGCATTTTGAGTCTGTCATTTCCCAGATGGGTCACATTCCTTCCACACAACGGATGTACCAATATTTCCCAGTTGCTGCCTTGCTAGGAATCAGGTTCTGAAATGAGAAATAGAAAGAAAGTCAGTAAGATTTATGTATTGTATACATCATACTAGTTATTTCAAACAAGTAGTAGAGTTTCTAAATATCAACTATTGCACTGAACTATTCAGTTACGGCACTAGCCGCATAAGAAGAAAGGATGTTTGAAGACTGTGCTGCTTTTACAGAGGCAACAATAGAAAAAAGACAAGAACATGACCAACAAACTAACGTTTTACACATAAGTATGTAAGCTTAATATTAATCTCCATCTCCAATACAATGCACCAGGAGGAATAAGGTTTGTTCTCCAGTTCCTTGACATAGCAAGATACAAGAACAGCAGCATATCAAATTATACTTTTTGGTGGATGTGCAAAGCAATTAAGGAAAGTGAAGTCATGCTTTTTGATTGTTTGTGGATTTTTTTTTTGAGCTCTTTAGCGACATTTTAAAATTGTAATAGCCGACACTAAAGTTTCTGTGCTATGCTCTATCAAAGCAACGTAAGTCACTAAAAATTACAGACATTCATACAAGAGTACTTAGGCCACTGAATTTTAAGGAAAAAAAAAGTCAAAAAATCACTGGTGCTACAACTGAAACTAGTGAGTCTGCTCACTTGTAAAGTACAGCATATATTCATTTTAATTTGATCAGTTAGTGTCTGTTTCACTCACAGTTAAGAAACCAACTGACTGGAAAAAACCAAAATGCTTGCTTAGCATCTTACAATTGACTAGACCTACAATTCTGAAAGGCATCAAGAATAGGTCAGTTCTGTTTGTTTTTTTTTTTTTCCTCTCTCTAAAGGAAGAACTTATAGCTAATGAATTAAACAGAAAAAATTTGTAAGTTTATTTCAAAAGCCATTAAAGTTTACAATGCCTTTGTTATGTTAAGACTAACGAACATTAAGATCAGTACTCAAGTTTAAGTTATACTTTCTCATTCACACAAGCCAAGCAAGTGCATGTCTACTACCATTACTAACAGGAAAAAACTTAATACACAGTAACTCAATTGGCTGCAAACACATGAATATTTTCTGTGCACATGTATGTTAAGCTACTTAATAGTTCAAGTACGTAGAGGTATCTTCTCCTTAGTGTAAAGTAATGCAAACTAACATCTTTTTGGTTAGAAGCTAGTTAGAGAAACTTAGGAAAATAATATATATGCAATATATAGTCCAAGCCTTTCAAAGATGTGGCAGAGACACCACTCTAAGAGCAGAGTCATTAGAGTTTATCACAGACTTATTTCAAGATCTTCCCAAACATTTCATACAAAATCCCTAACTAGGGAACTTCACTGCTACTCTCCACAGACTGACAGACAAACAGCTGGAGAACATTAATTGCCACTAAACACCCCTGGCATCAAGAGCAGTTTTCCTATTAATTAACTGTGCATGACATTTATATGCTTTAACATATGAGGCCTTGCTTTAATATATGTATTTTCACAGTTCCATTTTGCAGTAAGAATGCTGCACTGGCATGTGCATTATTAACAAGGGGCAACTGTTGAGACCACAGTATCTACTGTAACTTCCCTACAATGAAAGCATCTGCAAAAATTTTACTGCTTTGCCATTTTCTTCACTTCAGCATTAAGTGATTGCAGCCAATGCACAGCACAGTTGTCACAGAATAGACAACTGCTTAGACCTTTACTGCAGAAATCTAACTATACACAGATGGGAAATACATAAACATACTGCATGCAAAAACACACACCTGCTGCAGAAGGTTCAGTACGCTTCACAAGGTGGTTTCTTTGATCTTCTTTGATGCTTCCATCAACTGTATAGCTCCAAATGGTTTATTCCAAGCATCTCAACAGGGTCTCTGAACCACAATGTCCAACTGTACCACAAAAAGGTGTGTACTCCAGCATCCGCTATGCTTTTACAATCCAACAATCCAATGAAATAGCTGCAACTCTCCTTAAGAGCATCTTGCAGTTCACAGATGAAGAAAACATCAAGAATATAATCCACATTGATTGTAAAAGAAGTCTCCTTCCTCTCCTGGAATGATGTGCTTCCTTCCTTCTGACTGCAGAGTTCATTTTAGCTTTTCTTCCAGAACCTCTCCTTTTTCCAAGCAAATTGTATTCCAAGTCAGTAAAATATTTGCATAACCAATCATAAGGCAGATTATTCCACATGAGAAAGTTCAGCCTTGGCAATATCCATATTTCAAAGAATCCCAGAGGCACTGAGCAGCATGTCCATTGTGTGATTTCTCAGATATAATCCCCAAACTTCCAATAATGAACGATCAGAGATAAATCAAATAGTTGTTGGCAAAAAAGTAGCATAATATATCCAAACACATGAAGCAACTTCTACAGGCGAGGAAATTACAAAAAAAAAATGTCGTTTGTACCCCAAGATCTTGTGTTTGTAGAGTAGAGATTTTCTTGTATTATGAGAAGTACTATACAGCACAGTATCTGCTGTAGATGACACAAATGTGGAAACCAATCTTGCCAATGACAGGCAGATCTTCCTTGTAGAATCCACAGAACAAATACTGCATAAACTTGTTGCAATATGTTAGCAACGTTACTCTGCAATAGCCTTGGAGCTTGCAGAAGCATCCAAAGACAGGCTAGCAGGGAGAGCTCTAGCATAGCCAAAGCCCAAAAGAGCAGCAAGAAAATATGATTGGAAGTGTTTATATAAAGCTGTGGCAGTGAATCAAGATAGTGAACTCAGGTAAGATTACTCAGGGTCTGAGAAGGGAGCTGTAATGTGAGACAGGAAGCCAAAGGCATAAACTGAGGGTAGGAACACAATTAAATAGCAGAAGAAGCAGCAGATATAAGTAGGTGCAATTACAAAAAAGAGGAAGGCCAGGTAAGAAAGTTACAGTCAAGGGATATAATTAGAATTAAAGATAAAATACTGAGAAACACTGATGATAAGGAAGTAATAAGGTTATACAAAACAGTATGAGAAAGAGGAAAATAGTTCAAAGGAGAAAGTGGGCAACTTAGTGAAGCTGAAGTTTATAGCTGTGGCCAACCACAATAATAGCCACTTTAGTTAAGAGATAGGGAAAAAAAAAGTGAGACTCAAAATACTACCTTTAAGCATTTGGCAACAAGATCAGAATACTAGGCAAATAGACTTAGCCTAGATTTTGAAAAGCTTTAAGATTTAATACCATTGGATATATTTTCCAAAGGTTTTACATGTTTAGTGTCCAGAAAAAATAGATTAAGAGCTCTGGTGCCACAAACAAAACAAAGCAGGTGCTTTGTAAGCTTGCCTCAGACAGCTCTGCTACTTCAGCTGAACCTTGGCTCTCAGAAAATCCCTAGTGCTGGAATCCTCACTGTCTTTCCTGATAGAAACTCTGGCAACGCATGAGCACTCCAAATCACAGGGTTATTATTATTATTATTATTTTTGCAGTTCTCCCAGCATCAGCATGCCTTGGTTCTGATCCACAGCTTCCCCTACTAATCCAGTTCCGAATTTAACAATTCAAGACTAGCAGTTGCACAACAGATTTGATACAAAAACTCAAAGATCCAACACCTCACCTTTGAATTATGCCACAACTAGGAAAATGTTTCTCAGAAGGAAAAGGATGTCTTTGGTATCATCACAAGGCAAAAGCTTTGTGCTATGAGCAAGACAAGCCGCTGATCCAGGATATTTACCTTTCTGCAAGCAGGACAAAGTCCATTCTCATCAGTGCGGATACGATGCCAACAGAAACGACAGATTTGGTAGCCACAGGTGCAAGGGAAGAAGTTGATGTCATCAATCTCCAGAGGCTCCATGCAAAGGGGGCATTCCACAGGGTCTTCCTTAGCATCAGGGCTGCGAGACATCTTCGTGTTCGCAGAGCAGCAAAAGTTTATAATAACTTAATAGATAAAGAAGGTCAGCACTTGAGGGGCTGCAAGAAAAAAGCAAAAGAAAGTAATTGGTACTTTTCACAACCTTTCTATAGTCCCTTTCTATAATTCACTTCTCCATCACTTTCCTTCTCCCCACACAAATTATCTGCAAACGCACAAGCTACTAGTTAATAACCAGAGTTTGAGTCTGTCCTCCTACTTATGAGTCACACAGGTAATGTGAAAGATGCTATTGATGATGTTTCTCCCTACCTGGATATGTAAGAACTTCTTTGACAGTTTACTAGTCCATTTGGATTTCAAGCTGTAGAGCCGCAAAGAAATGCTTAGAATGTATGATGTACACTGTCAAGTTCTTCCAGCTCCTTTTACTGACTGCTTGCTTGAAATCTTCTACAAATTCAACTCAGGACTTCATGTTCAAGACCAATTTATTCCTTTTCCCAGGGATTTGGAACTACATTTAGGTCATCCATTCAAACTTTTCAGTAGGGTTACAGAATTATTGAACAGAAACAATGAAAAGCTTCTTACACAGAGCAACTCATTTCTTTGCCCATCCCTTTTTTTTTTTTTTTTGGTACAGGGACCAACCAAACCTTGGGACTACTTTTAAAGAAGCATTAGCCAAGGTTTGTCAGGTACAAAACTTTCTACATGTGTCAGACAGCTTTCACCAAGTCATCTACACTTTTCATCATTTAATTCACACTGAAGTTGAAATATGCTCTATGTGCCTGGAACAAAAAAAAAAAAAAGAAACACCCTGGTTTCAGCTAAGAGAGCAGACAATACAGCTTTTTTGGATCTGCACTCTGAAAAAGAAACAAAATTCATGCCACTATTTTCTTAACTCATTTCTTGATCTCAGTCATTTGATTATGCCTCCATTCCGTCTTAAGAACAAAGAACAAAAAAAAATACTGTCAGACTTAAAAAGGACACAGTCCTAACTGGGATATTCAATTATTTTTTTTTGGTTGTTCTCCTCTCTCCAGTTAACAGTAAGCATGGATGCTTGAAGCAGTATTTAGTCTCAGCAAACTGTCTTTGCCTGTTGCAGGAAACATAAACATATAGAAAGAAAACTAAAGAAAGAGAATTTTAATGTGAATCTTTTGGAGGAAAACAAAATTTCCCACACACCTAAACCCCCCTCCCAAGACTGACTGATACATCAGTCACACATCTACAGATACAGTCTCCTTCACTCTAAGAATTGAAAGATGTCATCCAGGTATCAATTCTGTTTGGACCACATTACCTCTGACAGCATGCTATCACGCAAATACATTTATAAATTAAGGATACACACCATGTGATGCCTCTTCTACCCTCCCAGACAGTTTTCCATTTCATTTTTATCCAAAGAAATACCAGATCATGTACAATTCAATCCTTCCCCAGGCTTTTAGGAGAAAGTCTGGAGACAAATTCTTATGTCCATCTACTTGAAGAATGACATTTAATTCTAACCTCAGAAATGAGTTTTGAGATCAATTCCTTGCACACATTTCTGTATGTGGCAGTCACAGCCTTACGTATTTATAATCATACCTAAACAGCCACAAAACTCAGTTCTGTTTATTATCTTCTGACTCTAAACCATGCTTCCTCACGGAAGAAAGAAGCTCAAAGCTTGGAGGAGAACAGCACAGACACATGCAATCAAAGTACAAACTAAACACGCAGCAGGGGAAAAAACGGTATACAGCTTTGCACAGAATGGTTGCATCACAGCCAGGTTTCTGTGTTCATCAGCTGACACCAGCATCCTACAATAACTGCAATTTAGACTATTTCCATAGTGAGTATAGCCTCAAGGTACAAAACAATTCTAGTAAACACACAGCACTGTCCTTATGAAGTAAAACAAAAAAACAAAACAAACAAGTTTCATTAAACGCTCAAATAAAAGGAAAAGGAGAACGTATATTAGACTCACTAAGTCTTATTTCTCTACATGGCATGCACTAGCAACAACACTGCCCTCTTTCTGACCTTCACGAGGATTAAAATCAAAGAAGTTAAACTCCTACAATAACATGGCAGCTTTTACTTAATTATCTGTGATTTAATTAGTGGTATATTACAATCCTTTTGACCACCTCAAGACCACACTGTGGGACCTTACCAGTGTTTTAGACAGAACAGAATCTGGCTTGGAAGAAGGCTTAGTTTGCCTGGGAGCTTTGTCTTGTTTATAAAACCCATTCACACTGGCTGTGAGAATTATTAAAAAGCCATAGCACACTATCTAATGGCTTGTTATGCAGATAACACACATTTCTGCAGCAACTCTTATACTTTTCGCATTCCCTGTATGCAAGTTAAGTTTGCTATAAGAAACTTTCCACACTTGTGTGGCAGAAAAAGCATTACAACTTGAAAGTGACTTTAAAAACTGAAGCATGCAATGAGCTGCAGAGAATTTGTTCAGTTTTTACCTGGACTTAACTTTCTATAGATTGCCAAATGGCAGGTAAGTAAACAGCATATTTTGACCAACACTGTACTCATTCCACTGTACAAGCAGCAACTTCAAGCCTACTGAAACGTGTGTAAGTAAAGCTATGCTAGTACCAGTGAAGCTGTATGTGTAGAAGTGCAACTCTGAAGAACTTCCAGGTCACCACAATAAACCTATTGAATTATCACGTCATTTCTGGAATCTCAGCTAGGAAATGTTATCAATTAATGTAAAAAAGAGCATGACATATTAGCCAGTGCCTCTGGGATACGCAGACAAGCTTTAACGAAATTCCAACATGATTAACATTTATGAGTTGTTTAAGTTAACACTTAGAGTTCAGCATCTGCCAGCAATAATGCCAGTAGTTTGCTTCAGTCAGTAAATGGCCTGTTATTTAACAAGAAGTGAAGAGCAGCTGTGCAATGTTTCAAGAAACGAAGTGAAAAGCAATATTTATTTGCTTGGGAAAACACCATTCAAGCATCCAATCTAAAGATTCTCTCCAATGAATTGTCTCCATTTTGGGGGGTGGAGGGGAGGTTGATATACCAGGAACTGTGGCCCGACTCTGCATCAGAGAGACACCCATTTTTCAAAACCAGAACAGTAGCATTCATACAGAGCTACCAAGAAACATAACTGGTCAGCTGTAAGGCTATTCCACAGAATTCATTTTGAAGATTAACCTCATAGGAAAAGTAATGCAGTGACACCAAACCTCACAAAGTAGTACTACATGCAGTATTCAATCCAGAGTATGTGGTTTTGGGCATCAAGTTCCCAGAGATTAATTTAACAGCATCTCAAGAGAAAAAAAGGAACATTGCGTACATGTATGTGCATGCACACGCACAATAACAGCAGCTAGAATTTGTCTATACACTTTCCATAGCACTGACAGTACCATCAAACAGCACTCCAGCAGCTCCACATCCTGTTTAAAGAAGCCTGTGTAAAAACATTCACACAGAGGAAGGAGCAAAAGTGGACAATATCCGGCAGCACCTTGTAGACACAGTTAACTTGCCAACAGGTAATAATCAGAAAATAGAAATATTTAGTTGGTGAGGTAGAATGGATAAGACATCTATTAGCTGTTGTTAAACATGAAAAATTTGAAACTGAGTTACCTCTCATTACTAGAGCAATTTTTAGGAAAAAAAAAAGAGCTGCTCCCATTCCTTACACTTTTTCTTCAGACCATCTGCTAATAGTCATTGACAGAAAGTGGATTGAAACGGGTCAGCTTGCTCAATCATGCAGAAACCACAATGGAGGTACCTACATGCTTGCGAATAGCCCAAGTTTTCCTTAATACTGTTTTCTCCCTACTCTATAGCAAGAACAAGTGCATACCTACTTACTTCCGTCACCCTTGTATGGCCGTAAAGGATCACTAGCATTAAAAAGTGGAATATTGTTTACAAGCCTAATACACCAGTTTCCTGCGTATGAGGTCTAAATTATCGATTTCACTGTAAGAGATCCACATTCCAATACAGAAACATTATTAAGCAGTCAAAACAGTACTTCAGCAAAACAAAGCATTTTGTAGAAGACAGATGGTTTAGTGATTAAAAGCTTTGTTAATGTATGTACACACACCACTTTGTGATATGACAGCATTTAATTGTAGTCACTAACGTAATATAGAGTATTCAACACCAGGGCATAGTATCCTGGCAGACCAAGCGCTGAGTGTTACCGTAACTTGCTAATAGACTGCAGCCACTCAAGCTCCCTGCAGTAAGGCACAGAGGCTGAGTGACGGCAGCTGTACCTCCCCAGACCAGATTTCATATGCTTCACAGAACTTCCCAATATCTATTTTTTCTGACACTTTTACCTCTGAAGATTAAAAAAAAAATCCTAGACAAAGAGGTTTCATTGATGCTACCCTGAGTAACTTTGGGGATGCTGGCTGGAACAGCTGAAAGCTCCATTGGATGTTACAACCTCAAGAGTTTGCCTGAGCTTTCCATCTACTGGAGTTCCTATCAGTTTTTAATCAGTCTCTTTCTCCACTATTCTTCAGTTCTCCTCTCTTCTTCAGAGAGGTAAGAACATGCCATTCTGTAGTGAAAACACCTTGTGCTAGCTTGTATTAAACTGCAAACCTAATAATAATAGCCAGCGTTCCCAGGTCCAATTACAAAAAGCTCTACAGCCTTCAGTGAGATTACCCAGAAACACTCTCACACAGAAATCACACCAGTTGAGGCTGCAAAACTGTTTGAAAATAACAGTTTGTAACGTTCTGCTGCCAACTTAGCATCTGGATAATTTACCAGGACTTATTACTGACCTGCTGCTTTCAGCTGCATTTGTTCACATAGGCCTAATATTACAGCTGGTCTGATCTCAGAAGATGTCTGAAGAACAAGAGGCACATCACTAAGTACACACCAGCACAGAGCACTATCAATGCAGGATGCTCAAAAAGAAACGTACACATTATTTAAACTTGCACCAAAGAACAGCTCAGATTTTATACTACACAAAATACTCTTACTTGCATTTTCATAGTGCAGCATGAACAAGATTGCTGCAGCATCTTTAGAAGTCGCAGCCTCGCTGTCCAACCGTAGCCAGTAATTGTACTACAGTGCAAAAGCCTTTAGCCTTTTCATATTAGTTCCTGGATATTTAGATTACCCAAGTGAAAAAAAAAGTATTCAGCTAAATCTCCTGCAAACAGATCCCCAGAGACCATTACCTACTACACAAAATAGCTTCTTCAAAGGCATAACTATAACCAGTTATTTGTCACTTAAAGCAGCGGCTACAGAAACCAGGGCTAAGGAAAAGACAATTTGACTTAAGGCACATCATACGCGAAATTTTCCTCCTGGAATGTTTGTGAAAATTGAAGTGTTCAGGAACCTCTAATTGTTAAAAGTCCAGCATTATCTTTTGCTCCAGGGAACAGTATCTAGTTCTTAGAGCACAACTGTGAAGTTATCTTGGATATAATAATTCTCTAAGTTAGATTTGGAAGAAAGGACACAGAAAAGGACAATAAAAGCTGGTTACAAATAAGAATGCAAGCGTCTTTGGTGTGGTGTTATTCACTGTAAAGAGACATGGATTCTTTAAGCCTGCAGGCATTCCCCAAATGAACAGTAGAAAGCTGAATATGTGGAAGATCACAGCTTCTGACTTCCTGTCTCCACCAACCAAATATCTCAGGAACCTTTGAAATCCTTCCAACTGAATCGCTGAGTTGTCACATCAGTATTACATGATAACGAAACAGAAAGCTTATCAGCCATATATTAGTACTATTCTCACACAAAACAAAACATGACAATAAGTAAATTTTTTTGAACAGAGTATAACTGAATCAACTTGGTAACTATTTCATTGTCACTGTGACATGAATGAAATTCAGACTTACTCTGAAGCTTAACATAGGCTTAAGGTGCTTCAGAATAAGGATATGGAAGATGCAGCCGGTGTTACTGACAGCCCCACAACTCTGTTCAGCAGCATCCTTCAAGTTTGGTTATGCTTTACTAAGAACCTGAAACAGGCAACACATTTTAAAAAACTTTGATCAGATTTATGTCAGTGTTTAAAATTCATTAACAAATTTTGTGAAAATTGATGATAAACCAGTGTTGATTTGCTTTTTCCCTAGCTTCTCAACTTAAGGCATAACTTATTCTTAGCTTCAGCTCCCGCAACTGTTCAACATGATCAAGACAGAACAAAAGGATAACTTGGCCTTTCAGTATCATCAATGATAGACCTATTATGCTACTTTCAAATCACTTTAAATGGCAAACGTGAATATAACACTTGCCTAACTATTTTCTCAGCAACGATAGCATTAGATATCCTATGCTTCTTCATAACCCCCCCAAAAAAACAAGCCCAAGTACCTCAGCCGCTTTGGAGGGAAAAGAAGCACCAAAATAAGGTTCAGATGGAAAAATTCGTACAGAGGAAGCCTTATGCAGCTCACCTATAGGTTCTGGAGGAGCACTGATTCCAGCTTGAGTTCTTCTGCTGATCTCAAGGAATAATACAAACACAGAGCTCAGATGAAAAAAAACTGTCAAAACCCATACACTCCTCAGCACTCAAAACTCCATCCTGAAACTCAATGATAGCTGATGCCAGAGACCAGCAGACTGGTGTACAGTGTTCTGTAGGCCTGACAAACCAACAGCCATGTGGAGCACCCTGAACATGCCTCCTTATGCAAGTAAATAGCAAAGTTGTTCTTTACTTGTCAGATCCCTGGTCACAAACTGTGGAGCATCTACATCAACACCTGCCCTCAGTTCTAATACTTGATTAAGTCTAATCTTTCTTTATTTGTGAAAAACCAAGAAAAGGCATTTTTTGTTCTTCGTTTCATCCTAGAATTATGTAGATGCTTTATTAAAAAAAAAAAAAATCACCTTCTGATTCTCCAGGACATGGCTTTATTCCTGACAATTCAAGGTGCCCTGTTGGATGCTATGAAGCCCAAACAGGATGTTAAATGAGAACTGTGATAAAATAGTACGAATGATATCATTTGGTATCAGCAAGTGCCTCAATTCTGAAAGTTCCAACAGACCTCAAAAGGAATATATAAAAAAAATCCTTACAAACACGTAGAAAGGAAAATAATGGAGAGAACTGCAGAGAGAGCTCACCTCCAGAGCTGAGACTGCTCCCCTGCAAAGCAAGTAGGAGTCATGCTTTCCCCTCACTCCCTCCAAGGCAGAATTGTACACACTTTGCTTGGCCTACAAAAGGAACCCTTCGCAGGCAGCTATTAACTACAGCATTGGCTTCATATGAAAACAGCAAGAGAATAAGGAAGAAGTGATACTCAAGAGGAGACTGCTAATCACCTGAAATACATTTCTGAAGAGGTTAAAAATGGAACAGAAATGCTAAAAGTTAAATTTTGCAGCCATTAAATCACTATATTTCTAGACCCACAGATAATGTGAAGAAGCAATCGCGCAGCTACTCTGCCATTCCTTTTCAAAGGAGACAGTACAAGGAGAACTGCTAAGCAACAATGGTCTATCACGTGCTTGTGGTTTACTTTTATCAGCATTCTCATACTACTTTATATGAAGTATTTCCATGGCCGAATTGAGCATTTTGCTTTTTAATGGTTACAGTTGGTCAAACCATGATAAACAGGTTCCAAATCTCATCCTTTTTTTTTTTTTTTTTTTTTAAATAATCAGGCAACTTAGTAGTGAGTTCTCCACATGAATGTCACATTTTCTGACTATGCTGTGATCTACCTCACGTGTAAAGACCAGACATATAACACAACCAACCACAACAAATGGCAACATGAATCTCCACATAGAGGTTTGATGTGAAACTCAGCCATTACATTTTGTCTAGACATTTCTTGACTGGGATAGGGAAGAACAAGAGAATCAAAAGGATCTCATGGTTCAAATTGTTCCTTACTGAGTATAGCAAGAACAAAGATGCTTTTTTCCCCTCTTTAGAAGTATCAAGGCAAAGTTAACCAAATTGTACTTCCATTTTTCAAGGAAAACTCACAGTTTGGGAAAGACAGTAAGATCTAGAAACCTGTAACAATGTCACTGTGTGAACTGCAATTTGCAGCCGCTGTATATTACAAAAATCTTGTTTGCATTAAATAGTTGTCTACAACTGGGATTTCTTGCCTCCGTTAATTAGAATACAATCACGAAAGTCCCAATGCGTTAATATATACAGCCTGAAAAATTGGCAAAAACATTTTCCCTCAATATCTCTACATTTTATCTCATACCTTTTTTAAATACAAACATTACTAAGGACAGATGAGGAGTGCAGATTTATTGTACCCAAATACCATTAATGCTTCATCAGATTATTTCAAATCAAACTTAAATAGAGTGATAGATCAATCCCCTGACAAACATTAAGCTAAAGAACAAGTTCTAGGCTGTTTTTAATGGTGTTTTGCTTAAGAACTTGACCAGCCTTTTCTCTATAAGTTCAGTAGAGAAATGGTTCGTAGAGCCTCTGCTCAGCAGTACACACAGGACTGAGAGCAGTGCAGTTCTCAGCCCAGGAGCCCATACTTAAAATTTCTGCCAATGAGTTCATACAATGCTGCTTAACAGACAGCTGCCGTACAAGGATTTTAAGAGCAGCAACTGCCTGTAAAAACTTCTTAGAAGGAACTTTGTTTCCTTTAATTAAAGAAAAAGTGCACACTCGGTTAAAAAAAAGTGCTGAGATATTTCCAAGAAAATAAGTAGTTTAAACATCATTGCATCTCCTGCCACTAGGTTTACAGAATCAGAGGTACACTTTGGCTTCTAGTCAGACAGAAAGCACCTAAATAAGCATCTGTTCATAAACAGTAACAGGTCAGATTCTCCAGCTGTGAGCAAGTGATGCAAAGCCTGAAGCTCTCAAGGTTTAGCCCGTAATCAAGTCCATTGGCCATGCAAATCAGAGCCAGACAGTCAGAACAAGAGAAATATCCAGCTATTCATGGAGAGAAGTCACACTCCACAAATAATTCTGAAGAATGTCACAGGCTGTGGAACACGTAGAAATCAACAGAGCACTTGCACCCCATACTTGGGACAACTCTTTCATTACCACATGTGGGAGGAAATAGAACAGAGAAGGATAACAAGAATTACTAAGTGTATTGTGATGAACAAAACTGACATGCTGGAAAAAAGGGTGCTGAGAGCAAGTGAGACAACATAAGTGTCAAAGAGAAGACAAATTGAACATGTATACGTTATCAAGCAGTAAGCAAATAAATGCTTTAAAGAGAAATAAAAACATTTCAAACCGACAGATGAAGGCAATATTCCACACGGTGTCTGGTTAAATTGTGAAAATCCTCACCAAAGGTTGCAGGTGATAGAATTTAGAAGGCTAAGAAGTAATCGCACAAACTGCCACGGGTGGAAGAAGCAGTGTTGAGTGAGCAGCTGTAAAACCACAAAACACAAAATACAATGCCAAGGAAGCTGCTGCTCTCAACATTTTCTGAGCTGGAGAAACAAAGACTTTAGGACCACTACCAGGAAGCAACACCACGTTTGTGCCAATCTTGTATTCTTTCGCAGAGCGCTTGCTACCAGTCTCTAACCATGGCAAAACACTACACTAGGTAATTCTATGCTGATCCAGTACAGCAGCTCTTGATCATAGTATCGGCCTAATTTATTACAAAGTTCCACACTTTCAGAAACACAAAAGGAAGGAAAGATCCTGTAATACGTATCAATGACTTTGAAATGTTTTGTAAACCAAAATCCTTCCACATCTTTTTAATTTCACTTCCTATCTGTAAGAACTGACTAATGTTTTATAAACTCACTTTTGTAATTACTACAACTTGACAAACACAATGATTTTGAGGCCAGGCTCTACTCGGTGCACAATGATAAGACATGGAGTAACGGCCTAAAACTTGAACATAGGAAGTTCCATACAAACACGCGGAAGGACTTATTTAAGGCAAAAGGGATGGAGTACCAGAACAGGTTGCCCAGAGAGGTTGTGGAGTCTACTTCTATGGAGATACTCGAGACCTAACCGAATGTGTACCTGTGTGACCTCCTGTAAAGAACCTGCTTCAGCAGAGGGTTGGATGAGATGATTTCTTGAGCTCCCTCCCAACACCTGAGATTCTGTGATTAGATTTACAAGCAAAGCTTTGCTTCCTGACAGAGCAGTATCTCCCATAACCACACCCAAACACCTCATACCTCCTTATCTACCACAACTCAAGGCATAATCTGTAGCAGCAGCCACAACTAAAAACTGCTTAAAGGAAAAAAGAAACAACTCATCAGTCTATACATTTCATGGCCTTGTACTGCCTGATTAGAAGGGCTTTTTCTGACATTTTTCATACAGATGGTGTCCCTTCTTATTAGAAAATGGTTTTCAAGAGTGAAGAGTACAGTATTATCCGTAGAGTGACTGAAATCGATCCTGGAATCAAAGAATAGCAACATAATACACAGAGCTCTGCAAAGAATTAGAAGGTATTGCTGTTTCCGCCTTCACATCTCCAAACAAGAGAGGCTACATAAGCCTAGTTTGAACAGCCATCAGATGGGTCTATGTTTCTCATCTGGTAGCAAACATCACACATCAACACTCCCACCAGGTGGAAAAAGATCATCCTCACACATTTTCTGCAATAGCTAAATAAACAGAGCAGAGTAGAATCACCTATGAACTATTTCTTACCTTTCTAAAAATTAAACTGAACAAGTTTGCCTTGTAGTCTTCCCTAGAAGATTCCAGAGATCTTTGCCTTTGTAATAGGCAGTTTACATCATACAAAGTTGACATGATTAAAGATTCCAGGAATAAGGTAGAGGGGGAAAGCAAACAAGCAATCAAACCAACCAACCTCCTTGCCAACAAATATACCCTAGTATACCGTTATGCCTCCTCTGAAAGGCTACAGTGCCTTCTGAAAACCCTTGGCTCGATGATCACCGCCCCAATTCACTCCCATGGGAAGAAGCACAGGAAGAAACATAGCTGTTTGCCACTAGTAACAGATTTTTGTGTTGTGGACCATAGATGCAGCTACAGGAGAGGAAAGGAGTTTTGTAAACTGCATTTTTATACTGCTCCAAGTTTCTCCACTCCAGCACAATCAGAAAGTTTTGTTTACAGGGATCTGTTTCAGTACCAGACTGCATGGCCAGCAAAGTGATTATCACCAAAAACTTCAGGTCAAATCAGTGCCAGAAGCATGACAAGCCTCACTAGATTAAAGAACAAGTCAGAATAGAGATTCAAATGAAGTCTCAAACTATCAAATCCCAGAACGCTTAAATCACAGAATCACAAGGGCTCGAATGGACCTTAGAAGATCATCTCATCCAACTCCCTGCTAAAGTATGTTCCTGACAGTAGGTTACAGGAACACCTTAGTCTGTTGGTCAGTATGGCAAACCAACACAAGTCTTTTAGTAGAACTCTTTCAAAATGCTGGTCACAGAGGAGAGAACAGAACTCCAAGGACTTCTACTAGAGAAGCTGAGGCCATATTAAAATGGGGTGGATCATAAAGAAATAAAGTTTTAAAAAAAATCTGCAGGGATTTCTCCAAATATATAACTACTATCAGGTGCTTTACTCTGAAAGTCATTACCACTGAACTGCAATTTGAATGAACAAAATATTCCAAAACAGGCCTCACACTGGAAGCAGCCATAGAGTGTATCACATACATGACAAATAATTCTTAAATCCAGGAGATGTAGAACTAAACAGGTGTCCCAACCAGGCTTTTTCTTATTCCTTTAGCTACACAGGCCAAGTAGAGAGGCTGCTCTAGGCACAGCTATTCACTGCAGCCAGATCCATATACAAGACCAATGAACAGAATCCAGTCAGCATTAAAGCAGCATCCTTTTCCCTCACCACAACCCCATATTTTAGGTTTGAGATTGCTGACTCCAGTTTTCAGAGCTCAACTGGTTATGACTATTTTCCTGAAATGTTTTTTTCTTTTCTTAAGATGTTCCACATAGTAAGCTTCTGTTGTTTGAATTCTGGATGTAAATAGAACATTATTGCACATATCCTAAAACTGTTTTTCATAAATACAACCAACACTACCAGTGTAAAGAAAAACCATTTGTAAATTCTGTTTTAAAATAGAAAACGTCTGGCATGCATGCTTATTACATACATTCACATACACCCACTAATCAAGGTATCTGAAATATTAATATGTAAATAAACCCAAACAAGCTCAGCAGCAGCATTCAAAAAAAAGAAAAATAACCCTCTCAATCTGTTATTTTAGCGCTCAGAATTTCTAGGGTCTTGGTGTCAGGAGGTTGAGTGACAATGAACCAGAATCAGTAAGAAATGGGTGCTTTTTACATTTATGCTTACCATGCCTATCAACCACAGCGCCGCCAACTCTACCTGCAATCTGACATATTGTATTTAGTTTTCGAGAGCAGTTAAGCACGGAGCTTAATTTGATGAGAAATATCCAAAATTTAGTCTTCAAACCAGATGGAAACTCCATTCCAAACTCCACTGGAAATGTGCATGCAGAAATTAGAAAATACAACAGTGGGTCATCATGCCTTGTCACTTTTGTGTGGGCTACCGTGTGATTACAAATCTATAATAGCAACTTTACAGTGTGGTTTAGCCTTCATCTGCAAGGTGCTGAATAGCAATTATGTGCTTCAGAGGGCAACCAAAAAACAGTCACTAATGTTTCAACAGCAGTGGAGTGCTTTTGCTGCCTCCAATAAAAACGTCTACTTTCAGAATAATGAAAAGTCACCATACTAAAGACATACTCAGATTTTAAAAAGATATTTCTCAAAACCATTTATCTAATCAACAAAATAGTCACAGAACTATCTTTCCTTGTGGTCTGGAGGGTGGGAGGACCATGTTCAGAGACAAAGCACCCAGATTATCTGCTACCTGACACGTGCTGTAGCCACCTCACTGGAACAGCCTACGCATTCCAAGCTTTTAATATATATATATCTGCATAATTTTTTTGTTATGTAATTTGGTACTAACCTTGGTTAAAACTAGTTAATGTATTACTTTGTCAGAATCAGATCCAAGTTGTGACACTGAATTTGTTCACTGTTAGGACCAGCTGTGATTTATAAGTTGAAGAATGTCACTTTGGTAGATTTTGCGGACCTGTCTGGACTCTTTGTTGCAGGTCCAATTAATTAAACTGAAATGCTCTACAGGGCAAATATAGCAAGTTAGAAAAGTGTTAAATTACATGTTTTAAA
>JAOWBP010000001.1:41827588-41842398 GCA_028571105.1 Tragopan temminckii | reverse complement strand
TCTGAAAGAACTGGATATGTGTTTTGGGATTCTTTTAGTTTATTAAATGACTGGCTTGTTTAGGGTCTCTTTTTATTCATGTACAGTAATGGAGAGGATAAAATAATTTGTACAACACACAGCAGAAGAAAAAGTTTACCTGCTTTTTAAACAAGAAAATTTGAATGTGAAAAGCAGGTTAGTTTTTTCTCCTTAGGTACTAAAGTAAAAAAAGCTTGTAATCAGTATTGTGCACACGGATAGATAAATCAGATGTTATCAAGAGTTTATTTGATACTGTAATGCATATAGAAAGAAACAGTTCAGACCACCTGTAAAACATTAACGTGGCAATGAAAAGTCAGGGTGAATAAAGAGCAGCTTTAATTTTGTCGGCTTTTCTTACTGCTTTTCTTCACTCTGTTTATTGAAACCCAGAGATGTACGCACGTCTCAACTACATCATCGTTCCCAAATTTAGACTAGAACACCAGTCAGATAATTCCCAGCTCTCACACTAACAGCAAACCTTTGGAAATGGATGAAGTGTTTCTGTTGCTACTAGAACGTCAGCAACTCAATTCCCAAACTCTGGAAGGAAACTCTCATTGGGTGGGGTATACAGTACGGAGAAGAAATCCAAAGTAAGAGAAATAGAGTAACGTCCTCTCCCGGGAGAAAAAGTCTGACGACAGCAGCAGAGACGCTCTTCCCACTGCCCCCATTCCTTAGGATTATAGATTACAACAGCTGCCAGGCTCTCCTGCTGCTCCCCAAGACCAATCCTGCAAGAAGACCCAAGGTAAAGTACTACTGCCCAAAAGTTGCATTTCAATGAAAATTACAGCTTAGCTTTCTGATTTTCATAGGAAGATAGTTTCAGTGAAAGCCTGAAGAGTGTTCCAAACACTATTAGATGGACATTAACAGTCACTGCACATTTAATTCCTTGATTAAGACAACAGCACATGAGACAGAAGAAGATATAACATTACTTAGAATTATGGTTTTCCCCTTCAAATCACAAATCACTTTGTGGTACTTGAACACAAGTGCATGAATACCAAAAACAAAGCATGAGACCACAGCAGCCACTCTTGAACAGCAGGGCATGGGTCAAGGACAGTCACAAGAAAGGGTGAGAATGCACATCCAGGAAAAGAAAACTTGTCTTCCTCCTAGCTTTGTGCACTGCTGCTGAGTCCTGGGGCTGTCAAAGACTGAGAAATCACATCCCCGTGTCTCACATACGCTCCTTTCCTACGCCAAAGTAGCCACCATGGTTTAAGGACATCAGCTAGGTTTGTAGGCTGAGATAGTATCTTATTAGACCAATGGCAGTAATAAACAGGCATACTAGTTTAACAGCAAGATTCACCTCTGTAACCAAGCCTTGCACACCTGTAATAATCCCCAGTGTCAGTTTCAGCCAGCTCATAGCAAAGCATACTTTTGCACAGTGGGACAGAATGACAGAATACAGTACTTCTGAAACTCAGTAATTATTGACTGCTATAAGTATAAATAGGCTCTGTAGTATATTCAGCACTTGTTCCCAAATTCTGACATCCTAAATTCTTACCAAAACAGAAAACAGAAAAGTTTATTAAATCCATTTAAAAACTGTTCTAAGATTATGCATAAGAACCACTTATTTACATAATTATTCTCAGTAAAAAGCAAAAAGAAGTGTGGCTGTTTCGAAAGTTCAAGACCAACTATAGCTTTACAGAGGAAGCCAACAGCTACACCAATAGGGGAAGGAGCAAGAAGAGATTTATGATGCTCTTGCAAGAGAATGCATTGCAAGTTACCCTTAACAGTCAAGTCTTTTCAGACAAGGGAGGAGGACAACAAGAGCCTTCTTCATACTACATCTGTGCAGTAAATTAAACATTCTGTAGCAGTTTAAAAGGGGATCAAAGATCTTTTAAGTACCTATTACAGAACTATCCCATTGTGCCTATAACATGCAGCATTATGGCTGCGGAACATCCCAACCACACTTGCTTCCCATTTAGACATGTCTACAAACCTTGCACTTAGTCTTGCCTAGAGTTCAACACTAATTTAAGGTATTTATTACATATCCATTACATATCTATACGTAAATGATGTCAAGCATTTTAGATTCAGCTGAAATCATTCATTGCTAGAATTAGTTCTGATAATGCATCTTGCCCTAAAAAATACATCAACTGATAAAATAAGCTTAAAAAGCAAACTTAGAAGTTCACTTCTCACCATAAGATACATTGATACAAAGTCTGCTTCTCAACTTTTTTCCCAACCTTAACAGGTCACTTCATTCTTCAGAATCATCCTCTTATTAACTATAAAAGGACTATGATACAGAACCACTTATGTGGCATAAGTAGTTTCCCCCACATGTATTCTTCAAAAATAATATTTGAGCTAAGCATGACATTTGCATTTTTAGATGGAGAAACATTATTAAAATTTTATTTTCAATATTTTGAATAATAGTCAATATATATGTAATCCACTGATAAGTTATATAGGAGGCAAATGGCAACAACTTACAACAGAAAATGTACTGTTATGTTCAATGCTTCCAAGAAACAATTTATATATTTAGAGGAAGATCCTGTCCTTCATTTACTCTGTTTTGCATACAGAAGAAAGCTAAAATTATATGGTTTGCAGAACTTCAGTACACTAGTAGTCACTGAAAGTTTAAGAACTCTGACCTTTTAGCTGGTGCCCAGATCTAGTTCAGGGTTAGTTGTGACCATGATATGTAAACTACTTATCATATCTGTCAGCTGCAGTCCAGATATCCAGTACACATAGTACCCCAGTTCACCCTTACAACACTAAGTTACCATTTGTTTTGAAAAGTCACAAACCAATGTCAGCTTGAAGAATAAACTACGTCTTCATTCCTCCAGGCCATAATTAAAGTACATTAATATGATTTATGTTATTCTTGCCAAACTTGCTTGATGGACAAAGATTTTAGAATATTATTGAACATGCAAAAAAAGTTCTCAAACACTGTATTTTTTCATAGCTTTCTTTAAAGGTTTTGAATATTTTACAAATATCTGTATTAGTTCATTAATCCATAATCAGCTTTCATTTGCAAGTGCCACTAAACTACCACAAACCATAGTATGCAACAATTAGAAAAGTGAGAATTCTTTTCAGTTTTTTTTTTTAGAGCAAGTGAAGTATGAAAAAAAAAATTACTACTTGTATTCTTATGCTTCCATCTAACAGCAATTTCATCATAACAAAGGAATAGTTTAAAAACTTTCCTAATTACCCAAAGAAAACTCCCAAGCATGAAAAAAGAATATCTGTAAGGTCTAAAGTAACTATTATAAATGATAACATCTATAAGCAGAGAACAGGGAACAAGAGAATTATGTTTTGGGTGCTAGGACTAGATTTCCTTTCTTGCTTGCATGCTCACAGGGGACACTGGGGAAGCTATGAACCACCACAGCAGTGTTCAACAGTTAATTTTATACTTTATTTGTTGATTCATAACTCTGCTGATCACTAGCAAGGTACTTAAAGATCTTGGTTTAAGCAGAAAATTGAACTTTAAATTCTGCTATAAAACAAGTTATAGCATACCTGCAGATACAAGTTTTTTTGGATTGCCTACAATAAAATTGCACTTTTTTTACCAAAAAAAGAGAAGTGTGCTCACTTTCTCATGCTTTACACAGTGAGACAACTACAAAAACCAGCATTTAGCCACAAACAGGGCTGTTACTACTCCTGAGACTTCAAACAGAAATATAAGCTCAAAGGGCAATTGAAAAGAAAACCTTACAGGAGAAAAAAAAACAAAGAAGAGAAAACAACACAGACACAACCTATCCATCTTCAGTTCCACTACCTCTGCTACAGCTGCATTCTCAGGCTTACTAAGGCTGCACCTGCAGTACCATGGACAGTGTATGCAACAGTTTCTTCATTTCTGAGAATTCAAGCACTGAATTACTGAATTTTTAAATCCAGTTATTTTTCTCAATCCTGCTGTCTGTTGTCCACCCTGCCCTCCATATACTGTGAAGAGCCTTGGCTCAGTATTCTCAACAGCCTGCCCACAGTTATCAGTGTTCACTATTAGTTCTCCCCTCACTGAAGTCCATTCTCGAGGCTGAAGACCTCCCTTCCTCTCTTCTCACCTGGTGTAAAAGGACATTAAAGTGGCTGGGTCACTTTGACTGCTCTCCACTGAACCTGCTCCAGGCCTGTTAGCCTCATGCATTGGTAAGAGTACCACCTTACTGGTATATACTGATGTTAAACAAATTGATAGAATTTCAGCAAAGTAGTTCTACTAGACGCCCATGACAAGCGCACCCACCACACATTGCAATACAAAGTTTGAAGCAGAGTCAGTATTGCTCTCCATCTCTGCACTTCCCCAAAGACAACAGCAGGACCCACAACTGCACAACAGCTCTGCTGGGTAGTGTACGATTTCTACAGTCAGTACATATGTATACCAGAGGAAGTAAATAAGATTCAAAGAAACTAAGAAAAACCTCTGCTCTGCACTTTGAGGAATTTTATTTTCTTTCAAGGAGAGAATAAGAATGCATTACTAGGGCTGATACCTAAACCGTAAGGTGACAAAGTGAAATAACAGAAGAGCCACAAGCACTCTAGTGTTCTGGGAAGTCACAGTGCCCTAGTGACAATTATAAATAAAAGTTTACACCAGTTTCCCAAACCTTCCATTTAATCCACCAAAGTAATTGAACAGGCTAATGGTAAGATAGTTTGGGACAGCGTTAGCTATTTATAGACAGACAATCTTGGGTGAAGCAAGTAAAGTAAGAAATAGTTAGCAACTGAGAAATCCCATAACCAAGATGACTTCCATCTCTTTTTCTCGAAAGAATGATGATAGAGCTAAAGCTAAACAGCAATGTATCATTAAAAAATAAAACTAAAACAAAACTAACAGGAAATCTTCTCTACACTTCTCAGAGAAGCCTCCCTTCCTTTCATTCATTCCTAGCTGAAGCAGAGCAGACGTGCTGAAGGCTATGGAGATAGCCAAAAGCAGCCTTTCAATATCTAACAGAAAGCTCTAAGAAAGAAAGAGACAGATTCTTTAGCAGGGTCTGTTGTGACAGGACAAGGGGAAATGGTTTCAAACTAAAAGTGGGAGATTTAGGTTGAGTATAAGGAAACTTAAAGAAAAAAAAAAAAACAACAGTGAAGGTAGTAAAGCACCAGCACAGATTTCCTAAAGAGGTGGCAGATGTTCCACTCTGTGAGACACCCAAGGTCAGGCTGGAGGGGCTCTTAGCACCCTGATCTAGCTGTAGGTGTCTCCATTTGTTGCAAGGGAGTTGGACCAGATGGGCTTTAAAGGTCTCAACTCAGACGAATCTATGATTCTATATCAGAGCAAGGTCTGTACTCCTAATCCAAGGAGTTTGTTTTTTGTTTTTTTTTCACCCTCAATTCATACAAAGAATACCTTGCACCTGCTTAAAAACCATTCAGCATCCCTTGAGCTACCAAGAATCATACAGCAGAAGAAATAGTTGGTCAGTCCCTTCAACCTCATTCCAAAACCTGAGAAACAGCACAGCCACTGCTTCAGGTATTGACTCACTTGTTATCTTTAGAGTCACATGAGAGCAAAAGAAAGCAAACTTGACTTCTGCAGAAGTGACGATACTTACCTCTTACCACAGAGTAGCCAAGTCAGTTTGTTAACCAGGGGCAAAGGAACACTTAACAGCTTGGAAATACAGTAATATTAGATGAATAACTTGCCTATACTTTTACTTTAAACCTCAGGCAACAAAAAGTGCATTAGAACTTGAATTTACACAGCACTTAAGGCAGAAAACAAAACACTAAAAATTAACGCCTTGATTCCTCCGAACATTTTAGTAGTATCTAACTTCACACAATGGAATTTATCTATTAATTGTAATGATATTTAAAAATGCCATTGAATCACAGAACAAAGTCTGTATTTGCAATATCAGGTGCAAAAAGTTATACTAGAGAATCTTCTAATAAAGCATAAAGATTATTGTCACACAAACTGTCTTAGTGTGTAAATCCATATGTTACAGTGAAACTATTAAGTTACAGCAGAAGTTTAACACACACCAGTCCATTTTTACTTTAAATGGACAAAATATCTACACTTAGGCACCTGCCTTTAGAACTTCTCAAGAGTACACAAGTAACTGAAGCATTAGCCCCTGTGCCTATGAACAGCAAAGTAACAATAAAATGCACAATTGAAGCAATTAAACTTTTTTTGTTGTGTAAGTATATCTGGAAGGTAAAGTTGATTGCAAATACAGCAAAACTGTGTCCAGATTTGTGATACTACTGAAATAAACCAAAGGTCTAACTTCCACCTATTTCCTGTCTTATGGTGAAAGCGTCAAAGGACGGGTCTTCGCCCAAACCTGCAATTCTTCAGTAGATATAATTCCATACACTAAAGTACCTCTTAGCAACTTAGAGGAATTAGTTGGGTAGAACACAGGCACAACTAGCTAAAATGCAGTATCAAATAAAACCAGTGACACATTTGTTCTACTGGCTGAAGAAAAACATTGACTCAGTTTGGTTTAACCATGGAAAATAAGAATACCATGCTTAGGTCACTTTTGGGACAGACAACAGTAGGATGCTGCTTCAAAAGGTTCACTGTCACAGCTCACGCAACAGTGAAGAGCATAAATGTCTGCCATGTCATAGCCACACTCAAGCACATTTTGGGGCTATTACGGCTTTTTAAGAGAATGTTTTAAGTTCTACTTTGTAGGGAGAAGAATAAAGAACACATATCATATAAAACTGGAAGCATATCAGGAGCTTAAACATAACAACTGCCCCCTAAAAAGTTTATCTCCCTGTTCACTTTCGACCGGGTCGTAGTTCAGAACCTCACATCTCCTGAAGACACTGTTGGGGCAAAAAGGGGAGTAACTAGTAATTCCAGAATAAAATCTACTTCAGAAGTAGACACTCAGTTCCTAGCTTTTCTACTAATTTAGCATACATTGTAGTTTTCTATAAGATATACCTTTTAGAAAGTGAAATATTACACTTAATTCAGCATTTCTTTGCCTAACAAGATTGTCACTGCAACAAAAACAATGCAGAGCAGAGCTCAGATCTATGTGCCTAGGCATCTGAGACAACAAGTCTCAGAAATTATCAATTATCATTCACTTTTACCAGAGAGAATTAATGATAAGAAATTCTAAGACAGTATACAAATGAAGATAAAGGCTGTAACTACAATCAGAAGACGATCTGGGTAAGTTACAGTACAAGGAACTAAGTTCAATTCCTTTGAGCAGAAATTTGGTATGACTTGGAATAATTTGAAATTTTTATTCAAACTAGAGATAGAAGCTTAAAGACTCCAGATAAGAACATCGCATGTCTCCAAGAGAAAGTTGCACCTCCAATACGATAAATACTAGCAAGTTTCAAGAATTCACAAGTTAACAATTAGAAGGCACACACACTTCCAAGTAGTCAAGTCTAGAAGTGATTAAGGTTGTAGCTTTACTATACACTTTTTTTTTTTTAACAATTTCAGAAAGCAAACCGAACTTCATACATTCAACCTAGAGGCAGGGTAAATTTCAGAGGATGGAAGAATCTTCCCATCACTCTCACTCCACATAACTGCTATAAATCCAGAAAGATGATAGCTTTGTGTAGTACTCTCAAGATCATAAATCCTGCCTCCCACATGTCTGGTACATGAGCTACAATCTTCTGCTGTTCAGAGAAATACATATCTGTTACTAAACAACAATGTTGAGGAATATCAGGATCTGCATTCAGGGAAGCATCTTTAACTCAATGCGGGAGAGTACATAATTGCTTGAAGATGCTGTAGTAAACAAATTCTAGACACAGTCACCTACAAAACAATTGCCTTAAAAAAAAAAAGGGAGAACATTAAGAAGTATCCTAGGGATATCACTCTCCAGATCGTTTTCTAAAAAGGCTGGGCAGAGTGAAAAAAATGTATATATACACACACACACACACACACATATATATATATATATATTCTAAAACAGAAACACTCAAAAGCAGAGAACCAACTTCCACAAACTTCAGTGAGGTGTAGAGTACTGTTTTTTAGATAAATTCCTTCTTATTTATGTGGAACTGCTTTCATTCAGATAGGTGAATTTAAGAAGTCATTAGATACATACAAGACACTGAACTTAATCTCAAAAAAAAAAAAAAAAAAAAGATCTGCCAGACTATGATAAATACGCTATAAAAAGCATAGAAGCTCAAGCGCACTGCAAATGCACTTGCCCAGCATATTCTTTAAGTGCTGTGGCTTTACTTCACAGGTTTTATTTGCTTCCTCCCAGGCTATCAGCTCTGAATTCTTACGGAGCAAAAGCAGCTGAATGCAGTACCTTCAGAAGCTTAAGCCCATGTGAGACGTAAACTAACCAGAATACACACAAGATTCAAATAACTGCCTTAAGAGAAGTCTAATAGCCATGCTTTTATTTTTTATTTTTAAAGAAAAGGAAAAAAAATATACAAGAGGAATACAGCATTAAGGAGGCCTCACCAACATTTACACTGTTGTCAGCTCTGACTTAGAGGATGCTCTCTAATATCTGGCTTTCTATTTAGTAAAACGTACGTCAGCACTGAGTCCTTCTCCTTTCTTGTATTTCCATCTAATAGTGCAGTTCCTGAGTCCATCATCAATCACAGGATAACAATACTAACAGAAGATGCTGCACTGCACCTCTATGGAAGTAATCTTCAAGCTTGCAGAAGCACATTCTCACTACAACAAAAAAAGCAGCTAGTTGTTCCTCTCAACCAATAACAAGCATCTCATTTTTTAAGCATGGCTGATGACAGTACTGCAAACACCAAAGGGAACCTGCCTCTCACCTCTTCCTACCAAGTTACATTTATGTGAAAAATTCTGGCTCACCTCTACACACTAGGATGAAATGTGTGAGCGTGTGTGCACAAAATCTAGATAAATAATCAGTAGGGACAGAATAAGAATTCCAAATGTCTGTTTTCTTGTTCTTCACTTTGAAGTTATTCTGTATAACTAAGCCAAAGAAATAAAAGCAGTGCCACTGTGTGCCTCCTTATGAAGATGGCTGCCTCCTTTTTGGCCAGTGAACTTGAGAGCAGTTAGCTGGTCACCTAGAAAAAGACACTGCTGTCTACAGAATCGTTTCAAAGCAGTTTCCAACTGAGGTAAGGTGTTTTAACTGTCAAGGAGTCATATGGTCACACAACGCAGCTGGTTCTTACCAAGTTTCACTGTGCTATGTATTTATGTAGTAGTAACCAGAGCAATAGTTCTTGTACAAGGTACGCCACTGCCCCACCCCCAGGGAATCATGAGCCTGGAAGGTTAAATCAAAATGAGACCATAAGCAAGAAAACATTAATGGCTTCAAGAGGGCTCAATTAGAGCAGGAAGCCACTACACTGGTGTGAACAAGAGAATGGACCTACCTCAAAGCATGCTTACAGCTGTAACTACTGTTTGAGACAAAAGAAACTGTAAACGAGCCAGAAGATGACTACCTACGTGCAGAAGACAGACTTGATGATTTTTTAGCTGGCATTCCCTTAAATTTCCCAGCTGCTCTTTCTTATTTTCAACATACACTAACAGTTATGTTAAAGAAAGCCACCAGTGATTATCATCCTCTATTTTCAGGCTTACCACCTAGCGCTCTAGAACCAGTTCACCAATAACTGAAACCACAACATTAATATGTTAAGTATACACTTCACTAAATGAAAGTATTAGCAAAGAAGCTGTAAGAGACAAGAAGCAGCTACAACTTTTCAAACACGGTTCCTCAGTTACAACTTCCTTGACCCTTAACTAAAGATGAAGTTATGTAGAAAGAAAACCTACTGTCTTAGGAAGAGGGACTGAACTTGCTAAACAAACAGCAGAAGCATATGCAAAGTGGGCTGCTTCAGAGGAGCAGCAGTTGTACGACAAATGGCAGCAAGATTAAGTCACAAGACAAATTGGATTAATGTTCTTGGGTCCCTCTTTCATTTGGACTAGTGCTTTTAACTAATTCCAGCAGTATAGGGGCCCCTACACTTCATATGATGGGGGAAATGCACTTATTAACTATAAGGCGAGATGACCTATAAAAACTGATTTTGACCTAGCAAGTTTTGGCCTTTCTTTTGATGCTAGTTTAGGAGTTCTCAAAGGACTACTTTTTTTTTTTAAATAAGACACTGAAGACAAATTCTAGATTTCATTAAAAGAAAATAAGAGTATAAAGACATATGTAATGAAGCAGTAGTTGTTCAACAGAGGAGGTAATTTCTATTTTTGAATCATCCAACAGCCCAAACTTCTACAGATCATTGTGAAGCTTTAGGCCTTGAACAGATAAGTATTTCTGCAGCCACCTATACCTGTCTTCATTCATTACATTTGTAGAGAATATAGATGGAAGAAAAACAGTTGAACTCTTTCTCCACACATCTAGTGACTATCAGCATGTACTTCACTCCCACCCCCTCCTTTTTTTTTTTTTTGTTGTTAATTTCTAAGAGGGATCACAAACCAGGAACTCTGAATGAGTCACCATGCTTACCTATCTGGCACATTACTTGCATCAAAACTTTTATCACTGAAACTCCCCCAGGTCAGCAATGTCAAAGCAGGTATTTATATCACTGAATTATTTCCTTCCATTCCTGCATGAAACTGTTAAACATACGTATTTTAGAAGGGTAAATTACTATAACATGATTTGAAGTAATAAAATTACTTCAGTGGCAGATACAGCACTTCACAGTCTTATCAGTCTTAGCCCCTGCACATTAAAACTAATACATATCATTCAAACAAGTTTCACATTAAATATACAGTCATGACAGAAAGCTTAACATAAGAACAACATGTGTTTCTTACAAGTCTCATCTGTTGAATTCACTGTTCTTAAAACAAATTACTGCCAGCTTAGTGCTGTGGAAAAGTGAGAAGTTGGGCAAGTCTTTGTGTGCCTTCTTTTCTGCCCTACTACAAGATACCTGCCCTTGTAGTTGTCACTTTTCTGTACAAATTTCACATGACAGAAACTGTTAAAGAACATCCACATTGGGAAATTGGGAAAGCCCCTTCTGTTCAGGGAGGAAGAAATTAGAACTCAGTTGCCAGAACCAGAAAATTACGTTGCAGTTCACCACAGAGGCCTAAGAAAGTGGGCTGAAGTAGTAGCAGGAATGAAACACTGCTTGAAAGCCATAGTACTTTCTCACTTACTCTTGTCACTCCTACAAAGTTCCTGTGATTTTGTTCAGAATTCATTAGCAGAAAACCAACGTCGAGAATTGAAAGAAATTAAATTGCTAGTGCTGCTAACCAGTACTTGCCCTCAGATACAAGATATAGCAACATTACCTTCCTGCAATAAAGGACTGCTGTGACAAGTAACAAACCTAAAGGACACAGTCCAGTAATCTGTGCTACACCAGGGAACTCCTCATCTCACAACCAAAACTTTAATATTTGCTGTTATTCTACATTAGATATTGCATTCAGTTGAAATTTCACTTTACATTAGCTGTGTTGTATTCTTGAGAGCAGCAAGACTGAAGAAATGATGCTGAGATTACAGGATAAAGTCACTCACAGACAACTGAAGTTTTGCCACCTTCCTTTATAAGAAAACAGACGTTGGTAGAAGCACACAGTACTGCTCTAGAAACAAGCCTCAGCCCAGAGCTAAACTCTGCTTCCACCAAATTCAGTAATTTGCCTGCTTGGCCTTTGTATCCATCTTTAAACTCACTGACAAGAGACACACAGAACCCATTATACTGACCTCAACCCCTTCCCCCAGTTTCAAAACCAGCAGAAGAGCAAGTAAGTGATAAAAACACTCAAGTGATCAATTCATTCTTATTAAATTAATTCTATCATATCCTGTTCCAGAATACAGTAGAGAGCTATTAAGATTCACAGAAAAGGGATGAGGAGCATCATTCTCTGGCCTGTACTTTTGGAGTGTTTCTGGACACAAGCACACGCTGTAACACCATAAGATAACATGTACATAAACTACTTTGTACGTACGTGTTCAGGAAAATACTTCTTGAAGTCCCACTGAAACGAAAGACCTCCTACAAAAAATACCACAGACTTGCCATGACCCCAGAACAGCCAGGGGGAAGGAAAAGAAACAGTATCCTACCTGCACAAAAAAGGCCACCAACCCTAATTACTTGATGTAAGTGCTATGGAGAAATCACTATTTTAAACACTGATTCCTTTCTTTAAGCTAGAGTAAACAGTCTAATAACAGCTAGCCAGAACCAGAAATCTGAACATACACTAAATTAGTGAGACTATTTAATACAATACCGCAACAAGAAGCGTGAGCTTAAAGGGAATCTTCGTCAAGAAAAATGTTGCCTGACAAAACCAAACATACAATCAAAGTTTCTAATATGAAATAAAACCCAGTTTGATGAAAATATGCACTTCAAAGATCCAAACAGTTTAACACAAGAACATAAACACACTTTCACACAGCTTATACTCAATATTGCCTGCTAGATATTTACACTGCCCTCCCAATTTGCTTACAGGCAGCACCAGAAGACCTGAGCAGCACCCCAATGCCTGCCCAACTTCAGCTTCCAAATCTGCTAAGTGCTTACAACCATTAACATGTTAAGAAATGTTAAACCATGTCTTGAAAGGTATCAATTCCTGGACTATTCTCCAAGAACAAAGAGAGGCCCGAAGAGATGTCTAGTTATTCACCAAGTCTTGACTCCCCACACTGTTCCCATATGATGAAACAGGCCAAAGATACATGCTAAAAAGCAAAGAAAGCAACAAAATCCTAAAGGACTGAAACACTCAGTAGAAAGATCAGAAAGAAACGTAAGCTAGGCAATCCTTGTACGGAGTTGTCACAGGAAGAATAATTCGCAAATGCAAGTGGGACAAACTGTGGTCTGTGCAGCCTGAGACACCATTCTCCATGTGAAAGCGCAGCAACCCTTGATGCTAGTGGTCTTGCTGAGCAACTGATTTCCTTCCATTGTGGTAAGGACTAGCGTTCAGCCTCACCTTACCTGGGCGATGAAAGTAGTCATCCAAGGCCTAAGAGGCCTTAGGCCAAGGCCTAAACCAGCCACCACGAAGATGTTTCGTAAGCACAGGTAACTGTTATCTGGAATAACCCCATTTATTTCAAATAGGTAGGCAAAATTTTGAGAGAGCTGCTAAAGTTAAGCCTTCAAGGCCCGTACTTAAGATCTTGGTCAGAGTAATCTCAAAATGTTTCACTTACATACAGACTACCCTAACTTTTCTGAACAGCAGCCATGAAGGAAAAAAAAAGAACAGAAAAAAGCCACATACTTGTGCATATTCTCTCCCCAAGTCCTTCATTCAGAGGGCACTCTCTAGTAGTTCCTAAACTTTCTGAAGAAGAGGTACCAATGCGTTAACTGAGCGTTATTCTTGAAAGGCACTCACCACCTTTCCTCTGGAAAGAGAGCAGCTGTTAGGATCATCCAAGAATCATCATTAAAAAAGTAAAAAGAGGCACCTGAAGAAACAGCAAGTTCACAGCACAGATCATTTTATCATTGTATTCCCCCTTTCCAAAACAATCCTTTCCCCTAGAATGAACTTTGGTTGCAATTCAGCCAAGTTCAACTGCCAAGCATTTCTAAACACTTACATGTGTTCATCTTGCTCACAAGCTAGGAACTATCACAGAGTCCCAGAGGCTTAAGGTGCAACTCAGTGAACCAGAGCATAGCCTAGGGTTCAGATGTGTTAGAGGGATGCTAAGAAATCAGATACACATTAGAGTATTTGAAGGCCATCTGAAAACAACTCCTCTACTCAAACCAAACAGCTATTTCATTCTCAGCTCTTTGTAAGACTGTATTTAACAAAAAAAAGGAAAAAAGCTACCAAGAAACAAACAGGAATACAGGGAGGACAGCAGCGTTACCACTCCTCTGTGTATTCATCTGTCTGTACGAGTTTGTCTTCTGCTCATGTCAATCCTCATGTGAATACGAAGGCAAAGTACAGGGATGCTCAAGTGGAGACATCTTAAAACTAAAGTGAAAGGTGGAGAGTTAAAACCCAGCAAGTCAGAAATCGGTACAGGCTCAGTAAACATACACTTGGCCAACAGTAACTTCTGAAACTCTCGGGCAGGAGTGAGCTAACATCTGCAGGCTGAGAGCATTCACAGCTTTAACCTGCTGAGGACTTTGCTTACATTAACATACGGTCCAAAGAGAACTTTCTGCTGCAAACTACGCGCTTGGTATTACCGTGCTGACACACTTATCTAAGCCAAGGCCAATTACATCCTTTCAGGTACGGTAAAGAAGTGTTTTGAGGTAATTATTCAGCATATTCTCCCTCCCTGCTCCTGCACACACACAGCCGGCAGCAGCTCGCTCAGACTGGCAGGCAGAGCTCTGACAGACACTGGTAGTCGGCGCAGAGTCCGCACGCAGCCCTGTCATTTGCCTCTGCCGAGGCACAAAATGGAAAGAGTTCACAGTGTTTTGCAAGTCGGAGACGGAAAGTTACATACCGATTATTCTACTAACAGACAGATCCCGGGAGGTTACACGGACGGTCCAAAATAACACAAAAAACAAGATGCTGCCATTTACCATCTGTTTGCCTCTCTTTCAAGGAAAAGAAAAAAAGTGCAAATCGTAAGAACAAACGGAGCCCACAGCTCCGGGGAGGAGGAAGGAGAGGAGAGAGGAAATTTCCACGCAGCCCCGAAGCGAATCACGCTGCGATC
>JAOWBP010000001.1:41811331-41823040 GCA_028571105.1 Tragopan temminckii | reverse complement strand
GGAAGGAGAGAAGAAGATCCAGAACTGGTGAGAGCTGACCAGCAACAGAATTCAAACTTTCAGTTCTATGTGCATGTTGGCAGGGACGTTACCTTGAAGTGTGTTTCCAAGAGATGAGGAAAAAGTCATACCGAAAAAGTGAGGTGGATAGATCAGAAAGGAATTCAGCATTGCACAGAAACGTATTCAACTGCAGAAGTAAATGAGAGATATAATACTGACAAGCAAGAAGGTAGCATTGCCCTGCTCTGTGTGATAGTAAAATAGTAAAATACTAAAATGGAATGCAGTCTTTGCATTGACATATCTGATAGCACATGCAGGTCAGCACCATGTGCACTAGAAAGGAACAGACTTTAGAGCAACTGGCCCAGATCCAAGAGTTCTATATTGCTACAGATTTGATTTTAAGAGTCTCATAATCATTTTGAAATGTTTAATTTTGGTAATTTGTCTCATAAAATGTGAAAGGAGCTAAGAGGGCAGCATGCTGAACATAGCATGAACCAAAGTAAATCTGCTATTGCTTTTTCTCTTTCTGCTTTCACTATTAACAGCAAGCCTGCCCTGCAGTCCGTGTTCCCTTTAACTCCTGCAGTGCCTCCACACTGTTTGCATGACAGGAGAGCAGCAGCCAAGCAGCGTGAGGTGAGGACATGAGTTGAGTTCTCATTTGTGGAAGACCACAGTGACCATTTTGGGGAAGGCAGTGCCAAGCTGGTGGAGATAGACTCATGTTTCCTGCAGCTCATTTCCACTGTCACTGATGGCATCCAGATATTGCCTGGGTTAGAGGTGCAGCGCTGAAATTTAATACAGGACATGACAGCAGGATTTCCCTCTGCAGCATTTTCAAGCTCACCATCTATCTGGATTTCAGAAAGCATTTTTGTAACCTCAGTCTTTGCATTTCAGCATAGAGGTTTGAAAAATACATTATTAGCTCTACAACTACTCATATGAAGTGACATCATTTGAAACTATTGTAAACCCTACGACTACATTACAATACTAGGGTTCAGTGGTGATTTGTATTAATCTTTTCCAACTCACCCAGTTCTAGGCATTTGGAAGGGAAAGTCCTGGAGGTCCCACTCAAAACTTTCATGCTCTTGTAGCTCAAGCGGTATTTGCTTTCTGCTGGCACTAGTCCCTCTCTTAGGAATGCCTCTCCCTTGCATTCAGTTTGACAAATCACGGTACTTACGGCATGTCACTAAATTGGGTATGGATTTGCCACACACAGCCTATGGTACAGTATCAGGGGAAGAAAGGAGGCTGTGCTCTGGAGTGTGCAGATTTGTCTGTCAGGGCTGGAATTGCAAAGGAACCCATCCACATTCAGCTAGGTTTAATCCAGATGATCTCGTAACAGAAGAGGGCACTCAGGGGCCAGACAGCAAATAAACCATATCATGTTATGCGATGAGGGGAAATCATTGAGAGAATGGACAGAATCCTCATCTGAGCTCAGTGCAGCTTATAGCTGGTAAGCCTGGTTTTCATTCATGCAAAACGAAAGCCCAGTCACTTTAAAACAATCCCTGTGAATGCATGCGAGACAACTCATCTAAAGCATTTGAAGTAACATCCCTGTGTAGACAGGACTTCATTATGCTACTTGTTATTGTTTTCAGTGAGTCCTCACCTGCTCTTTAAAGTTCAACATACATTACAAGAGAAAATTATTGCTCATTATTGTTGTATTCCTTAATTGCCTTCTATATTAGTGTGTTCAAAGGAATGTATTTTTTTCTCTTCTGCCCTTCTCTGCCTGCATCCAGCAGCACTCAGCATTTTCTACACAGCTCAGAATTGCTTGCATTCTTATAAAAATGCCTCAGCCATATGGGATTTGCTGAGAGTAAATTAAAAAGTGCATGACTTGGGAAAACGCAATACTTAATACTGCATTGATTCCATAGTCATGGTATAAACACGAAGTGTTAGTATAAAGAATTTCCACAGTCTTGCAGCATTCAAGTCCGCATTCTGCACAGGCCAGGAATGGCAGGAGCTCTCCTGTCAAGGACTGTGATGTTACGCTAAGGGGCAGGGGTGAACTTCTGTGTTTGTAAGTATATTGCATCAGCCGAGCTCTAGCTGCAGCCTTGCAGTTTTCCAGGCAGATCTGCTTCCTTTAGCCAAAGGAATGTGAGCTACTGCAGTTAATTTTATGCTATATAAATAACGCTGATAGAGAGACAAGCCTGAGATTAGGTAGGTGAGATAGCCAAAATAATACATTAAATAGGAAAGATGAAGCATTTGTTTATCAGAAATATGAGTATGTTCCTTAAGAAGCTGCAGGAACCTGACTGTAATGATGACAAATGAGAGATCCCAGAATAATAAGATCAGTCTTGCATATAGGCAGAGCCACAACTGAGACTCTGTGTGACATAGATGTGCTTGTTGTACAGAGAAATTGGGCCCTTACATTCTGATAGAGAACATTTCCTCTTCTTAACAGCCTGCACTTGACGTGCTGACAGAGTGAAGGCTGTGCTGTGTGCCTGGTGCAACTCTGCTCATCTCCTTCTGCTCCACCTCCCCTTGAGCATCTCTCTTCTGGTGGCACAACAGTGCTGGACCGAGAGCCACTGAGAGAGGAGACCACCTTCTGTTTAGATGCCATCAGCTCTTCCACTGCTAATGTCTTGTGTTACTCCTGCCTGAAGCACTTGTTTTATATGATCTCACTCTTTGCTAAGCCTTAGAACATAGTGCACAGTCATTGGGTTGATGTGGGCAAAAGGAAGAATATGCTGGTATTTTTGGTTTAGTCCATTCCTAGCAGTATTTCTTCTAAGAAATAAACAATGTAGTGTCTAAAAGCCACAACTTCAAAAACTTCTATTTGTGCAGGATCCCATGAAAGTATTGTTTTCAGAACAGGTGAACATTGGCAACTTCTCTTGAGGACAATGACAACTCAGCTCCTCTGATAGATGAGTTTCCATTCTGCAGTTTCCTGCACAGGGTTTCCACACTTAATACCAGACCTTCACTGTGGAAAGCATTCGTACAGTATTATGCACAATACAAAAAGAAGTAGGCACCCACAAGATTTTACCAACTGTATCCAGAGATTTCCATGTTTAATCTCATGGACGTATGATGTTGGAATTAATTTTACAAAGACTTCAGGGTACAGTTATGACTAAGCAAGAACAGTGGGTAACAAAAAGTCTGCTTAGAGGAGAAAGCAGGGAATTTGCTGTAGAGCAAGATGCGTGGGGTGATGTGTAAGAGGAGGCTTTTTTATAGATTACCTACACATAGGCAGCCTTGTTGCCCTTCAGAGGTATCCATTCAACTCACCTGTGGGCAGGCACTTTCCTCACCTTCCTGCACAAAACCAGCAGAATAAGAGCATTAGGAGCCGGTGGGGAGCCTGCTCCTTCCCACTTTGGTAATGAGACTTTGCCAAAATTAGGGACATGAGGGAAGTGAGCTGCTAGCTGCTTTCTTCTTTAGTCCTCTTTGCAGATAGGAATCTAGACATTGGACTTTCTTCCTTCTGAGTAATATATACCTTTCCTCATTCTTCTGAGCAGTTTATACCTTGACTCACTGCTGTCCTACTTCAAAGGTGCGGAAATCAGAGGGAGATCTCTCACACCTCACTAGAACGAAGTTGTATCTTCTCACCTCAGGATGGGTAAACAGTGTGTCGTCTCAGCTGAGATGCTAACAAAGATGAGCGAGTTAATGTTTCGTCTTCAAGATCTAGTTAAATTCCAAGCTTCTTGTCTCAATTTAGTAAGAGAAAACACCAATGTGGATTTCATTTTAAAATAAAAGTTGAATAGCTACAGTATCAATTTACTGACGTAAATTATTTTCATGAAAAGTCAAAGAGTAGAAACAAAGAATGCAGGTCTCAAAGTCTGCTGAAGTGAAACTGCTAAAAGACTAACAATGGTTCTGTTATACTCCTATAGAAAAGCAAACTTGATGGCCTAATTGAGTTTCATTAAGCACTGCTTTTTAATTGTTGATGTGACTGAGCAATCAAAACTGTAAAAGGCACTTGGCTAATATTCTGAGTAGTGTAAATCCTTATGAAAACTTGGTTATGACACAGCATCTACCTTTAAATAGTACCTTTCATCTCAGATAACTGAGGAATTAAGAGGATAAATAGAGCCGCCTTAGGTTTTCATGACTTCTCTGACTCTTTTATAGGCCTTTACAGTTTAGTAGCTCTGTGTGTCATGAGGCAAACTGCTCGTGAGAGAAGTCTCCAAGAAACTCAGCACGCACAGGTTCAAAAGGGTGGTTGCTTTAAGCCCTCTTTGAAGCTTTCATACCTGTGAAATTCAAGCAAGTTTTAAATAAAAGCTCTAAAAATGAGCCCTGGCAGCACAGTCTGCAGAGAGCTTGTGGCTGCAGAAGAGCAGACGGACAGCACAACTGCCTGTAAGGTGTATAAGTCTGAGTTTGGTTAGCTTGTTCATGTTACCACATGCAACAAAAGGCAACCAGAAAGGTGATTCCTCCTGTCCCACCACAGCAGTGCTCATGCTGGCTGGCTCTGGCAAGCAAGCTTCCTCCAGCCATGACCTAGTTGAGAAGGATGTTGGCAGAAGCATTGTGCAAGAACATACATCACACTCAGTGACGCTTACTCTGTGTGGTGGCAGAACCTACTTAATTTTCTCCCTTTAGTTTCCCCTTTAATTTTTCATATCAACAATTAATACTGTTCCATAATTTTCTCCAAGTCTATGTTTGCACTGTATTTAAAGAGATAAGGAGGTAAGGTTTTTTTTATGAACAAGGAGTCCTAGCAATAAAGAAAGCTGTTATATCCCGAGGGAAAATAACTCCTCAAAAAATCCTTTTTTTTCTGGGGTTATGCATGAAAGCCAGACCTGGAGTTGGATCCTTTTTATGGAGCCATGAATAAAGAGAAAAAGAGAGAACATTCAGACAAGAGATCAGTCTATTGAGAGTGCTGGGGCTATATGACTCACTCAATTGTCTGAGTAGGTAAAAAAAAAAAAACACAAAATATTAAAAGAGTAGTTCAGATCAATACAAATAAAACCCCAATTTTGTTCTCGCTGAGATCAGGGAAAAAAAAAAAAAAAAAAAGTTGGGAATATAGATTAGCTTGGTTTAAAGACCTGTAAGGAAAAAAAGGTTCTAGCTGGTCAGGTTCACAGACCTGGTGGAAGTGGTGTCCCCTTTCACGCATGGCTGAGGCTTTCAAGAATTCTCCAAAGTAGTAGGAACTTAGGTTACATTTCTTCATAATTTAGGCAGAAAGTGAATTAGCAGTTGAGTTTCACATGCCTAGAGCTCCTGCTCAGGTAAAAAGAGTTGCTTTGGATTGTGGTTTTCTCATTTATTTTGGCTGAGGTGGATGCTTTTTCCCCAAAGAATTACAGACTGAAGCAGATTGCATGAGAAATATTCTTTATTCTTAGTGGTCAGATTACTCATTTGAATGGTGGAATTACCTGTAAGCCTCCCTGGCAGGTTCCAGTTCCATATCCAGTGAAAGTTTAATTATTTTTGCAAAATGAAGTGGCACTAAGACAGATTGAGAGCGTACATGGCCAAAGTTGCATCCGAGCTTTATGGGAGATAGGGAATATGTGTTAAACTGAGGAGGAGGACACAGTAAGCCTCTCACAATCTGAACAAATGATCTCAACTCCTCCAGTGAAAGGGAGACATTAATCCTTCCTCTAACACTAGCTGGATCTTAGCGCAAAATTGATACTCAGATTTCTCTGAAGTTCTGGAAAATTACTTTGAAACACATTTGCCATCTGCCAGGATAAAATAATGTCAAACTAAGCCACTCAAAATGTGCAATCAATTCTTCATTAAAAATAAGGCCACCTCATTTTCAGGTGTTTTACATAGCTTAGTGTCCTTGTGTAGTTATAGTCTAAATACACCTACAAGCAAACTTTTTCTTGGTGTCTTAGAATGAGTCAGTACCTCAAGCTTCTCTTGGGCTGGACTTCACCGCAACTTCTTGTCTCTGCAGACAGACTTTGCATTTAATAAAAAAGCATAATGCATAAAAAAAAACAAATGATGTTGTTAATAGCAAGATGCCTAGGAATGCAGCCCGATGACACATTTGGAGTGTTATTTCCAAGCAAATACTGATTGCCGTTATTAAAGAGATAGCACAAGATGTAAAGGTATCCTGAGATCAAAACTACAATTTACTGCTGCCTATGGGATGAGAACTGGTATGGACCTTTATGCAGATACCAACCATAATGATGAATGTGACTCACTATATCTTTTCTGCATGTTCTCGACCTTTGAATTTCTGTTCCTCGACTCAGTATTTCTTGAATGTATGTTTTCAATAGGTTATTAGCTTTGGAGTGAACTATTCACCTACGTATTCTTTGTTATCCATTATAATTCCACAGAAGTTAATTTACCACATTAGTAGTTTGGGCTTGCAGGAAGACATAAAGGATTACCATTCTATCATGTTGGACACTTACAGACACAAAACTAACTCTAAGGATTTTGTCTTCTCCATTGGTTAGGTCTCATTTTATTTAAGAGTTCAGATTAGCTGACAAGGTGTTTTTAGCACTACATTTCAAAGACAGAACGTTAGCTTTGTCTGATTTAGAACAGGAATGCTCTTGAATGATAAGGGAAATTCATTTTGACTATCTGACACCATCTAGAAGAAAGGTTTGAAAGTTATACGTGCCAAGAAGCTTGGAAAACCTGCACATAAGATAAAGGTTTTCCACTATTATACTATTAAGCACTCAAGCAACTGAATGAGCATAAGCCATAAACTCCAGCCTTGATTACTCAAGCATGTAATATAGTTTAGTGCTTCAATGTCTAAGGTGTCACCTTGGTAGGAGTTATTGAACATGTGGTCTCAACAATTGCCCTATTAAATGTGAACAGCTAACACTGCTTCTCATTATCCTTCTGCAGCACAGTCATAACCAAATAAGGCAGGAGGAGACTTTAACAGATTGGTGACTTCTAGTGAAATAATTTGACAACACAGCCAATTAACACAGCTCTCCATTCCAGAAATTTGATTTGTTCTGTCCATGTCCTTCAGATTCTTGCAACTGAGGATAGTTCTTCCTGATCCTCAGAAAACTTCAACAAACCAAAAATGGACTGGAGCTGAAAGCAAATCTTTTCTTATGTAACCTATTTGAAGGAGACCCTTGTATGAACAGGCAATCTCAGAGCATCAAGAACATGGAAAGTACTTTAGTAACTGACTGCCTGAAGTGTGCAAGACAAATTCTTAGAGTGGAGGAGCTTATCGTCTTGTACCCAGAGAACTCCAAAGAAGTAGATGGCACTAGGAAAATAATGAATGGTAGTATAATTTATGAGGCAAATTTATGTTTCAGTAGAGGAAGCATTTTGAGATGCCATTTCTCCCAAGTCTCACGGGTTCCCATATCAAATTAACTCAGTTTGCAGGCATAAAGTCAGATTATGACTGTCAAGATGCTTTCTCTCCCATCTCCTCTATCATTACCACTGAAAAAATTCTGTCCTTTATGTTATTAGCACAGACATTTTTGTGTAACCTTTCACACCTTCAATCTTGCCAGTGACCTCATTTCACTTCTGTGCCTTACATCTATTTCAGTACAGCCATTCTCTGATGAGAATCCAAGAGTTAAGTGTGTAAGTCAGCCTGCAGGGTACAAGGTGCCTTGGAAATAGCTCGATGTGAATTTCAGAATAAAGTCTGAGGTTGTGAGACTGGCAACCATCAAAAACATCAACCATCTGTAAATCTGATACAGAAATCACTGAACAGAATGAATATCAATAAGGCAGTTGATGTGCCAACATTTCTACTTACTATACTAAATATCTCCACATTACTTATACTTCGTTTTTCTCTCATTTTCCCTGTTGTACGTTTCTCTACCTCTTGTTGTCAATTACTAGCTGTTATAACACTACAGTGATTATTTCATATCTCCTACGCTAGTAACTGGCTCATTCCCTTCAGAATCTAAGTGAAGGAATTATAAAAAACAAACTAGCAAAGAAAAAAATGAAGGCAAAAGCTATTCTTAATTCTGGGAGAGAAAAGAGCGAAAAGTTAATTGCCAAAATAGTTTCTGAGACATTACACTGCCAGGAACAGTATTTTTCATTTTACCTCTACAGCTCAAACAGGGATCATAAATACCCATTTGTTGAGCAGGGAAATAACTGACGGCATTTACCAGGGCACTCATTTATGACCAGATGCCTATGGTCATTAATTGTTGTAATTGACATAGGAAGGACAGCACTTACCATTGTTCTGCTCCCTTTTCTCCACTCCCAGATCCTGAAGAAGGTATTCATATAACTTTGAGAACATTTAGCTCTTTGTTGTCTTGGACTAGACAAACCACTTTTTCAAGCTAGCAACAACCTCACACAATTTCTCTGATGAGCTTAGATACCATGGTGACAGTAGAAATATCTAGGATGAAAGACAGAGAAATTTGAAAGTTATTTTTTTGAGAATCACTGCAAGGAAAGGTCTTACACTTTTCTTCTAAAATTTGATGCTGAGCTAATTATCTTGATGTATAAAACACAGCTTTTTGCAACAAAGACAGGATTATAGTCAGCTAAGTTTTCAGGAAAATTATCCTGCATGGCAAGCGAAGTCAAGGATTTTACTCGGCTAATATAACTCAAAAATGCATTCTTTTTCTCTTTTCAGATAGGGCCAGGCTAAATATCCAGTTGATCAGCATTCCAGGCTACTGTGAAATGTTATATCCATTTTTACAGATGAGTAAGCTGCGATGCACAGTGTTAGCATCAGTCAAAATAAAAGCTCAAGGAAGTTTTATAGTCTGATCAGTAGCCAGAAATGCTTTTGACTTTTTGGAGAAAAAGGCATATTTCAGAAGACTGGTCTATGTGTAGAAATACTTTAACAAGGCATCTTTTTCAGCCACAATATTGTGCAGGATGTGATCACAATAATACTCAAGATTAATGGTAGGAGATTAAGGATGGTCTCTTGGGCATTAGAAAGAACTGTATATTACTAATAATTGTTCTTGCTAAACATAATATAATGCAAACAAAGTAAATTGTATCATCATTATCTTTGTACTTTGGTATGTGATTTGGCTTCGAAAAACAATGAGTAGATCTAGTATTAGTATTACCTGTATTACATCACAAAGCAAAGATCAGGTTTCCATTGTGCAGCTCATTTTAATTCTTATTAGTAGTTATTTCCACCTCCAGAAAATTGCGTATTTTATACAAGATCTCACATGGCACAAGCAGAATTCAGTACCCTACAGGCAGCGTGGGGACTTCCGTTCCCTGAAATCCAGAGGAATTAATGTCCATCGTAGATATTCAGTGTCAGCCTGCCTTTGATACTTCACAGATTTCCATCCTCTAATTAAAGATGAAGGAAGCATGTGTCCCTCACTGAACCCAGCTGTCTTGGAGGAGAACTTGCTGAGAGCTATTGTTAGGAAGAGGAATGAGGTAGTCTTTTCCTTTACTGACTTGATAAAAATAGCCTACCGTACCAGCAAGTGACCCTGGTAAACAATAAGATCCTAAATTAAAGAACAGCCAATAAAGCAAGAAAAAGCAAAGAATTACCATGCATGGACTTGCCTACTCATCAAAGCGTGGATAAATGTGTCTATGCTGATGTAAATATGGTTAGAATGTACTGTATGGTTTATCTAGATGCATCCTTTCATCAGTACTTGGTGCTGTGTTGTCACAACTATTTTGCATTAAAAAAAAATCACATTGCCAACAGAGAAAGAAGGGAGCTGCAGCTAACTGTGGTATTTTTCTACTGAAGTTCAATTGCCCAATGGCCTGCCCCACGCCATCCACTCTTTTCATGATGTTTTTTCTTCATGTTGCTATGTTACTGTTGGCCACTTGGCAAAGATCACAAAAGAATTATCTGGAAATTTGAAGTATTAAATCTGCAGTGGTTTGACAGGATTTTTTCTCTAACAGAGATGAAAAAAAAAAAGAGTGCATGCAATCTGGCCGCATCCAAATGCCAAAAGAAATATGACAGCTCTTAATGCCTGGAAAAGGCTTTAAAAGAAATAATAAAAAAAATCATTTATTTATTTCTTTTTTTGGGTCTTGTGTCTTAAGAAAATGAGCCTTAGGAAATCATTCTGCCAATTTTTTTGTAGTAGCTTTTGAACCTGTTGTAATTCCTGGACCATTTCCAACGTAATATGATCAAGGGCTAATGGGCTCAAAAGTTTATGTCCTCACAAGCTTTGTGTAAATCAGGGAATATGGAAAAAGATGGAAATTAATGCCCCTGCAGTTGGAAAGACTGAAACAAATCCTCAAGTATTCATTAGATTTGCCATGGCCAGGTGATCAGCACATGTCTGTGCATTTATCATGATACCTGTCTGTTCTTTCTCTCCTCACAGCCACAAGTCTTGGGGTGGCACATGTGCACTGCAGGAGCAGGGAGATGGCTCTGCAGTGCTGAGTGCAAAAAGAGAGGGTGCAGAAACACTGTGCAAAGGCTGCATTAGTTCTGATGTTTGTGGAGTAATTCAGCTTTTCTACTTTTACCTCTTGCTTGGCACTGTTGTTTTTTTCCTAAAGCGAAACAAATAATTCATCGCCAATCTTACTGTTACGATAGAACTGCACAGGCTCATGGCTGACAAGGAAAATGGAAACCTCAATGAACAAATAAGGTCCAATGAAATCTGAGAAAAGCTATTCTTGACAAGACAGACTTTTAATTTTATTTTATTTTTTTCTTCCATTTCTATCTCTCTTCTCTCCAGAAACTTTTTTTGGTTTTGGTCTCTTTTTCCTATAGCTATCTCACCAATTCACTCTCACCCCAGGACTGCTGCTTACTCTATAGTCCCCCTCTGCCATCCAATTATACTGAAGCAAAGGTATTTTGCCAGTTTCCCATGGGTCTAGTTTGCGGGACACTGTTTAGCAACTGGCAAAATATTATTTCAATAATGTTCAAGAGGAGAAATTATTGACTCTAAAAATGAATGCTACTTTTGGTGGATTCTTTTATCTTAATGGTAATACGAGAGGGAATTTCTGGATGATTACTACTGGGATGGAGGACAGTGAACTGACTTCAGATATGCAACACTTCTAAGATAGTAACATAGATCGTAACATTCATTCTTTAGCTCCAGCAAGACGTATAAATGTCCTTTCTTTACTTCTGGTGGTTTTTTCTTATACTGAAGAGTTTAAAGACAGACTTCTTCATGGTGTAAACCGTATATGACCCCTATCAGTGTCCTTTTGTTATACAAGATTATAAATCTTAGTTTACCACAGAAGGCCAAGAAAGATATCACTTTTAGATGCCCCACGCTTGCTAGCAAAGTTGATCAAAAAATGTAGTTTACTGCTTTTAAGTGGATCAGACTGCTTTAATTATCTGTATTTTAAATAAGGATCATAAGCAGCACCGTAGAACATTTACAGATTATTTTCGTAAAGACTTCAGTTTGCAAACATAGAAACACAAACCACTCTGATTTGGGGGAAAAGAAAGAAGTGTATTTTTTCCCCACGTTATACTAACACCCTGCTCCAGAAACTGACTTCAGGCATTCTTCTTTAATTAACACGGGTGGGACACGAAAGAACCCCTTTAGCATGATAAGAATCCCCATTCTTGAATGAGGAAATGAATGAAATAAAGGTGACTTC
>JAOWBP010000001.1:41787086-41811231 GCA_028571105.1 Tragopan temminckii | reverse complement strand
GTGTTTTATATTGTTGTCCATTAGTTACTGTATTTAATGTGAAATAGTGATTTCTGCCATGACTTTACACACAAACCAGCACTGAATAGTAGAACAGACTGCATAAAAAAACAGTGAGATTCTGAGAAATCAGATTCTTTTTTTGTCTTTCTTTTGCCTTAGTACTTTTATTTTCACATAACAGTAGTTGATTAGTAGTTAAAAAAAAGTGTGTCTTTAAAGATCTTTTTATTTTTTTAAAATCTTGCCTATTTTAGGAATAGGTAGCAATTGAATTTAGATAGTCTTAGTGTTCAGTGATGCTCATTTCTGTGTGAGCTGAAGGTACTTTGTCCACATGTTTCATGTGAGTCTGTGACCAGATGTGGATATTGGATAAAAAGAATGATGAAACTTGTGGGAGTCATTATTAAATTTGCATGTCAGCATATACTTTTGATGGAGTAGTGTTAAGTGCTTCAGTCATTACAGTAATCTTGTATTTTTGAAGGTATCTTTATCACGGAAACAGCAATCCTGAGCTGGCTTTTGAAAGTGCCAAGATTTTGTGCTGCATTTCTTGTAATTCCAACATCCAGATAAAACTAGTTGGCGATTTCACACATGATCAGGTAAGTGTAAGTTTGTTTGGATCTGGAATGACCAATTAGTGAAGAAATCCTAGTGCTCTATAATGTTACTTTCAGAGCTATATTTCTAGTTCAAATGCATTAAAACAATCATAGAATCATTTGAGTTGGAAGTGACCCTTAACGATCATCTAGTCTAATTCTCCTGCAATGAACAAGATCACCTGCAGCTAGATCAGGTTGCTTAGAGCCTGGTCCAGCCTGATCTTGGACATCTCCAAGGATGGGGCATCCACCACCTCTCTGGGCAACCTATGCCAGTGCCTCGCCATCCTAATTGTAAGAAACTTTTTCATTATATCCAGTCTAAATCTCCCCAGTTTTAATTAAAAACCTTTTCCCCTTGTCCAATCACAACAGAAACTGCTAAAGAATCTGCCCCTTCTTTCTTGTAGCCCCCCTTTAGGTATTTAAAGGTCACTCTCAAGTCTCACCTGAGCCTTCTTTTGTCCAGGGTGAACACCCCCAGCTCTCAGTCTGTCCTCACAGGGGAGCTGTTCCATCCCTTGGATCATTTCTGTGGCCCTCTTGTGCTCTAACAGCTCCATGTTTCTCCTGTACTGTGGACTCCACTGTTTTGTCTTACCTCTGCCTACCTCCAAAAAATCTTTCACTGTGGCATTGTGACTACTTCACTAATTGAAAAAAAAGCAATATCACACATGTTTTGCAAGAAGAAAAAAGACGTTATTCTTAGAGATACTGAGACCTTTTCTTGACTTTGTAGTCTTCAACTTCTGAGGATAATTTAGCATATGTAACAACTGTAGATTTGTTTTTCTCCTGCGCAGTGGCTACTTGCTAAGCTTAGCATATACTCTTCATACTTAGTAACCAGGTCACTAGGTTAATTTTTGTCAACAGCTTCTGTCGAGTGAATTGTTATTGTTTTTAATACTTTTAAAATTCCCTTCATTTCCATCCTTTCATTGCTGAATGCAGAGTACTAGTCAGAAGCTGATGGCCGGGTTTGTGGAATGTTTGGACAATGAAGATGCAGAAGAATTAATTAATCCAGATCCAGATGAAGGTAAAAAAGGCTTCTTAAAAATGATTTACATTTATCTTTGCACAGTATGAGATTAATGAAAGAAGAGGCTTCTAAGTCAGAAAAAAACCTTTTCCTACATTCTGTAGAGACAGACCCTTAACAGAATGAAAAACACCAATGTCTTGTTAAGCTGTGTCCGTTGTATGCTGAACCTAATAGAAATTGAGCATATTTTCAGAAGAGGATCATTTAACATGGCTCTGGATGTATTATTTAGAGTTTTATTAATAGTAATTTGAAAATTTGGTCTTATAGTTCTCTGTACTAATATAAGCTGAATGCCTTAACTTTATTGCATTTAATCTGAAGGCTCTGAAAATTGTTCCATTTTATGGATGGATTTATATATATATATATAATGCATTTATTTACTTCATTGCTCACTTGATCTTTTTTAATCAAGAGCTGGAGCCTGAAAAGAAGCGGGCGCGAATCCACCATGAAACAAGGATCCATATTCTGAATCTCCTCATCACGTCTCTTGAGTGTAGTCCTCCCAGCCTTGCTCTGTATCTCTTGGGATATGAACTAAAGAAACCTGTCAGCACCACAAATCTGCAAGACCCAGGTATGAATAGAAATACCTGATTTAGCATTTTTTCAGGTTTGGTGCCACCAAGAGTATCTATTTGAAAATTTATGGGGAGAAGCAATTCCTCTAAATGTCAAGACTAAGAGAACAGGCCTTCCTCTATTCCTCAAAATCTGAACTAAGAGATAAGTTGATACTCAGAATCAGTATTTAAACTTCAGAATTTGATCCTTTGTATAAATTTGCTTTGGAACAGACTCAAAATTAGAGTTTTGAGAGAAAATAGTAATTTAGAAGTGAAACATTAATTTATTTACTGTTTCCATGCATTGTGGTTGTGTGCAAAGAAATTCACTTTGGGACCCAGAAAGTCCCTACATAAGACAACACTTAGAATTGTTACACAGCTTGAGTACTACCCTGCCCCTCCTCTAAGATTAATTATTGAGTAGGAAAAACAGTCTTGCTGTTTAACAGTGCAGAAGAAAACTTAATAGAATATGTACATTTTTCATTCTTTTGTGAATTCCTTTATGCATATATACAAACTTTCAAAGCAACAGGAGGGGTATTTCAAATATTTCTTGAAGAGGTGTGAAAAATAGCGTGCCTTTATGGTGCAGGGGATAGAGCAAGCCAGGACAGTGCATGAATGGGGCACGGGGTTGTTCCACACCGCCTGATGCCATGCAGAAGGCCATAAAGCTGCGGGGAGTTGGCTGGGATGGGTGGGTAGCTACTGCTAGGGGATTGCTGGGCGTTGGCTGGTGGGCAGCTTTGTTTATCAGCAGGGCATCGGTCGGCAGGTGGCAAGTAACTGGAGCTGAAGAGAAATTTCTTAAATAAGTTTTGATTGCATAATTTGTCTTCTTTCACCGGTCTCAAAAGCCTGCGGAGTAACTATAGATGTTTTCATTTGATTTTCACTGAAAGACTTCCTGCTTTTATTTTAATTCAGAAAAATTTTTGGATATTTTTCTGCTGCTCTTTGAAGCAGTATAGTACAGCACAAGGTATCTGAAGAATTCAGTTTCTGTAATTCTGTGTACTAATCTGTATTTGTCATGGAGGCAAGTAAGATCAAGAATGCTAGGAATTTTTTGTATTTTTAAGGTGTCCTGGGTTGTCCACGGACTTGCCTTCATGCTATTTTAAACATACTGGAAAAAGGCACTGAAACAAGAAATGGGCCTACAGCAGTTCAGGAATCTCCTCATCTTGCAGAACTCTGTTATCAGGTATTCAGCGTGTTTTCTTTTGACAAGTAGTGAAAGGCTCTAAATAAAATTAGCTGCTTCATGGCTAGGAAATGGATAATTTTTTTGTTTTTAACAAGCATCTGTCAGACTTTTTTTTATATGTTGAACTCCTTCTCTTCTATCTTTTCCTATGTGAAAATGTTTTATCTTCTAACAACACGATAAAGAGCCTATACTCATATCAGAATTTGGAATATACTTACAAACCTAATGATTTAAATATTTTTGTCAAGACTGAGTCTTTTGTGACCACATACCATTTTTTTTGCTTTAACATTTGGAACTGCAATTTGCCAACAATTAAGATGATAGATAATCACAAATAAGTAAATGAAATTATTTTCCTTATTCTGCAGCAGAGACGTCTTTCTGTCTTTCTGTCTTGTCAGGGGGAGCAGGCAGGGAAGACAGTTGGATTTGACATGTAAGCAAGGTTAGCTGGTGTTTGGCCTTAAATAATAAAAAAACACATCTTCATAATGCAGCTAGTCTGTAAAATCTTGAAATTATTTTAAATATAAATAATTAAAGTGGAATGGGAAAAAAAGATGACATTTCATGTCTTGATGAACCTGGACCCTAAAAAAAACCTGACATTTAAATGAGATGGACAAACGGGAAAGATTATTCAGTGTCTTGTTGTAGGTGACTAGTTTTTATAATTGTGTACATGCTGATAGTCCTTCAACATTATATTTAAATATTGGCTATACTGTTTGAGCAGTAAAACAGAGTTATGCTGCTTTTGATTTGATGATTTTTGTTCTTCTGTTTTGTTTTTTTTTCTTTAATAAATTCCATAAATGAATATTCACTGTTTTTGTCAGGTGATCTATCAGTTATGTGCATGCTCTGACACATCGGGTCCAACTATGCGATACCTGAGGACCAGTCAGGATTTCTTATTCACTCAGCTGCAGTATTTGCCATTTTCTATAAGAGGTAACTTTTGTACTAGGATAAGATTGTGCCTGCTTGAAATTCAGTGCATTCTTTGCATCTGTAGGAATCATGGAGGAAAAACATGTACTTTTTTTTTCCTTTGTTTGCATATACATTCTATATCCTAAATGCATGCATGTGTCTGATTCCTTCAAAATATCAGTGTGCATGTAACAGCTTTTGTCAGATCCCTCATTAATTTTGTCTTGTGAACAATTGGTGAGCAATTACTAATAGCATCCTCTAAAAGCTTTCTCATATGAAAAATGCTTTCCTTGGAGTGAGCAGTATTATTTACATTCAGTTTTATAATTGTTTCCTTATCCCCACTCAGAACATGAGATTTCAACACTGAACCAGATGTCATGGTTAATGAAAACTGCAGCTATAGAAATGCGAGTGACATCACTTAACCGCCAGCGCTCCCATACACAGAGACTGCTGCATCTGCTGCTTGATGACATGCCTGTGAAACCATACTTGGGTAAGAAGAATTTGTTGTGAGGACAAATAAACTCAAATAACTGAAAGTATGAGAAAATGGCTTATTTTTAAGTCTTTTCTCTATAGGCTTGTGACATTTATTTCTGGTTTTTGAAAATTAATGTGTTCTTAGGTCTGGAAGTGCCACTGGAGAGACACTAAGAAAGATGATGAACTTGGTTGTAATGCTCCAAAATGAAAGAAAGAAGGGCATCTTTTTCCTCATCACTGCTTTGTCTTTGCTTCAGATAGTAGCTACAGGTCAATTTGGTTTTTGACGGTACAGCATCATAAAAAAGATATTTCAACCCAATATGTCTTAAGATGTAATGTTACATAAAAAGGCAAGACTTCATAATTTCAGAACAGATTAGTAGTGAATCAAGAGCAATATAAACAAGTGGAAGTAAAAGTCATTATGTACAGAGAATTCACGGAGTAGCAGGAAGATACCGTAAGAGGCTGCAGCAGCATGGCATTTTTCCCTCACTTTTCTTGATCCTTGTGGACGTATGGCTGCTGGTTCAGATACCCTACTCGTTCATTTTACAGTATTCATCTGACTGCATTATATGTACTGGAGGATGGAGTGTGCTTTTAGGTGTTTCCAGCAATGTCAAATCTGTATTTGATAATTGGTAACTTCTGTGAGATGTACTGTTTTCATTTTTATTAACAGTCAGGGCTATTTTATCTGTATTAATAACTTTAACATGAAAAGTTTGTGTGGTCTCTCTGTCTTCCCTTTCAGTATTGATAAAATAGGTGGCATTTTTCTCTTAATTTTTTAATTTATTGTTTCATTACCTTCAGCTGATGGTGAAGGAGGGATGGAAGACGAAAGTCGATCCGTCAGTGGTTTTCTCCATTTTGACACTGCCTCCAAAGGTAACCATTCTGGCTGTTGGTTATTTTTCAGTGAAACATTCTGATCCTGAACTGGGGCTGCCTCTAGAGGGGAACACTGAAAAAGAAAATAATAAACTTTTAAAATAACAGCAGCACACGGAATACTTTTATTTAGTGTGGAATAAATGAATTTTAGAACTTTGACATAGGTGGTTGGAGAGTAGAAAATAACAGACCGGAAAGGAAGGAAGAACAATGCGTTTTAGTATCTGTGGAAGGGAGAGTTGGGAGGTGGCAGTCTGTAAATTTAGTGGTAACAGTAACAACAGTGAGACTGTTGCTAAGACTTAACATGCTTGTATATTCATGACAGAGAATATAAATACCAGATAATTAACTTTAGATTCCTTATTGTCTTTTTAAGTCTCAAAAAAAGACTGCAGAAGGAACAGCCAGTTTTTAAGAGACAGAATTTAGAGTCATGTAGTTGCAAGTGTATACATAACAGAGAACAATAGAAAACAGCATAGTTAACAATTTAAGGCTCTAGAAAATGTTCTTAACCCCCTTACGCAGATTGATAGCACTTTCGGAAGATTTAGTTTTCTTTTGAAACGACATTAAGACATTAAGATTTGAATTTACAGAGGTAAATAAGACTCCTGTAATCGGTCGTTTTATTTAATCCTTTTTTTTCCTCCCTGTGGTATTTCAGAATACATCCTGAACTGTTTTGTATTTACAGTTCGCAGGAAAATCTTAAGTATCTTGGATTCAATTGACTTCAGTCAGGACATTCCAGAGCCTTTGCAACTGGATTTTTTTGACCGTGTTCAGATTGAGCAAGTCATTGCTAATTGTGAACACAAGAATGCACGCGGGCAAGTGGTCTGCAATGTCAAGGTGCGCAGTCTTTCTTCTCAAATTGTTTGCCATTTATATCCTGATAATTATTAATTTCTTTAGTTGATCAGTTTAATAGTTACGCTTTGAAACTTGCTTTTACACAAAGAGTGTATTTTACACAAAGCTGTGTATGCAAACTGTTTATTTATTTTTTCTTCTGTATTGTATACATAGATTTCTCATTTACATCTGACAGATTTATGAGTTCAAGAAGCTTTCAGGAATATTTTCTGTTTTAATGATCTTCCCTCCTCAGAATAGCCAAATGAAATTGCAGAAATGAATTCTACATTTCATGTTTCATTGTTCTGCAACACACAGCTGTGTAGTACTGCATATGTATACAATTATGTACATAAAATACTTGTGTACTGCAGTTGTCCTTAAAGGCTTCAGTTAAGATAGTGTCTCATGGGGATAAGTACTTGACAAGTATATAATATGAGGGCTGCTGTGAAAGTAATACTTCCTATTTTATTATGTTGGCCTACAATGTCAGAGGTGGATGTTGGTGGAATGGCAGTAGAGGTTGAACCTTCCCGCCAGTATTTCAATATGTTTTGTTGCCGCGTGACACATGGCAGCAGAGGGGCAGTCTGACGAAATTATGTTTGACATGGAAGTGCAAGTGAAGCAAAAGTGTGTGGAAAAAAATTGCACCCATTGATGCTCACTGAACGTTATGGAGAACAAAGAGTGAATGTGAATGCAGTGAAGTGGATGGTGCGTTTCAGCAGTGGTGAAAGTGATATGAAAGACAAGCTGTATTCTGGATGGCCATGCACAGCTGTCACAACACGAAATAAAGAGCATCTCAATCAGTTCATCCACACGAATTAGCTAATGGTGTTGACTACATTGAAAAAGAATGTTTTGTAGCAGAGAATTTGCTCTATCAGATAGTGTTATTGTGCTCTTTGCATCTGTTATAGTCTCCATGGAAATAGGAAGCATTATTTTCAGAGTGACCTAGTAGATAGATCTGAAAAAACTGTTATCTAAAAGACACTCAACAAAGCAGGAGTAGAACAGAATACCTAAGTGATCTTGATGGCAATGAGAAAACTGCTACTCCACATTACGAACTAGGCAATGTACATTGTAAATGTGCTTTAGAGAGGAGATAAACATTTACATCTGTGCAAGAGGTCTGTAGTGAAGGTTGACAAGAAAAGAGAGTGTGATGTACTGGAAGAACTGATTAAAATTCTGAACAATTTAGGAACGGAAGGAGACAAGTGCAGAGATGAAAAGTGCAATCAGCAAGCAGAGACTGGACAGCTAAAAGTAGTTAGAGAATTAAATATGGGAGAAACCTAAAAAATGGGTGAGATTCATTTGAATGTCAGTCTTTCAATTGCATTTCTTACTATGTAGCTACCTCCTAAATAATTTTAAATCTTTCCTGTGGTTAAAGCTCTTATTTTAAATAATCCTTTCCCATTTCAGCATCTTCACAGAGTTCTGGTTGCAGAAGTCAATGCCCTGCAAGGAATGGCAGCAATAGGTCAGAGACCTTTACTTATGGAGGTAAGAAAATAAAAAATAAGCTGCTGTTGTTTCTCTTGGTGAATTTCATAAAATGCAAAACAGTAAGCTTTACCATGAAAATCTATGTATTTGAGTCCTGAACTTTGAGTTAGTAATTCCCGAAGGAGAAAAAAAAAAGACATTAGTAAGAGAAACTAGTTCTTAACATACTGTTCTCTGTACAGTATCAGCCAAGTTTGTCTTGCCTGTCTTGTAGGAGATACCAGTTTTATTTCTGCTTTCTTCTACACAGTTAGTTTCTTTGAACTTGGAGGATCTTAGTTATTTTTTTAATGCTCCTACTATCTTTTAACTTTATTTGCAATTGGCTCAGTGGATTTGAGAATGGAAAGATGAAAGAGAGATGACTGACACTAAAATGAGAAGATAATACATGGACAGCTTTTTCCACAGTTGTCTGTTTTCATTTTTAAGGTGTATGTTAAAACTTCCTTCAATTTTCTAAAGCTGAAGACTTACCCTTTTTTTCCCCAAAGACTTACTAATAGATTAGAACTTGTAATCTTGAAAGCTATCTTTGTCATTAACCTCTTTTAGCATATTGTAACTCAGTTTCTTTTTCATGGGTGGTCAGGAGATCAACACCATCCTGCAATACGTAGTGGAGCGGAATAAACTGCTGCAATGCCTCCATGCTAAGAAGCATGCTTTAGAGTCATGGAGGCAGCTGGTGGAAATTATACTCACTGCCTGCCCCCAGGATCTTATACAGGCTGAAGACAGACAATTGATTATCCGTGATCTATTACAGGATGTTCATGACAAGGTAAAGCTTTATTGGAAAACAATGCTCTCCTTGAACTTTGTTGCTCTGTCTTTTTGGAAGAGAAACTACTCTTCATGTAGCATTCTTGATTAGAGACAAAACAAAATTTCTCTGTCAGCTTTCTGATTGCTACTGTGCTGAAGTTAGAATGCACCGTGAACAGAGTAGGTATGTGAACTATGAACATATATTGACAAATTTTAAAGGCATTTTAGTGTTAACTGGAATAATGATAGCCTGGAAGAGGTGAGTGAGGAGACAGCCCATTTTGTTAATGAATACAGAAGAACCCACTGAAGTGATGAAAGCAGCCAGTACTGCATTTGTTAATTTATTGCATTTAGATACTCGTTTAAATCTTATCAATACTTCTTTTGAAGAGTGAAAGAGTTTAATTAATCCTTGTCGTAGAAAGAGTAAGGATTCTGTAATTAGAAATAGCTGTGAGAGGCTGAATTAATCACTTCTATAACTGTAGGGGAAGTCCGTGGCAGATAACCAGTTCTAAATTACCCAAAAAAGGGTGATTGTCACAATCCAGTTAAAGAAAGAAAGATTCACTTAACCATCGCAAGGATCAGGGCTCATCAAATACTCCAAAAGGAGGGATCCCCAGGTAGAGATCCTTCCTTTGTGGCAGTCAGCCCTGAAACGAGGCTTAGGGAGAGGTGGAACCCTGATTGCTTTCACCTGTGCTCCCAGGGCTGGCTGTGTCCCTTGACCAGGTGCTCAGTCATTGGTTGAGGCTGTGACTTAGCAGTTCCCATACAGTAACTCATGAAACTAGACACTTACGGACTTTTTTTTTCTTCTTTTCTTCTGCTACTGCTTGTTTGTTTTCTTCTGTGTTAAGATCCTAGATGATGATGCAGCTCAGGAGCTGATGCCAGTGGTGGCAGGGGCTGTGTTTACCCTCACTGCCCATCTGAGCCAGTCTGTGAAAACAGAGCAGAAACAGCCACTTGCAGTCCCAGTGACTGGACAGTCCCAATATGTCTTGATGCTGGATGGTTCTTTTACCTCATCACCTGGCTCTGAGAGCATATCCATGGGTTTTGCTTCCATTGGCGACTCTTCACTCCACATCATCTTAAAAAAGCTGCTGGATTTCATTTTGAAAACAGGTATTTGCAAGGCACGTGTAAGAATTCTAACCACTGAAGGTAGAAAGATGGTCTGAACTGCTCGATTTAACAAACCTACTGCAGTGAATTTTTTTTTATTGCAGTCAATTAGATGGATCTTCCAAGATTCATATTGAGGTATTATAAGTGATATTGCTAATATGAAAAAGAATAATTTAAAAAAGGCATATTTTTTAAAATCAGAACAATCAGAAGAGAGTGTAAATTACTTTAAAGGGAATTTCGTGTTCTAGTATTTATGGCAGCATAAACTTGCTGAATTTACTCATAAATACATTTTTATACAAACAGTAGAACTTTAATGAATCTATTTGTTTTATCTTTACCAGCTCTGTCACAGAAAAGTGTCAGTGGAAGATAGCTTTATAGAGTTTGCATCTATTTGGTTCTAATTATGAATATTTCTTGCGAACAGGTGGTGGATTCCAGAGAGTGAGGACACACCTTTATGGGTCACTGCTTTATTATTTACAGATTGCACAGAGACCGGATGAACCAGACACTTTAGAAGCTGGTATGGTTCAACTGTATTTTGGGAAAGAGCAAAAAAAAAAAAAAAAAAAAAAAAAAAAAAAAACCCACAAAAAAACAAACATGCTGAGATAGTTTATGATACAAATTTTGTCTATTTGAATTGTCTGTCTACATAGACACTCAAGAAGATATAGCATTTGTTTTTGTGTAGAGCTATGACTCACAGCTGCAAAGTTGTTGAAAGACTAGAGATTACTTGGGCCTACCTCAGAACAGTTATAGCTGTAGAAATAGGTTGCCTTCACACCTTTATGTACACTGATGCCACTGTGATTATGTTTAAAAAAAAAAAAAAAAAAAAAAGCAACCAAACAACCTCAGAGATAATATCTTTTCTTTCTGTTTTGTGGGAGACTCCAGGGGAAAACAAACAAAACCACAAAACAAAACAAAACAAAAAAACAAAAAACAAACAACAACAAAAAAAAACCACAAAAGAAACAAACAAAAACTCAGTAAAATGCCTTTTTCAAGCTTGTCAGATGATACTTAACCAGCCAAGAGAGCTTATGGCCAAAATTACATTGTTTATGTTAATAGCTTGGGCACTTGACTCATCAGCATTTATTACTGCTATTTCATCTTAGATGTTGAATGAGGGTGGAAAAAAAAACACTTGGGGTCACTGACTGTGCATGCAGACTGCTATTACTTGATCAGCTTTTTGAGCCTAAGTGAAAATAACTGAAATTGTTATGACCTCTCTGTAGTTTATTGCTGGCTTTGAAGTCAGGACTTTTCCACTTAACTCATCTTGTTTACTTTCCTTCAAACTGAGTATTTTGTTCTCCGTGAAAGTTCTTAGCTCTAAGAGCTATTTTAATTTGCATGTATTGAATCTTAAAATAATTTCATACAGATTATTTACAAGCATGGAGTAAATATACAGGCACAAACCTTTATTAATTCTGGCTGGCACGTTATGTGATACTTAGGAAAAAAAAAAAAAAAAGATTTGTGAGAAAACATCTGCACTTCAATCAAAACCCATTATTCCATGGTTTTTATATTTCTGTTTCAACATAGAGAATGCCCTGAAAGAAGTAGCCTGAGCTGTGCTATAACTGAGCTAATGCCAAGCTGCCCATCTTTGTATTTTTCCTTTTTAGCTTTACTTGTTTTGTTTTTTTGTTTCTATTTTTTTTTTTACAGCTAAAAAAACAATGTGGGAACGTCTGACAGCTCCTGAAGATGTGTTTAGTAAATTGCAACGAGAAAACATGGCAATTATTGAGAGTTATGGGGCAGCTCTCATGGAGGTGGTCTGTCGTGATGCTTGTGACGGCCATGAGATAGGCAGGGTAAATAAATCTATTCCTCTGCAATTATTGCTTTGTTTGTTATAGAGAACATTTTCCTACTGTGCAGAGAAGGTAGATTTCACCAGGTAGAACTGGAACATTCTTTGTAGATACTTTGTCTCTTTCACATTTCTGTCCTCCCACTTATCCTTCAAGCTGTTAAAAGTATGGATGTATATATGTATTATTTTGTCAAAAAAGTAATGTGTCCCTTCATTTAAAAACAAAAGTATCAAGGACTACTACAGAAGATTGCAGATATGAGCTGCTGTGACATTTATCTTTATCTTTAAATCATGAACTTACTGGTTAACTTTCCCACTTTCGATAGGTTTGTTGACTTCAGAAGTAATTATTTTGTGATAACTTCAGTAGACAGGAATCTAGTCAGAATGCAATCTGATTTTAATTACTAATAGTTTTTATAGCAGTACTTCATTAAAAAATACTTTGGCATAGTTATTGGTGAATAATATCTGTAATGTTTTGTTAAAGAATGAGCAATAGAGGAAAGCTTTAGGGGAAAGATAATTGGTTTGTCCTATACTAAAACAAGAATTCTTACAAAATATTTTACAAAGAAGAGATTACGGTTTTAGACAGAAGTACATTCTCCTTTTAAGAAGTGATTAGAAACAACTCCCTAGCATTTAATATTTTTGGGTATTTGTTAGAAATCTCATTCATCTTATCGATTTAATCCTGCTTTGGATTTGTTTGTTAGTTTCCGATTTTGTTTGTTTTTTTCTTTCCCATCCCAGATGTTGGCATTGGCTTTGCTTGACCGCATTGTTTCAGTAGACAAGCAGCAGCAGTGGCTTTTGTATCTCTCCAATAGTGGCTACCTGAAGGTGCTTGTGGATAGTCTAGTAGATGATGATCTCACTCTTCAGAGCTTACTCATGCCTCAGCCACCTTTACTTAAGGCGTTGTACACCTATGAATCCAAAATGGTAAGAGCACCTAAGGAACAAGTTTGTGTTTCTAAATTTGAGTTGCTTATCTATACTCTAAATTGATTGTATGCAGAAATGCTGCACTAAAATAATAGTATTTGAAATGATGGTAAAATCAAGAGAGGAATTACTTATAAGTCTGTTGTTTGTTCATCGCCAATAGCAAGTACTTAAGTTTTTCTGTTGTTCTCTAGGCATTCCTCACCAGGGTAGCTAAGAGTCAGCAAGGGGCGTTAGAACTGTTACGGTCTGGTGTGATTGTGAGGCTGGCACAGTGTCAAGTATATGACATGCGACCTGAAACAGACCATCAGGGGTAAGTGTTGTTCCCCTAGTTGGTTTTGAAATTGTAATACAGTAAAGAGAGCACGTTATCTTTTTTATAGCCACGAGTCTTTTGAGTAAGTTTTAGTGGGTATATTCTTTTTGCATTTGTTCAAGCTTTTTTCTTTTATTGAGAGAAAAATTCCAAGCAAGTGTACTTGCATGTTCAGTTGCTTATAGCATGTGAAGTTGTATTCTTTTGATTCCTTAAGCAGAAATGGTCCACATACTAATATTTTTTTTAGACTAATATTTGAAAAGCAGTGGTCAACTACCACTGTTTAGGGCATTGATAATTGGTGAACAAAAAGTAGAAAGTTAATCCTCCCCTATGATGCACTAACGATAGAGCAATAAACATGATAGAATAAATATAATTTCAGAAATATTTCATGTATTTAAATATCAGCCATATGCTGCTTGGCAAGTTTATTGGTATGTTGTCATATTGTTGGTCATCACAAGACGACTGAGAGAAGATAGTTGACTCTCAGAAAACTGAGCATTCGGGGAAAATCACCATGGCAAATTTGAAACCTTGGTCATTGTTTTAGATTTACAGTTTTTAGTAATGTACTATGGATTCAAACTTTGGAAAAAGTAAAACTTAGGTAAGAAAGGACACCAAGTTGTGTGGTACAGTTGACCTTGGCAGGCTGGGAATGTGGGCCCATGTGAACCTCACGATGTTCAATGAGGCCAGATACAAGATCCTGCACCTGGACTGGAGTAATTCCAAGCATGGATACGGACTGGTCTGAGAATGCTTTGAGAAGCATCCCTGAGGAGAAGGATGTGTGGGTGCTGGTTAGTTAAAACCTCAACATGAGCCAGCAGTGTGTGCTTGCAGCCCAGAAAGCCAGCCGTATCTTGGGCTGCATCAGAGGGCTGGAGCAGCTATCCTGTGGAGACAGACTGAGAGAGTTGGGGTTGTTCAGTCTGAAGAAGGCTCCAGGGAGACCTTCTGGCAGCCTTCCATTACTTAGAGCGTGCATATCAGAAAGCTCTTAGAGGGGCACTTTATCAGTGAGCGTAATGAGAAGACAAAGGGTAATGGCTTTATATGAAAAGACAGCAGATTTAGATGAGGTGTAAGGGAGAAATTCTCCACTTTGAGGATGGTAAGGCACTGTCACAGATTGTCCAGGGCAGCTGTGGGCACCGCCATCCGTGCAAGTACTCAGAGCCAGGTTGGATGGGCCTTTGGGCAACCTGATCTAGTGGAAGATGTCCCTGCCTATCGCAGGGAGATGGGAACAAGATGATCATTAAGATCCCTTCTAATCCAAACAATTCTATGGTTATATGAAATACTTTGCGTAGAAGTGTCAGTGACGTGTATAAAGTCATATGAAACATATAGGGCATTTGTAGAGGGCAGTGCTTTTCAATTGCTGCAGAATCAAGCACATCTCTCCATAAAAGATTTGATAACATTTAGTTTTATTTCTGGAAAAGTAAAGGAAGCATACGTCTTATTTCTACAGTAAAAAAGTCTGTTTTCGTATGGTGTAGTGCAAAGAAGTAATTATCTCTGCATGGAGAAAATGTCTGATGGCAGTCTTTAAGGTTGAGGGTGGTTTTTAAGCTAAGGCTCTGCTTCATGAGTGGGCCTCATTTTTCTTCATTGTTTTTTCTCTACACTTGTTTTCCCCTGAACCTCTTAAGAATGTATGGAATGAGAGATCCCCCAGTCTTCATTCCTGCTCCAGTGGAACGTTATCGCCAGATTCTTCTTCCAGCTCTTCAGCTGTGCCAAGTGATTCTCACATCCAGCATGGCACAACACCTGCAAGCAGCGGGACAGGTATGTTGTGAAAGATGCTGAAATATCACTGTTATTGTTCCTTCGATCAAATTGTGTGTCATCTTGCTCTGCTTGAGTAAGCTATTTTAAAATAACATCTTCACTGATAATGAGAGATTGCTCTAAAATTCCCTCAGAAGTTAGCACATTGCTTTCTCTTTGCTTACTGCTAAATTTTGATGGATTCATGTTTCCTTTCTTCTTCATGTGTTACAGGTTTTGCAGTTTCTCATTTCCCATTCAGATACTATCCAGGCAATCCTGAGGTGTCAAGATGTCAGTGTTGGATCTCTCCAAGAACTGGCCTCCCTGACAGGAATCATCAGCAAGGCAGCTTTGCCAGGTAAGAACTGTTGTTTTGAATTCTCTTACCTGCATTTGCATGAATATTGGAGTTTGTTTTCTATAAGGAATTAGTAGAGTAGTATAATGTGCATTTGATTTTCATTTTCTTTTCATTATCCTATCTGGAAGTAAGTCCTTTTTGTCTTTGAGAACACTAATAGTAGTGTTCAAAGTGCGTGTGGTAACTTCAAAAAGAATTTTCATTCAGGAAATTCTATAGGTGAGAAAATAAAGTCAAAAAATGTTTGTGTACCCATATCTTTATTAATGTTTTCTACATTTTTATTTCTTTTTTTACTTTACAAATAATTATTTTTTCCTGGAACTTCTGTGGGTTAGCATACTAACATTTCTCATGTGACTTATCTTTGTGGAGGACTAATAATTATTTTGATGTATACAGAGATTTCTGCTGATTCTAGAAGACTTGCTTATGATTTCAAAATAGCTTCTCTGTTTTGATTTAATGGCTTTTTTTGTTCGAAGGAAAGTGAGCACAATAGAAAGGAGGTACAGAGCTGCAGGTTGAGGCCAAATATTAATTTGTGCTTTTTAAAACTACTTTGCAGATTAGTAACCTACATAGCATGCATACTAGCTGCATTCATATCTGAATATTTTCCTCAAAAATGTGCAAAATTTAGATTGTTTTGCTGACTTTTTTTTTCTGATTTTTGTATTTAAGTATACTTTTATACTGTCTTAATTTGTTTTCTTTTGAAAAAGTTAATTTTGTGGCTGTATTTTTTACCAGGAGTGCTAAATGAATTGGATGTTGATGTTAATGAAGGGACACAGATGGAGCTACAAGGACATATAGGTCGATTTCAGGTGATAAAGTTGCATATTTAATGCCTATCTTTTTGGAACTGTGTATATAGGTTAGAGTTGCTTCCTAGTTCTGTAGGTTTTATACTCTGACTAATAGGTAAAAATGCATTGTCTAACGTTAAAAAGACTGTGCAATGCTAATTTTTGGTGTGTGTTTTGTGGATAGGATGTGTATTATTTATTTATTTATTGCCATTTGCTTTGGGGATGTGATTGTTGTTGTTTTGAAACAAATAGAAAAGACATCATTTGGCAGTGTAAGAGTTAAGTCAGAGACATTTTTGCTCTCCTTGGCTTAGGATATGTGGAGAACAATTTGAAGTCAACACCAATGTGTGTGAAGTGGTGCAGGATATTGTTACCACTTCTGCCACGAGCATGCCTCCAGCTCAACAATGTAGGATATGTTTAGCATGCTTACGTTAAGTTTCTTTGCTTTCCTTTTGAGAATAACTCTGACTTAGAATCCAAAATCAAAGCCAAGATAGAGTAAGTTTTGCTCAGGAGCTGTAACTGTTGACCGTATTGCAGCTCATCATTCAGCATGTTTTTGAAGCTTTGCTGTTCATACCAGCAAGGATGTTTGTAAAGAAAGATTCTTTGAAAACTGTCTGTAGACAGAGCTGCCCTGAAAAATATTTCTGGTTGCCAAGAGAAGGATGTGTCTTCTGGGCTAGTTGTTTCTCTGAGGCATCATGTCAGCAGAAATGTTTCTTGTTAGAAGGAGTTTTAATTGGTTAATTTGAAACAGCTGTTCTGAGCAAAACTGCAAATCAGTCATCTGTTACTGTAACTTTTATCTCTAGTTTGTCATGTTATTTTCATTAAGTAATAAAAATACTTTTTCCTAAAAGCAATTACCAGTAAATGCTTAATCTTCAGTATCTTTTTGAACACTCTGTTTGAAACTGACTTCCACTCTGAGCCACTATGATGATCTTAGCAGCTGTATATAAAATGAAACCAAACTTATAGGTTTTTCTTCATTTTTATGAAACTACTGAATTGGTTTTTTTACTACTCTTATGCAACTTAGTATCTCCATATCCAGATTTTTCTTCTTTATAGATAAAAGTGTTTTAAATAGGTATACATAAACCTAAACTGTCATTGCTGCTAGTCAGTATAACAGTGTGAAAGAGTTGTTAGACAACGTTGTGCCCTCCTGAATCGCATCTCTCAAGGAGCTGTTTTAGGATGTCATTAGCTTTTAATTTAACTAAAAGTGAGTTAAAGCGTTGTGTTTTGAAAGACAGAAATGTAGCTTGAGAAGTTCTAAAAATTTTATTTGCATCGCTGTCTTCCTATTGTATGGTAAGGGATATATCTTGCTCTTCTGCTTTTAAAAGTGACGAGGATCATGCACTTCCTTTGCTGAGATTCTAATTGAACTGTGTGTTTCTGATGGCAGCGCCAGTGCTTAGGACTTCTAAGTCGATTTGGTGGTTCAGACAGGCTACGTCAGTTTAAACTACAGGATGATAATGCAGAAGGAGACAGAGTGAACAAGAGAGATGAAATTGAGTTGGCCATGCAACAGGTAAGGACAAAAGAAATTGCAAGAACCTCCAGTCTCAAATTATGGAATTTTACCTGTTGTGCAGATTACTTTTGTTGTCATACTTTCATGTGATTTTGACTAGTTTTAATGCTCTGCACTATTTTCAGTTTGATGTAGGAGCCCACATTTAATTTCTATTCAAAACAGTCATTGAAAATTTGGTTACTTAAATTTGCATTAGTGATCATTATTGTTCTGGATACAAAGTCTGACAACTTCAAAGCTTTAAACTGATCAGAGAATTTCAAAATAAAGTCTGGATACAGGGGGCATGGAGAATACTAAGTTAGAACCGAAGAGGAGTTACGAGTGACCAGAAATTGTGACTAGTAGGTTTGGGAAAGAGGGGTAAGGTTGTAAGTCCTAGACTTGAAATGGAAGTGGGGCTATAACTGATCAGAAAAGAGAATCATCACATTCAATTGAATAGAGACAAAGAAAAATCAAATGCTGCTTATTGACTTTTATCCATGTTTCAACTTGCATACCATCTCCTTTTTATTTTGAGATCTGTGCAAATGTGATGGAGTACTGTGAGTCGCTTATGTTGCAAAGCGCCCCCACTTTTGAGCACACTGTTTGTCTGTTCACTCCTAGCCTGTCAGAGTCGACCAACCGAGATGGGCCTCGTCAAGGTGAGATTTTTGGCTTCCTATTTTTTGGAGATTGAACTGCAACATCTGGGCTAGCAGAAAATAACATAGCAGGGACTGCAGCTTCACGTATACTTCATGTCAATGAAGTATGTAGCTGCTCATTTTCATACTCTGCAATAAATGGTTTTACAGCCTTGAACAAATCCAAATCAAGGAACTAGTCAAGTTAAAACAAATATAACCAAAAATACTTCTTAATCCACTTCCCATTGGAGCCTCAGAAATACATGCATGAGTTTAAAAAAAAAAAAAAAAAAAAAAAAGTGGATATAAATAAATAGTAAAAGACAGGGGTAGGTAAGGGGTTTTTTTTGTTTGTTTTTTTAGCAACTGTGCTGGATTAAATTATGCAAAACTAGGACATTATTTATGACATGTAAGATTAGTTTTAGTGTTGACTCTTCATTACAATACATGGCAGTATTATTATGTGCTGTTATGTAGTGTGCTATTATGCAGTTGAGTGGTTAAGAAATGTACCCTGTATGTCGTACTTAAATTTTCATGTGTTACATTCAGTACTTTGCTGACTGCCTTCTAGCACTGCTGCTGCAGAACTTCTTGCCTAGACTTCCATCTGTATGAATTCTGGCACAGAAATAAATCACAGACTTGCCAGTGCTTCCATGTCTTTCACTGCTTCATTGACAGAGCAGTATTGACTTCTTGATTTTTTTATTTTTATCTTATTTTATCTTTATTTTTCTTAATTTAATTTGTTTATTATAACTTGATCATCTTTTTCTAGATACACAAGCACCAGTGGTCCCATACTGGCGCTTGCCTGGTTTGGGCATTATCATCTATCTACTGAAACAGAGCACTAATGATTTCTTCAGTTACTATGATAGCCATCGTCAGAGTGTTAACAAACTGCAAAATGTGGAGCAACTCCCACCAGATGAAATAAAAGAGGTAACATTTCTGCTGACTTTGTAGGGACTGCGTTGCTTGTAACTCATACAGCTGTACCAGGGACTCTGAAGTATCTTACATAGATAAATAGTTCCAGTTACTTTGTGTGGTCCTTTCTACTGTTGATAAAAGGAACCATAGAATGGGTGACATAAAATTGATGGTGGGTAATGCTGGACTTGTTAAAAGCTGAGTGATTTTTCATTATGTTGGCAAACCGTTGTTAACACTTTGGGACTGTTCATCCTGTTTCTCTGACTAAATAGATGCAGCTTGTATAGTGTTTAGTAGCTGTAGTAGCTGTAACTTCTGCATCAGACCTTGGGTTACAGATGATGGGGTTGCAGAGAGAATGAGTACTTCATACAGAAGCTCTGTCACAGCGAACTGGTAAACTGAATGATAAACCAAATGATAGTTTTTCCAAAAATTGCTTGAGGATACAGTTAATTTATTCAATTTTGGCAAGCAAGGTTATGTAAGTTAAAATTAAAGTGTAGAGTTTTGAAGAGATAACTGATTGACAGTAAGTTCTAGATATTGGTAAATAATTTTATTTGCTTATTTCTTTCATTATTCTTTCCTTCTGTTCTGACGTGCTATAATTTTCTTTTTTCCTCTTCTTTTCACAGCTGTGTCAATCAGTTATGCCAGCTGGAGTTGATAAAATCTCCACTGCCCAAAAATATGTTTTGGCAAGGCGACGTCTGGTGAAGCTAATAAACAACCGAGCCAAGCTGCTTTCTCTTTGTTCTTGTATCCTTCTGAAATTAATCCCCTATCCTTCTGAAGTTAATCTCAAAGTAATTCCCTCCAAAAATGCGGGGAAATAGAAACAGGTTATTTTAACCTAGATTTTTGACCACTTTGAACAACACATCATACAAAAGGAAAATTACAAACACAGAAACTTAAAATAGTGCACGTTGTTCTGCTACTTTCAGGCTGTATTTTTTAATTAGTACTATGACTGGAAAATGAGGTCAGTGATAATTCCCATCATACAGACACCCTTACTAGGATTTTTCTTAATTATGATGAAGCACTTATTGTTAATATTGCCAATATTATTACCAACCAGCTCTTCAATTTAGTATCCCGACCCACTAGATATGTACACATATGTACAAGTGTGCTGGCAAAAATTCTCTGAAAAATAATTCAGATGCTCGTGAGAGCAACTGGAGTTCCCAGTGTTACAGTGAATTGTGCATAAGCTTTTTCTTGCGAATACCAGTAATTCTTTGGAAATAACTAGTATTGCACAAAATAGTTGTTGCAGTGGCTCAGAATTTTCTCTGAAATCTAGCTTAGGAAAGATGTGCACTTGCAGACTTACCTGTTGTAGCTGGTACAGCCACTTCCAGCTTTACGACCTCAGCTTTAACGCACTACTGCAACTGAACTACCATTACAAGTCACGTTCAGATTAAGTGTAGCAGTCATTTGAACTAGCCTAGCCAGTACAAAAGCAGGTAAGGATCCATGTGATCCATTCCAGGCCCTCATTATCAGCAGTGGGGGTGGGAGCCTGCTGCTGGAGGAAGTTACAGTGGCTGAGATAATATCTTCAGCTGCTTCTAAATGGTTGTGTAAATATGCTTATATAGTAAATGTACAATCTAAAGACAAACTTGAACTCCTTCACTTAGAAATGTGTCAACAGATATTATAGAAACATGTCTCTTCATTCTTTGGCGTCATCTGGAACACTATCTACTGAATTACACGCCCACTGACTCCCAAGACTCACTGCTATCTTCCAGAATATCATTTAAGAGAGGAAGACTGCAAGGTAAAATTTCTGATATGTCAAGATGCCTTTGAGTTAATCTGGTGGTTAAATTTAAAACCAATTTGTTACTATTAACATTTTGCCATTTATATTTAATAAAGAGGTTTTGTTTGGATTTGGATATAGGATATAGTCCTTCCAAGGACTTTCCTTGGAAGAATTGACAGTACATGTATTGCCATAGACTTTGGAGTGTCGTTTATTACACACAATCTTCAAATGAACTACTATTTTATTTACTTATGTAGTTCAAACAGAGTGAAGTTCAAATAATAAAATCAGACCAGTGATCCAAAACGATGCATATGAAAACATTGTAAACAAAGAGAAAATGAAGAACTAGAATGGAGACTGGTGTTTTTGAAAGTGTTTGTTAGAATTACAGGCACTGTTGATTTGACAGAATGTGTTGAATTTTGATAGAAAGATTAGTGACTTGAGGAGGAACTTTAAGCAAAAAGTTCCATGTTGTGTGATCATGGCTGCTCAGTGATTTAGAGAAAATACGTTGTCAAAAAATTACTTCTAATATGCAAGCTTAGTGACAAATTTTGAGTATTGCATTTTAAAATCATTTATGACAGTGTGGAAAAATCATGTTGTTGAGTAGCCAACATAATTTTAACCTCTTATTTTCTATCATTAGATTCTTTTGGTTCAGAGTCCAGCTTGGATTTCAGCAGTGGACTGAATCGAGTGAGTCAGCATGATATAGATCAGGTGAGATGTCACAGTCTACTGAAAAATGCAGAATGCACATTGTTACCATACAGCTATTGAGAGCAGACTGACTACGATTCTCCCATCACTCAACAACCTGTGGTAACACCAACAGTAAATAACTTGATTTAGAACTAATGATGTGTTGCACACCTTTTTTAGGAAATATTATGAAGCAGGTAGCACTTGCAGTGCTGCACACACATTTTCAAGTCTTAATATATAAAATAAAAATGAAAAATTGAGCTGGAGTATTTCAAATAAAACTAATCACTTTTTTTTTATAAACTAGACAAATGGTATGTATTTATTAATAACAGCTCCCTGAAAACATCAGTTATCTTGAAAGGTTTTCAATTTGAGGGCAGGATTCCCAATTTTCTGTGATTCTGTAACTGTTTACAACAGGTCAGCAGCAACTGACCGTAGAGAAATGAGATTGGAAAGGATAACAGAAATTGAGCAGACTGGAACATGTGAATATGTACAACAGAATCGATTTATTCTTACACAGAAATTTAATAGTCTGTGTGAATTGGGTGCAAAAGCAGCAGAAAAAAATTATCATTTTTATTAAAAAATTCCATTGACATTTCTGCTGCTGTTTGTGCACAAAAAAAGAGCCTGTGTTCAAAATCTTTTGTAATCTCAAGCACCTTTATAAGAAAAAGTTTTGTTTAATTCCTAAAGATTGTGAAGTATTGTGAAAAAGCTGATAGATGTTGACAGGTGATTGATAAACAGATGTTCTAGAATGATAAAATTTTGTATTGTTGACTGAAACAAATCTCTGTTTTTCAGCTTCAGATTGAAACCACCAACAGTTTTGGTGAATCCCTACAGAAGAAGCTTCTGGACATTGAGGGGTTATATTCTAAGGTTCGGTCACGTTACACCTTTATTCAAGCTCTTGTGAGACGTATCCGTGGTCTCCTAAGGATATCAAGGACCTAAAAGACTGATACATGAGGCTTGCCCCTTGAAGCAGTGTATCTGGGCAGGTCTTCTGGATCATCGGATTTTATAGATGACACATTTTCTAAACAATGTCAAAAAAAAAAAAGCATTTTTGTTACCTTTTTTTTCTTATCCCTTTGGATCAGTTTTGTGCATTCTTTCTTACTGCTCCCAACTTGAAAGGAAAAATAAAGAATCATTTTTAAGTGAGTTCTGATTAATATAAGAACTAAAGCAAGAAAGAATTCAAACGGAGGACATAAAGGAAACAAAAGCTGTTGTTCTGTGACTGTGATGGTACCATACTTATGGATGCTCTCAGAGAAAAGGGAAAGGTTTGTCTGTTCATGCTGTTCTTGCTTCACACACATTTAATGCAATCGGACTTTTTGATACGGATTTTATGAAAAAGGTGATCATTCTTGTGCTGTAAGCTGCTTGTTTATCTTCCCCATTGCCCTGCCTTTTTTCAGCCGACATAGATACAAGCTTCCTCTCTTTGGAGAACTGTAGGTACAAGAAAAAAAAACCATGAGGAAAGGCGCAGAAGTTGACAGCCATAGATTATGTTCTTACAGCTTGGAGAGCTAAAGATTTCTGTGCTGCTGCAGCAGGAATAGGAGTACAAAGACAGAATACAGTGCTTGAAGAGGGAGCAGGCAGGTTTGAGTGGCAGATTGGTTCTGTAGTTAGATAGAGATTACTCTTAGAAGACATTTTCATATTGTCTCTTATGTAAAAAGGAATGTGAGACTGGTTGGATTTCTTACTACACTGTCTGATCTTACAGCTCACTTCTCTGCATGTGCCCTGTGAATTATATCTCCTGAGCTGCCACTACATAGCGTTTCACATTCTTAAGGATTTTATACTTCACATAATTAATGTGTGCTGATATTATCTTTCACACAGGGCTGGCTGTTCCCTGCTGTCCGATAAGGGCTGATATCTGTTCTGTAAGAGTTGCTGTTTATTAATGATTTACAGAGCTGCCTTTTGCCTGATGGTTCGCAGCTGTTTTGTTCATCTACTCATCAGTGAGAAGCAGGAAACACTGTATTTAATGAGAAAGCCTGTACTAGAACTAATCTGGGGATTCTGGTGGCTCAGACATCACACACGCAGCGCTGTGTGGAATGCTGTTTGTGACGGGTAACACTTCCACCGCCATTTTACACAGCGCAAGTCTCTGCCTTTCGTGCAGCTGCGAATCCTACGGGGACTCTGATGTTGCGTGTTGATTTGGTCACAGCGGGAGCGATCAGCGCGAGAACACCCGCGCTTGTACCGCCATGTACGCATGAGAGGCAGTGAGGGCGGGGTGTGTGTG
>JAOWBP010000001.1:41756162-41784982 GCA_028571105.1 Tragopan temminckii | reverse complement strand
AGGGGGGTTGGACTCGATGATCTCTGAGGTCCCTTCCAACCCCTACAATTCTGTGATTCTGTGATTCTGTGATTCTATTTAACACAGAAAACTACCTGCATTTCTTCTTGTCTTCTACATTCTGTAGAAAGTGTAGCAACTCAGTATGAGATGTCAGAACTAATTTCACCAGTTGTTCTAGTGTTCATGCAGTCATACCCACATAAAACAAACACTGAGGTTTGTATGCTGAAGTTTTCTGGCTGAGGCCATAGAATCAGAATAGTTTGGGTTGAAAGGGGCCTTTCAGACCATCCAGTTCCAACCCCCCTGCTATAGGCAGATACACAAGTTGCTCAGAGCCGCATCCAGCCTGGCCTTGGATGCTTCCAGGGAGGGGGCATCCGCAGCCTTGGTGGGCAGCCTGTTCCTGTGTCTCATCACCCTCGCAGTAAAGAATTTCGTCCTGATATTTAGTCTAAATTGTAGTGTAACATGAACTAGATGGGGGTGTAACATGAAGGACGGGGCATGCTGGTTGTTGAATCCTTGCCACATCTGTTGAAGTCTTCCTGAATGGCTGTGATGAACTGACTGACTTTGGTCAGGTCTTTTAGGCAGTCCACGTTTGTTTGTTTTCCTGCTCTGTGTTTCTCTGTGGTGACAGGGAAAGGAATGACGGCTGTATATGCTGTAACTTTACCGCCGTCTTTCAGATATCGCAATATAAAGCCTTCTGCTGAGAAGCAGTCTCTTCTATGGTCTTTCAAGGCCACAGATCTGGTGTTGACACGTAGGATATGTTCCTTAGCATTCTATTGCTGTCAGTTGTGTACTTGGTTATCAAAGCAAGTTGCTCCTTTAACTGCTGCTTTGTTTCCTTTGATGCTTTCAGGCACGCTAATATTCATTTATAACAACTTTAGCATTTGTTGGCAGGTCTCTATAACATGTTTATGATGCATTATTTTCAGCCATAAATGCTTGTTGGAGTGACTTCTCAAGGGACGTGAGCATCACTATGTTGCTCATGAGGAGTTTTTAGGCATGATGATTTTAAACAAAGCGTATTTCAGGAGAAAAAAAAAGAAAAAGGATCATCAGTAAAATTATGTAACTTTGTTTCAGCAATTGGCTTCAATGTTGAAACAGTGACATACAAGAATCTGAAATTTCAAGTTTGGGATCTGGGAGGACAGACAAGCATAAGGTAATGTGTGTCTAAAAATGAAAAGATGTCATCAGATTTCTGTAAAAAGCGCTTGCAAAGTTCTTGAAATTCTCATAGCTGTCTGTTCTGACAGTTGTTTCCTTTGAGTTTAAAAGCAGCTCGTTGACAAGAGAGCACTTTTGTTTGACAGGGTTCTGTTACTGCCACCTCTGTTTTGGACTACAAGTGAATTAATTTCACTGGTATACAGTTCTGCTTTGAAAAGCTAGTTTACTTGTGTAGCGTGGAATTAGGCAACCTTCTGAACATTTATATTTAAATATTCATATTTTTAAGAGTGCAAAGCTATAAGATTATATTTGAACATAGGCAATAATTTTTTTGAGTAGTGAGCTTTGAGTTTTTTAACAAACCATTCCATGTATAATTGTAATGGTTTGTGCAGGACCCCTTTGTGCTCTCCTCAGGATTACACTTTGAACACTGTTCAGTAAGGGGCATTGCTCGTTTCCTTTTCCTTTTTAGCTCCAGTAATCCTGAAAAAGATGGTTTGTTGTGACCCTCAGTAATTACATACCTATAAGAATTAGCTGTTTAAACAACTCCTCTTAGTTTTTACTGGTGATTATTTGTACCACTCTGGTCCTTTTCATAACCTCATGATGATAAGTTCTTTTTTTTTTTTTTTTTTTTTTTTTTTACCCCAGAGAGAATTGTTACTTCCTCTGGTTGCTTTTTCATTATGTGGCTGTAGAGTACTGCTAAACCTTCAAATGGCTTTTTTGTCTTTTTTGTCTTCTGCAGGCCATACTGGCGGTGTTACTATTCCAATACAGATGCAGTCATTTATGTAGTGGACAGCTGTGATCGAGACAGAATTGGCACTTCAAAATCAGAACTTGTTGCTATGCTGGAGGTAAGAAAATGAGAATGATGGTCGTCTCGGTGAAATGGAAATGAAGTGTTACAGTTCTTGGTGCAAATGTGAAACTTGATTCAGTGCATCACGTTCAGTTGTGAAGTTTCAGCCCTCAGAACAGGCCCGTGCAGCACTTCTAACTGAAGCAAGCTCAGTGTGCTGTAGGTATTTTATACTTCTGCGTAGTAATTCTCTGGACAATAAGTTACATTTAGCCTTTTGGTCACATGGAAACTTGCCTGTCCACAAGGACAGCTGCTCAGTGCATCAGTGGTAGAAAATCAGGCCCTGAAGGAATTCCAGTGGTGTCCTACTGGGTAGCGAAGCTGAAGAACGTGCATGGAACAGTAATAAATTGTGTTAAGTAAGTGCTATAAGCTTTTTAATAGTATGCCTTGTTAAATCTGCCTCCTGTTTACAGAGTGCTGTTATGTTATGAAATCTGCCTTGTTTTGAAAGTGCTTCTATGCAATGTGGGAGCAAATGGAATTCCAAAATAGGTGTCATTCTTTTGGTAATGCACTAAAATTGGCAAACTGGAGGAGAGTCATGATAGAAGCTGCTTTTTGTCCTATGGGTTTTCTCTACATAAATAAATTTAGTAAAAATCCTGGCAGACAATCTGGCATGACTCCCATTTCTTAGGAAGAAGAATTGAAGAAAGCCATTTTGGTGGTGTTTGCAAATAAGCAGGACATGGAACAGGCCATGACTCCCACAGAAATGGCAAATGCACTGGGCTTACCAGCACTGAAGGACAGAAAATGGCAGATATTCAAAACCTCTGCAACTAAAGGCACTGGGCTTGATGAAGCAATGGAGTGGTGAGTAAAAATCTGATTGTTAGCTTCATTAGTGAGGTGTCTTTTAACACATCTTCTTTTGTAAAGAAGAAAGATGGAAAGTCTGATGTAAAAGCATTAAGGTATGAATTAGAGGTTGCGGAGCTTCCTTGGTACTTGTGAGAACAGAAAGGTGAGCATTTCAGGACTTGCCTGTTTGCTCTGCCCTCTAGCTAGGGCTGTATTGCTCTGGGCAGTCATCTTAAAACAAGAGCCCACATGAGTAGAAAGGGTAGCTTACTCCTAAAGGTGTCCTGGCATCTCTGAAATGACTTTTCAATAAACTGGTTTACCCTTTTTCCTAGGTTGGTGGAAGCCTTGAAGAGTAGACAGTGATACAAAGCTGACAATTGCCAAGAAGTTTCAACTACGTCCAGCATCCCTCTTTCTGCAGTCAAGTATGGTCAGGCCACAAGTACTTGTAAATAGGGCAGGTTTGCATTTGGCTCATGTAATGTGGATGCCTCTCTTCAGATAGAAAACTGAACCAAGTGGATGTCTGTGTACATTATGATCTTCACTTTCTTTCTTTGTGTTTAAAGATGTGCTTAATAATTTGTACGAAAGTTTTTCTGGAGGGCAAAGGGATTTATATATTTTTTTCTTTTTCCATTCATTGGGTAGTTTAAAGTTGGTGTGGTTACTCTATTTGTGTAATTAAAACACTAATAAAATCCACAATGATCAGCTGTACTCAAAGGTGTGTTGCTTGCTTGCAGAAGCAGAGTTGAGTTCAGCTGCAGCCAGTTATAACAGACATGTGGCTGAACATTGCAGGAGGTTTCCTTAAGCTGACGTTGTTATGCTTCAGCATCCCTCAATGCAGGTACGGTTACAATAAAGTACAGCTGTTAACAACGGTACCTGTTAACATAGCATCACTTTTTCTGTTTTTTCAATAGCTGCCTGCTGCCCTGATGTGGCACGGCCGTAACTTAACTCTCCCCCCTTCCCTGAGCTGTTCTTTCTATACTCTGTGCTTAGCTGCAAATGAGTCAGCTTTCTGCCTACAGCTGTGGAAGCTGAAAGACAAATCAAGGTCGATGCAGTGTTTTCTCCAGAAGGTAGGAGGGACACAGGCATGAATGCAGTCATCATATAACCCATCTTTTAAACATGAAGATTCAGTGTAAAAAAATCAGACTGGTTGTCCAATGAACTGTACATTCTCTAATAAATATAAAGGTTTTGGGGAAAAAAACCCCTAAACTTTATTAAAAAGCTTTTATTTAGGATCATAGATGAAAAAGAGGACATGGAAAAAATACAAATAAATACAATTAAAATATGTAAATACTCTTTTTTTTTTTTTCCCCAACAGTATTAGCTTGAAATTCATTTTTACAAATTAATCCTCTGGGAAGGAAAAGACTTTTCATTCCACCATTGCTAAGTCTTTCAGTGCATGGCTGCGATGTTTCTTGGCCTTATAGCTGGGACGCAGGAATTCTATTTTTCTCTTCCTTGTTTCTGCTTTATTTTTGTGTCTCTTCAGCTTCCTCCTTGCAGCAATGTCAGGGTTTGCTACAGTCTAATGAAAAAGAATACGTTTGTTTAGTTAAAACTATAAACACCAGACAGTTCCCAAGAAATGTGTGCCTGACAGGCAGTGCACTAGCTCCAAGGCTTCTCAAAAATGAGGGTCTTTTGGCTGCTGGAGCCTTGTTTATTGCTGTTCTTCAGGTAACCTAAACAGCAGGGCACTGGGGTCGGTCAAAACCTGCCCACAGGTTTATTTACCTTAAATAAAACCACAGCATTATAGAACATTCTGAGTTGGAGGAGCCCCCAAAGATCATCGAGTCCTGGCTCTGCACGAGGCCACCCTACAAACCCCTTGGTCTGGGAGCGTTCTCCAAATGCTCCTTGAACTCTGGCTGCTCAGGGCTGTGACCACTGCCCTGGCAAGATTGTTGCATCTTTCTCAATAGTTTCTTGTTTTCATTTCACAAACTACCCTAATTCAGGATGAAATTATTCTTCATACTCATCTCCCTGATCAGCTCTCAAGCCTTTAGAAAAGCCCCGTTTTCCTTTTCCCAGAAGAAGCAGCAGAATAAACTTACCTGCAAAGCCCTCTGCTTTTTCCTCATAGCTCTTTTCTGATTGGCCTGTTTCTGCACAGAAGAAAAAGCAAGCGAAAAAGCTTCCAGACCGACTAATTTCTTGAGCAGTTCTATAATTTCTTGGGAAAGGTTCTTCAGCGTTGGATCTAATAAAACAAAATAAACTAACTTAATCCTTTCAGCATATAGAGCAAAAGCCAAAAACCCAATAGGGAATTACCCCTTTTACTAAAAACATTCCTACTGATGGATTTTGCCCAGTATTTCTGCAGGCACAGTCCCAAAGACAGAATCAGAGAATCACCACGGTTGGAAAAGACCTCCAAGACTATCTAGTCCAACTATCCACCTACCACCAGTATTTCCCCACTAACCCTGTCCCTCAGTACCATTTCCACATGGTTCTTGAGCACCTCCAGGGTTGGTGACTTACCCACCTCCCTGGGCAGCCTGTTCCAATACCTGATCACTCTTTAGGAGAAGAAATGCTTCCTAATATCCAACCTGAACCTTCTCTGGCACAACTTAGGAAATATCTGCCAGTTCTCTACCAGCCTTCTCAGAGGGCTACAAGTGGTACTTCATGTGCTGACATAGAAAGCAAGAAGTTCATCTTTCTTTACCCACTCACCATTGCCAATCTCTGCTACATCGTTTTAAACTCAGCTAAAAAATGATGGCCAGTCAGTTGTTCCTTACTAGAACCCCATTACTGCCCTACTCCTTTTCTCCAGTTCTTTTGTATCCTTTCTAGAGATGCACAACAACTTTCAAGGCATATGTTACTCTAAATGTATGACTGTGTAACTGTTTTTTGCTTTATGGTCTGTGCTTATCCTGACACTGGATTTGCCCAACACTCTCATGAACAATGAAAGATTGTTCTTAAGTCAAGAGTCCGTCGTGGGAAATGAGTTGGTCTTTCTCCACCCAGCTCACTTCATACAGGCCACACACACAGATTCACTGCTCTGCAATTGAGCGTTGAGGCTGCCCTGCAATCTTTGCTCTCATTTTCCACATTATGTGCCTTCGGGTTTCCTTAAGAATTTTAAATAAACACGGATCCCCAGGGAGGAATCAGGGTTTCTGGTCAGACAAAGCGAGTGGAGCAGAGTGACCTGGACTCATTCTGGAGGGTGAAATTCAATAGGTGCATGCCTGCCTGCACACACAGCAGACAGCTCTCCTCCCCTCGTTTCAGTCACTGCATACACATGACACACACTGAAGTTCATTTTCAGGATGCTCTATTTCAAAAGAACTAATCCTCACAGCAGACCTTAATATGGCAGTTGAGAAAGAAAGACACTTGGCTGCAGCTTTGTCTGAGACCTGCACCCCCCTCCTCCCCTTGCTGAGAAGTCAGTCCTGCTGCCATGAGTCCACCCTTGAGCACTATACTTTTTCCACATAAGCTCAAGCTTTATCCACTTGTGTGCAGGAACCTGCCTAACTCCAGGCCTTTCTTTGTCAGCGTATATATTTTTGTTCCAGATGTCATACCATTCTCCTCCTCTCCTGATATTTTGGTTAAAGTGCAAGTAGGTGAAATTCACTGTTAAAGGCATCTATTCCTCAACAGAGGAAAAGGATGACAGGAGGCGTTCATGATGAAGGATATCACTTACCTTGCTCTGCATAGGTGCTGTTCAGCTCCCTGTACAGAGGAGTGAGGACTGTTGGAAGGTACGGCTTGATTCTGTCTTTCCCCAGATCCACTGAGATTGCTCCAAGGAACTTAAAGATGCAGCTCCTCTGAAAATGAGCGCATGGAACATGAAAGCAGGTAAGAAAGAATCTGCCTAAGTGAGCAGCTACAAGAACACTGTGCATCATATCTCAATGTACAAGATGTTTTAGATAGTTGTCAGAAATTCACTGCTGGCATGAGGTCTTAGTGCAGCCAAGTACAGCCTTCAGATGAGACACAGCCCTCTGGGACCTGTAAATGTGTGAGCTACAACTTCACTTGTTAGATGGTAACGCTTTAAAAACAAGCTTGTTCTGTCACTCTCCTGTACCGGGGCAGCTGAAGACATGAAAAGCTCAGCCTTTCCCTCTGCATCACAGGGAATCACAGCGTTTCTTCTGTCACTCACATGGCCTCCCCTTCTCCTGACAATTCCACACTGCCATTCCCCCGTCCACATAAAAGTAGCACTGTCAAGCTTTTAAAGCGTGCATGTCCAACCTGCTAGCTTTCTCATTTGGTTGCCTCTTCTTCTAATAAAAAACAGAACAAAATAAAAGAAGTTTTGGTAACCATATGCATGAACTATATTACATGTTTTATACATGGCCCAAGACAATTCCTCTTCACTCAATGTGGCCCAGACAAGCCAAAAGGTTGGACACCCATGTTTTAAAGGCAGCACTCTGTCCCTGCACACTGATGGCCTTTGGCTTCCCACCTTTCCAGCACCATGAAGCAACAGCAAAGCAGACACAGATTGGTGAAAGGCCTTCCTGAGAATCCCAACCTGAAATGCTTGGTTTCTACATCAGCACCTACTACTCCTAACCTCAGCACCAGTTTCCAACAGCCTCTGGTAGCAAAGAGTCTGTGCAAGTGCTTATTGCATTAAACTATTGGTTTAATCTTGTTCTCACCTTTAATGGGATCTTGGGGGAATATGCTGCTTCTCGCTTTGCCATGAGAGAGAGCTTCTTCATCAGCCATATCAACGTGGCTGGCCGACCCTTCTCTTCTGTGTCCTCTCCTTCTCCCTCTCCTTGAGCAGAAACATCTTTCTCTTCCTCATCTTCAGAAGCCTCCTGCTCTTCCACCTCACAGCCAAGTTCTCCTTCGGCCTGTTCACCTTCCTCTGAGGGAGGTGCAAGCAAGTAAATAACTTTGGCAACAAACAGCAAATTCTTTATAACCTGAAATGTGGAAACAGAGCAGTCAGTCACTGGGAGTTCCCACAGTGCCAGCACCAGCAGTGACCAAAGGTAGAAAAGCACCAACGTTAAGTTTAAAAAAGTAACTGGCCATGAACTAGGTTCAATTCCGTGCCACAGGATGGTGCACAGTGGAGTAAAACCTTCAAGCAACAGCATAAAGCTGGGGCCAAATGCTCCCAACAAGCAAGCAGCCAGGACCTCAGTGCTGCAGCAGGGAGACAGCACCAGAGATCTGGCTGCCTGCTCAGAGTCTGGTTGCCCTTCTCCATGGAGAGGCCGGACTCTCTCTGGGCAAGGGCTGGACAGAAGAAACTCCTGCCTTGCTCTGCATGGTGCCCAAAATGTCTGTCCAGCCCACCCTCATCCTTCCAGCAGACTGACACCAGAGTCCTGAGCAGCACTACTGTCCTGACCAGGAGGTGACACTGCCTCACGTGCCCCCACCACAGCCCCAGACAGGCTGCTGCTTCTACCTGCTCTCCCAGAGACTGGTCCAGGAACTTGGAGCGCAGCTGATGGCAGAATGCAAACACAAGTTCCTTCACCTGGTGGGACAAAACAGGGAAGGAATTGTTACATGAGAGGAAGCCAGCAGCAGAACACCACAGCAGCATTGTGCAAAGGTGGTTCCCAAGGAGGCCAACAAACTGGCTCAGCACAAGTTTTGCCTGCATCTTGCAGTCCTGAAGGGAATCTTTGTGTTATTCAGAATAAGACCTCAGAGAAGCCCCTCCCACCAGCACAGACACCTGCTCAAATGCTTTCAGTGATCGGGATTAGGCAGCGGACAGAAGCGACTCAGAATCGTGCGCATCAAACTACTGAAGTTATTTTTGTGTCTCAGGCAGGAAACAGGTGTGGGCACAGGGGAAGAAGCAACACAGACATGATCACCTTTCTGTCCAGCTCAGCAGTCAGGAAGAATGTGGATGCAGACAGCTCTGCAGATGGCTTTTTCCTCTTCACTGCCTGCCTTTCCCTCCATTTGGTGACAAGGTCTTCCGGCTTGTGGGATGCAAACAACAAGCCAAAGATCTGAGTGGCTGTCAGCCACACCCAGCTGTGAGGATGCCAGAGGTGAGACTGAACATGATCTATGGGAAAGAAAACCTCTTTCAGTACAGGAGCCGGTCCGGCTAGAGCAGAAAAAGCACCCATCCCTCCTAGAGCTACCACAGCATACACTGCAGTAAAATGGTGAAGGAAACAAACTGCTCATACGTTGGAAAATAATAAAATTGTTCCTAGGATCTTTGCTGAGCCAAAGCAAATCCAGAGCTTGCCAGGGTTACCTTGTCTCTCACTGAGGGCACCTGGCAGGCTGAAGACAGAACCCAGCCAGAAACACTCCTTCTGCTGCCAGCAAATAAAGCAACTGAAAGCAAGTCGACAAAGTGACAGTAAGGCAGCCTGACACTGCAGAATCTCTCTCATACGGAAATCATTGGAATCAGATGATCTCTGGGCCTTATCATGCTGGCAGGCACACAGTATTTACAGAGTCATTATCACATGTCATCGCTGGCTGCGTGCATGATCTCATCAGGGAAATCTCTTCCTGGAAGAACTGAAAGTTTTCATCAAAGAGGCTGTAAGTATGGCCAAACATGCCATCATTCACAAGTGTTTGCTCTTGGGATGATAGGAAATACTTCCCAGCAGCTGAGACAGATGGCTTATTGTTTTCATCAGCTATGTAACCTTTTCCATTAAAATCTACTCCTGCTGCCCAGCAGCTGCCACGTACGAGCATTCTGCAGCACATGAACCTTGTGTGACAGTGTCTAGTTCTCTACTTTGAGGTGTGAAGAAACCCAAGGCACTCCAAGAATCTTCCCTGTAACGCAGATATCATAACTCTCCACACTCACCCCAGATCTGGCTGACAATGTCTGCATGCTTGGTTAGCTGAATGAAGCTGCACTCCGAGATCAGCTTTGTCACCAGCACAAGGAAGCTGAACAGCAGCCTATCTGCAGCCTTCTCCTCCTCTTCCTCAGTTATCTGAGAAAATCAGCAAGATCAGAAATGTGCTTGAGAGGGTGTGAAGATAAGTGTTTATTTCCCTACCAGGTACATTTCAGATAAACACCACAAGGAAACAGTACCCAATTTCTACCAACAGCTGAAGGGAAGAAGCTCCATTAGAACAATGCTATTTGTTACTGAATTGCGTGCAGGACCTGACTGCCTGCAGTCCCAGCTGGTGGGATGCAGCCAGCCCATGCCTCTCCCACAGTGCAGCACAGGGGGTGATCACAGGGCATTTCTCATCACTGCAGATGTTTTCATCTCCTGCCAATCTCCACACCCCCAAGGCTCTCCTCCCTTGCTCAGCGTGCTTTCCAGGCACATCAGTAGCACACATGGCAGCTCCCCAAGTGCCTGGGATCTCCTTGGGAGTGCCACATGCCATGCAGGATCTGAGGCGGCCTTGTCATTCTGAGTTAATTGTGTACACAAAAAACAAAACAAAAACAACCACCAAACAACAAAACCACGGTCTGAAATACAGGAAGGGAATTCATCAGAAAGTTAAAGTTGTAGGCAACACTGAACAAAGGTAGTCAGTCACAAGCGATTCACTTTTGACCTCCCATGCTTACACTGATCTCTGTATCTAGCTGGGAAATGTCTGCTAACCAGGTGTTGGCATGATACGAGGCTCTTTCCTAACTGAAGACAATCCTAAGCCATCCCAGTGCTAGACATGCATTCTGCCATTCCTTCCTCCATCCCTTCTCTCCTGCCACCACGGCAAAGACCACACAAGCAGGGAAACTGCCTGGACATATACACTGCTACAGGGCCTCGAGCTGTGCCAGGGAAGGTTCAGTTCAGATGTTAGAAACAATTTCTTCTGAGAGAGAGTGGTGCTGCTCTGGCTACCTAGAGGAGTTCAAAATAAGGGTAGATGTGGCACTGAGGGACATGGTCAATGGGCACGGTGAGGATGGGCTGATGGTTGGACTAGGTGATCTTAGAGGTCTTTTGCACCCTTAATAATTCTATCATTCTATGCACCAGTTCAAACAGGCTAAAAATCCAGCAGCCCATGACTCGAGGGTTGTCTCAAGAACCTCTTCCACCCCGAGGCTGACAAGGAGTATAGCATCTGCTGGTTACACAGCACTGCTGCAGGAAGGCCAAGGGGCTTTGCAAAGCTCCTTTGTTTCTTGTGCTGTGACACACGACATGAAATTTGGGCCTACAAGCAAAGTATGGTTCTAAGCCAGAAATGTTCCCTTCAGGACAAGTGTGTATACTTCATGTATTGCCTCAGTCCCAAACAGTAGCACCAAAGGTTAAATCTCTCCTATACTTCTTCCCTTCTTCCATTTTCCTTCCCCAAAAGGAAGTGGCAGCATGACTTACGTCTTCAAACTGAACTGGGTTGATTTCTTTCTCAACTAAGGTGAGGACAGCTTCAAGGCGCCGCTCAAACATGACTCCCTCCACTTCCACAAACAAGCCGCATGCCTGGGCAGCCAGCCTTCGGTGTGAGCTCTGCCAACAGAAAGAACACCACCCCCGTTACCTCTAAATCATCAAATCCTGCAGCTCCCACAAGTGAGTAGCAACTGTTTTTACCTGTAGAAATGGCATTTTAAGAGAGGTTGATTTTCAGACTACTATTGATATAGGAGATGCTGCCAGCTAGGGACACAAGCACCTGGCAGGACGTATTATCCCAGGGAAAGCACCCTACAACTAAATGCCAAAGGGCTGTTTCCAGCCCAGTTTCCAGCTGCAGAGCACTGGGGGCAACTTTGCATTCACTGATTCCTCACAATACCACGGGCAGCTTGAAGTTATACATCAGAACTGAACACAACAGAGATGACAAGAATGACGTACTGAAGAACAATTGCTCCAGTAGTGCAAGGGGAAAGAAACTGAGTTCTTCTGAAGAATAACTAAACAGCCAAGCACCTAGATCAAAACAGGAGATCTGTAAGACCACGTTTGCCACCCTCCAGCTGCTGGCCACAATATGAAGTAAGTCTTAGCAAAAGACAGCATGATGGTCAATTAATGGGATCAGAACAGCTGTAAGGCATTTACTCAAATATTAAACCTCAGCAAAGGCTCTTTTGGCAAACACCCGTGGGTGGGACTAGGTGGGACTATTTGAATGCAGGCAATGCAGCCAGGAGATCTGTAGGCTGATCTTGATCTACAGCAGCAGCAACTCTCAGCATTTGCTCAGCTACACAAAACTTTATCATTTCTCTCTCTTCTTGCTAACAAGAAGCGTGTTAATGAGCACAACTTTAAAGAACTTTTCTTCTACACTGTCTCCTGTTCATACTCTTTTCCTAAAACTCTAACTCAGACTTAACTGAATCCATCAATGCACCATACCTGACAGCAGCAATTGCACTTGCCTTAATCTTATTCAAACCCCAAAGTCTAGACTCAGTCAACAAGAAGAGCATGGAATGAATACCTTCTTGCTGTGAAACCACTTTGTGACCAGTGAAAACAGCAGATCTTGTTTATCGTTGTTTATCTTACTGAGCAAAGACTTGCATGTCAAAGCCGCCATCTTTTTGCACTTGGCCGAGTCATCATTTATCATCATCATACACAAGGAGATGAAAAACAGCCCACAGTATTTGTGGAGGAGCTCCTGGAAAGAAACAACCATCAGTAAGTGATACATCCCTAAGGAGTTTCTGGAATATAAAGGGGAAAAGAGGGATATTTGTGGCACAGCCCTGAGTAGGGTTCAAGTCAAGGCAGGTGAACTAACGCAGAGGGCAGCCCAGCTGCTGATGCAGGCAGGGAATGCACAGCAGCCCCCTCCGTCCCCTCACTTGCTAACGTGCCCCTAGGACAGGAACTTGAGTGTCAGACCTAAAAGGGTCTTTTCATAACTAACTTGCATTAAAATGGGCATACATCTCTAAGCAGTGCCGCAGTCAGGCCCAAGGGCCCTTCTCTTGCAGAAAAAGCAGTGCTTTGCTGCCCTACAGAGTTGCTGGGAACTAAGCTGAGGTACTAAAGCTAACCAAGGGTGGAGAGGCACTGCTCTCCACAGCTCACTGAGCTCAGTTTCTCTTCCTTCCTCCCAAACTCTTGCTTGACTGCACTTCTCTCAGCCTCCTGTACACTCAGTCAAGCTCCAGCTGTAAAGCATTGGGGCAGTTTAGCATTTTGTGCATGTTGTCCTGCATAGATGCAGTTATTATTTAACTGTCATCTTGATCCACTGTACCTGAAGTCCTCTCTCTCCAGTTAGGCCAACAAAACCAGTATTTCACATCACATCCCAGTACATAAATCTGCATCACATTCATCCAAGCTCCTGCTGACAGAGCTTTACTTCACTTACAGACTGAGTACATTAGATGTGGAAGAATGCAGAATTTCCAGCATGTCATTTCTCTTCTGAAGCAAAGCCAGTTTTTTGGAGATAAGTGAATACTCACTTATGATAGAAGTTAATATGACATATCAAGCGCTCCCCAAATAAACTGCTCTAAAAACACTATTACTGCAAGCAGCTGAAAGGAAACAACTGCCTGATGCACAGTACCAAGAGGTGATCATTACCTGCGGAAACATGTCAAGGAGGTACACAATCATCTCCAGAGCAGACTCTCTTCCAGTTTCATACTCGTAGCTGCAAGGAAATGGTTAACGCTTAGGGCTGGGCTGACACTCTGTAAAGTTACTAACGACTTTACAACAAGAAGAATGGCCAGTGCTAATAACACACACTGACATGGATATTTTTACAGCAGCTCCCTGACCTGATTTAATGCTTAGGAGAAGAGAAGCAAACAAGCCACTCAGCTCCACTTGCTACAGAATGAACACATTCACAGAGAGGTGAGTCAGGGCTCCAGCCAATCTGTGCCACAACAGCACTGTGCTGTGGTGCTCAGGGCACAGCAAACTGCTGTCACCTCAAGTGAAGGAGGGGTCATGTTCAGAAGGAGCCTTCAGGCACACAGATTGTTCCTGCTGAACTGCTGCAGCTGAGACAATTGCTAAGGGACAGCAGTCATATAAATGCACTTTCCTATATCCCTTCTGGATTTTCTAGTTCACCTGGTTCACAAGTGGTGCAATCAGTGATGGCACTAGGCAGACAACAACACATTTGCTGACACAGGTGAAGAATAAAAAAAAATACAGCTGGGAAAGGGGAAAGATAAAACAGCTTCATTTCTCCAACATCCACCTCAGAAAAAAAGGGAAGCGCTTTAGAGGTGGGAAAAATCAGAAGTCCAGTGCACCCACTCCTCCTCATGAACAGCATACAAAAAGGATGATGCTGAAATCATACTTAAAGCACCCAGGTTCTACACTGAAGGAAAGAGAAGTGGAGAACATAAACTCACTCCAGCTGTGCGAGCATGAAATCCAAATTGGGTTTCAGCTTGTCACCAAGGGGGTAGTCCAGAATATACTTCAAGTAAATCTGGAAAACAAAACAATGCAACACAACAGAGAGGAGTTACAAGAAACACTTGGACAAGCTTGTAGAAAGGAAATAAGGAATAAGCAGTTATGGATCAGAATGATGATGAGAATAAACCCTTCCATCCTCCTGAATGCACTAGTTCCTACTCCACAAGGGGTGAAGCTCCATGCCTGGAACAGGATCTGCAGCTGCCATCTGCCAGATGAGTCCTCAGAGTATTACTGTGCCTTGTCCAGGCTTCTGTTAACAGAAATTCAGCACTCTTCATAATTCATCTACTAACTGTGGAGAAATCGTGTCTGGCCATGAACAGCTCCTGCTGCATCTGTATCCCAGTGGTTGAAATGAAGCAACCAACTCCATCTTTTGGTTGCTTTTAGCTGTTTTTAGCTTAGAAAGAAATAGTGGGAGGGAATCATGGTTTGTGGCAAATTCTCTTCTGCTGCGATACAGAAAACAACAAGTTATACAAGTTTAAAAGCCTTCAAAGGAGGAGCTGTGCCAGTGCTGCTGAGTAGCCCTGTGAAGGCATGCCATGGCAAACAGTCTCACTGCAGGCAAGCAGCCTGAATTTCTGCTATTGTTCTCACAAGGGCTAAAACCAGCCAGACAACACAGGAACAAGGATTAGGAGGGTAGAGAAACAGGGCTGGGATTCAGTAGAGCTAAGGCACATCTCTATGAGAGATGGGATGGCCTCACAGAGCCCTCCAGCCCATTACTGCTGTAAATAACATGGACTTCTCATGGTACCCACCTGCCTGCACTGGACTCGCACTGGCTCACTCTGGCCTGTGATGGCAAGCTGGGCAACCTTCTGCATCACATCATCAATCTCAGGGACAATCAGCTTCCTGGATAAAATAGCCTGAAAATATGAAAGCATAGCTGGAGTCACATCATTTTGTTTGCAGTGTGAGATGTAGTATAACCAGTGGTTATGTGGGTATGAAGTGGCACAGTAACACTGACATACCTTCAAACAACACACAAAAAAGTTGGCAAATCCATACCTTCTTCTTATGGAAGACATAGAATACATGGCCTAATGGTTAGGGATGTGAATTCTTTAGCAAAAGCATCCTGCCACCCAAATGCATCCTCATATACAACATGACAGGATGAGGTAATGGCTTTAAGTTGCACCAGGGGAGGCTCAGGTTGGATACGAGGAACAATTTCTTCTCTTTAGAAAAAGTGGTGCTACTCTGGCACAGGCTGCCTGGGGAGGTGGTGGAGTCACCATCCCTGGAGGCGTTCCAGAAATGTGTGGATGTTGCACTGACAACATGGTCAGTGGGCATGGTGGGGATGGGCTCATGGTTGGAATAGATGATCTTAGAGGTCTTTTCCAACCCTATTAGTTCTGTGATTCTATGTGTATCAAGCCTCCCAAACAATTCTGAACAAAGGCTACGAGTCAAACAGGAAAGCTCTGCTACTTCTCCTGTTTTCTCCGTTTCCCTTTTCTGTAACAGAGAAACTCAGTGGTACTCTACAGATTGTTCCAGATATGAGATCTTACAAACATGCACCAAAATGCAATCACTACCATTCCAGTCGTTCACAAAACCCATACACTTGCTACACAGAAATACCTTTAGAAGGCCAAAGGCAGTGGCTTGCCGTGATGAATCATAAATATCTTCTTCAGCAAAGCCAAGCAGCACTTGGAGCTGTTTGCTTGTTATTTGGCTCTTTGCATTCTTCACAAGTATTGTTACAGACTGCAAAATCAAATTGCACGTTGTCAGTACACATACAGCTCCATAAAATATAACCCCACACCAAAACCTGGCTGTTTATAGCACTTGGGTTTGACAGGACAAACTGCTGCACTCAAATGCGCAGCTAGAACTGTTTCCAGTGCTGTTTTCTTTGCTTTCAGCTGGCATTTTGAGATGAAAACTGCATACAAGCAAATACACAAATGCAGTCCTTGAAATGAGTGGGGAGGCTCACTGACTTGAGCCACAATGGAGGAACGCAGACTGGAAGAGGACAAGATCCTTCTGGCACTGGGGCTCTCACTATCCTTTATGATTACAAAGCTGTAATTAATTCAACAGTGCATTGAGAAAACACGTAAAGGAAGATGGTGCACACTGTAACAGCAGTTACTACTACAATTAATTGCCCTCCTACAATTGCCTTACTTCTATGAGAGTTTATTCCAGTGAATCACAGTAAGAGCAGGCTACTCAAGCTCAAAAGAGATGCCTCTCAGAAGACAGGGTGGTAACAAGTTAGTATCACAGGAAAGAAACAAAGCAAATCTGCTTCTGTAAAACACCAACCCTCAGCTCCAAGCTGTGTGCAGCTCCAAAGGATAACTTTCTCTAAGTCTGCACTGCAAAAAGACTCACGGCAGGACCCCATTTCCCACTGTCTTGTGATCTCCAGACTAACTCTCAAGAACCAGCTACAGGAGGGATGTGCAGTGGAAGAAGTCTTATTCTACAGAATTAATTCTAAAGGAGAGGTGAGTGGACCTCACTCCGACTTACTTTGAAACAGTTCACAACCAAGAGGAAATTCTGGCCTTTGGCTACTCCTGTCTTGGCAAATTCTTTCAGCAAGAGGAAAAGCTGTTTGATTAGCGACTCCAGGTTTGTGTTGATAGAAGGCAAAGGAAACTTTAAAATCCATACTAAGGACTGCAGAGCACCAGTTATCACCTGTAAGAAAGAGCCAGAAATCAGCAAGTGGGTACAATGGTACCAAAAGAACACTTCTCACTCTTCTACAGATGTTTTCAGGCTATCTGCAACTGTAATAAAAGGGAATTAGCTAACATCAACATCTTTCAAACCATTCGTATGCCATACAAAGGGTTTCTCAGTTCTAAGAACACTATCTGCCACTCTCCAATTCTCCAACCTGGATTTTAAAGACACAGTGTTGATTCAGCAGAGGGCAGGAACTCCTTCTGAAGCAGAAGTGCCTTCAAGACACAGTAGCTGCTCTGCCAAAAAAACACGTCACCTGAAAGCCCTGCTAGAAGTATCTCACGCTGTCTGAGGCACATCTCCCATGCCTGGGAAACTTGGGGTTTAATAGTTTCCCTCCTAGGCTCACTCAAACACAAGGAGGCTGTGGTGCTGGGCACAAAGATAGCAAGAGATGGATGAAAAGAAAACACAGCTGTTCTGTGCAGGATCTCAGGAACCTCCTCACAGATAGCCCACATTTAAACTAGCAGCACTAGAAGCAGAACATTCAGTCCTCCATCAGCCACAACCCCCCCCTCACCCTTGGGATAGCTTGTCCTCAGACTGTACAACTATGAAATTAGGTTTGAAAACAGAATGCCCCTCTCTGCTTTTCCAGATGACATCTGCAGGCAGGACCCTTTTTAGCTGAAGAGATGGGCTCCATCACAAAACCGTACCTTGACATCCATGGATTTCAGGCAGTCTATGAGTAGCTGAACAAAGGGGTCTAACATTTCCAAAACGTGTTCATCAGAAGAATTTACTTTGGATCTCTTCAGGCTCATGTGTAGCAGCTAGCACAGAAAATAAGACATTCATCTCAAAGTTAGACTGGAACTCAAGTTCAAGTGAAGTCCCACATTGGTTTGGGTTATAGTAGGATTCATGCCTATTAAATCATCTTTAACAGGCTGAGCTCTTGAAGAGGCATCACTGGAGTTACCACATGCCAAACAAAGTTAAGGCAAATGGTTACACTGTTAACAATATGTATTCAGAAAACCTTCTTTTGGATACTCTTAACAAAAATATTGGTTTATTGGTTTCACAGCTTTCTCTTCCTCTCTGAGGAGATATTCAAGACCCACCTGGACGCCTACTTGTGTGACCTGGTGTAGGGAACCTGCTTTGCCAGGGGGGTTGGACTCGATGATCTCTGAGGTCCCTTCCAACCCCTACAATTCTCTGATTCTGTGAGATTCTTACCCGAAGTCCTGATTCAACCAAGATATATGTGTTGGTCCTTCTACTGACAGGGGCCTTCTGCCCCCCTCTAGTGGGTGTGGGTTGGAGCAGCAGGCAGCTCTCTGGTTGCAGCCGAGGATCTGGAGGAGGAGCAACTTTTCTTCTGAAAAGGAAGCATATGACAAAGGTGAAAATTCAGATTTCAGCCCTCTCCACAACAAGTTTGCTGTGGAGAGAGTGTGCTCAAAGCCACACAGCAAGTAAAAGCAGGTCTGTGAATACAATGAAATAAACTGAGCTTGAGAGCAACAGGAGAGATGGGACATTCAGACTTAAGAACAATGTCACTATTACAAAAATAATAAAATGCACATCGATTTGTGTAACATTTTCACTTTTTCCTCTCAGTGAACAGACAGAACTTTGGTAGTTCCTTCAAGCAAACACATCTACTGCGTGGTTTACTGACGATTTACTGAAATTTCTGGTAGCTTTTAAAAACTGCAAACAACTGTCAGATCCAGGACCCCGATCACCTCTTATACACTAGTTTGTAGCTCCCTCCTTACCATCATCACTTGTACCTTAATTGAAACACGCACATCATCTTACCAGGTGGTGAAAGAGCATTACTCAAGAGCACTTGCAAGAGTAGATTCCCATTAGTGCAGGAAAAGATAACTTTCATTTCCAAGATTTCCCCTCCCTCTCTGGCTGCCCAAATTATTTGCTTACACCAAAAAGCAAAGGCATATGAATGGAAGGAGCTACAAGCAAACCTCCCAAGTGATAACAGAGCAACTGGGTAACCTCTTGGAACTCACTTGGCCTTCTCAGTGAGCAGAGGCAAGTTTTCACTGATGAGACCATGGCTGAGGAGGAGGAGAGATTCAGCATTCATGTCCGAGTTGAAGATCAGCCCTGCCATGATGTGACGCAGCGCCTCATGCACCTTCCGGACTATCTTCAAGCTAGTGGTGCTCTCCAGAATCTGCAAAGGCATCACCATGAGAATCAGGAGGGCAGTGATCTGACATCAGAAATCATAGCAAAAGTCAGAACAATTCCACCAATGTGGTTTGCCTTAAGCCCCCAGCTCTCCCATCACTTCAACTCTGCCCCACCATCCCTTCTTTTTTACTCTCCAGCCTCTCCTCAGACTCCAACCAGTTCACCAGTCACCACTAAGACACTCTTGAGCAAATGGGGTCCATTTCTGCATGAGCTTGCACTCAGTCAAAACACTGCATCTCTGTAAAGGTAATTACTACTGCAGAGACTTAATACATTTTGGTGATGTGCTGGCTCCCAAAAGAAAATAGGGAGCCATAGTGGGATTATACAGGTAGCTGTCCACAGGCTCTAGAGTTTCTTCAGATCATACAGAATAAAGCAAGGCTCTGGCTGCCTTTTCTTACCTCTTTCAGTGGCAGAATAAGTTTAGTCACCTGGCCCTTTCCTATGTATTTTCCAAGAATTTCATAGGAATCGTAACTCTTGTTCTTGCGTGCTTCCATGACCTTGGAGACAATTCCCTTTACTTCCTTCTCTTCAGCTACATCCCCGAACAGCTCTTGGTTGAAAATCTTTGGAAAGCAGCCCAAAGAAATCAAGGAGAGGAGCAGAAAAACAGAGCAAGATTCTTCCATTAACAGCAAAACCACACTATTTTTCCCCAGCTGCAGAAAATTCAGTTCTCCAGAATCCCCACAAATCACGTGCACCTTTCCTTTGTTAACAGAAGACATCCCAGGCTGAACACACCAGATGGGAAAGCTGTTTTCACAACCCTCTGTGGAATTTTGATAGAAATAGTGGGATTCTAGTCAGATCAAGCTGACCATTCAGAAGCAATTCAATAGGCTGAAGCAACGGGCAGAGAGAAACTTCTTAAAATACAACAGACAAGTACAAGTGGGGAGGAATAACCCCACTGAATAGATATCTGTCGTCTATTGCTCAGCCATTTAGGCCACAGGGAAACACAGTTAAGTGTCTTAATCTTGAATCACCCCCCTCTCAAGATGCAGGGCTCAGGAAACAGCCCCATAAGCACAATGCTCTTCTACCAGGGGCATGCTGATGCCTCAGAAGAAAACAGTCTCTTCCCTTTGAAGTACAACCAGCCCTGTGTGCCATCAAGTCTCAGGCAATCTACACAAAATCTTCTCCTCCTCTTAGATTCTTCCCAAGCATTTCATGATGCTACTTCCTTCAATCTTTAATAACTTTTACCTCAATCAGGATGTCTAAGCAGGGGTCCAAATCACCAGCATTCAGTCTGGTAGTAAGACCCTTCAGTAGCAGATTCACAGTGAAAGTCAGTACATGGAGCTAGAGAAGAAGAGAACAGATCAAGTTTCCAACACTCTGCATGGACTTCTTGTATAACTGGATAGCTAGATTCCTATACAGTGACATCACAACTCATACAATACACTTAAGCTCTTGCTACAGGAAAAAATACTGGGAGGATAGGAATCCTCATACAGGCCGCAGGAAAAGGACTTCAATCCCTCCACACACTGGCAAAGGATTGGAATCCCCTCTTTCCCCAGTGCTTTTAGAACTATTTTTAGGCTGTGCTAGTCAGTGCTTTCACTGTGATAGTCAATAGAAGCTCTCACTTATCCACTGTGGTAACTCCTACCAGAAATTACACTTGCCACAAACCACTATGTAAAGAGGAAAGATGAGTTAAGAGCTAGAGTCTTGGCTCTGTAACTAAGCAGCAAGAGTTCAATTAATATCACTGCATATTGTCTACATAGTCTCGGTGGCAATTTACTTCAGATGGTGCTTGGCCCCAATGAACTTACTGTAAAGATTCCCAATAATTCTATTGGAACCAGAAATTCATTCTTCAACTCATTTCTCTTCACTGAGAAAACAGAGATCTTCTCTTCTTCCCTGCTTAGACTGCAAGTTCTTTGGGTACAGACCCTCAGTCAACATACATTTATATACTACTTGAAATAACAAAGACTGATGTAGGCATAGCAGTAGTAGTTAGTTCTATGATACCCATCTATTCTCCCAGTGTAAAACAATTTCAGTAGCAATTTCTCTTTGAATTCTTCTAATACACACACACACACACACAACACCCTCCAAAAAAACCCGAAATTTTACTAAGAATAGAAGACAAAGAATTTCAGCATCACCTGGTACCCATGGATGAGAGTTGACTGCATCTCTTTTAAAATGTACAGAAGGTATTGCACTCCCAACACTTCCATGATTTTAGTGAGGGTGTTACGAGCAACATCGCGGATTTCCTGAAATCTGTTCCTCAGAAATGAGCAGACTTTCAGGAGGATGCTGGAAGCAGAGACAGACAGCTCAGTTCAGCCCCTAAACACAGTAGAACTAATTACACTGCTAGCCAATGAAGTGGCTTTCAGGGATGTTTTTATAAGCTCAAAGTCAACCTCAAAGAAAGGCTTTACAGTCACACACAGAGCTCCCGTCCTTCAAAAAACTTAAGAGATTTTGCCCTTTCTGTATGCTACTCTTTCTTCAGCTCTGCCACTCCTACCTCTGCACTCTGCTTCATAGCTCCACTCCTATTTAAGGATTTACCAAGTCCCTTTCTAACTTAGCTCTGCAGAACTCCAGTGCAAGGGGGAACATAACTAGGAAAATGTATTTCCAAATAAAAAGAATTTATGGCCTGTCAGGATGTCCCTCTAGGATTTAGCCATATGTATAACCGCAGCTTAGTAAACATGCCTGCTCTGATTCCCAACAAAATGAGTGGTATTCAAAGAGCTTCTCCAGGACCTACCTTGGCAAGTTGGCTTCCATCACTTCTTGGGGAAGACACTGCATCACCCTGACCATTGCAAAAGCTAAAGGCACACGGACTACCTCATCATCGTTCACAACGCTGGATTTCACAAGCTTGTGTTCTTCATCTCTTTTAACCTTTTCAAGACAGAGCAAGACACAATGCAAGTTAAATATAAAGAAGTGTAACGAAGAGTTCAAAAAAAGTCCTGTTTTTTCTCAGCAAAACCCAAGAAAAGGCCAATACTGCAAATTGATTTCCAATGCTGACTACATGACAAACCTAGGCGCTAAAGGATGGATAAGATGAATTTTCTATAAGGAAAGCTGGGTGCTAATAAGTGGCTGAGAAATTTTCAAGAGGCTGCACTAAGTGAGTTGTTTCACACCTACACTGACCAGAGGGTCTGTCAGCTCTCTTGATGACACATCAAATGGGATAAATCTCTTCTGCGATTTCAGGTGTCTCTCTCCAGCTGTGTCCCAGTACCACCCCAACCCTCACACAGTAGCAGCATAGGTCAGCAAACTGCCTTTCCAGTGCCAGCTTCTCACCTTTGCAACAATGCACCTGTGCAATTTAGGCAAAATGTTGACTATAACTGTATCTTGAATGTGTTTGATCAGACACTCCAGTTCTTCTTTATTTCGGGGTAAGAAGAAAACTGGTTTTGCCACTTGCTGAGTGTTTTCAGGTGTCTCAGCTGCCTTTTCAGGCAGAACCAGCTCAGATTCTGCTGGTTCTTCAGGGATATTCTCCTTCTTGTCTTCCTCAACCACTTCCTCTTCCCCTTCACTCTGTTCCAGCTCCATGGCTTCTTCAACTTCTACCTCTGGCTCAAGATCCATGGCAGCAGCTTCTGTCAAGTAGTTATTAAAACCACAGGTAAATACTGGAGGCAACATAGTCAGAGCCCTTAAAACAGACTCCTGGGATGGCTTTGACCTGGACAGAACTCCTACCTGCTATCAATAACAGTAAACAATCAATAAACTTCAGAGCTGCTCTACTGGGCAGAGAAGCTCTGGCATGCTGATTTCTGATAATCACCCTTCAGGGCTTGTCTTAAAGCAAAGACTAGGTTGTTCTTCAGCTGAACTCTATAGACACTTTATCAAAGGTCAGCGCCCTTGAACCTTAGTGAAGTGTGATTAATTTACATTTGGTAATCTTACAAGGCAAGAAGTATTGACGAGCACATCTGTGAGACATACTCTTCCCTCAAAATATCCTAAGGGCCACAACATAAACAACCACAATGGTGGACAAGTCAAAACAAAATTTCTCCTCGTGAAACTTCAGTGGAAGAGGGCCAGGGCACAGAGCGCTCTGCTCAGGCTGAGGATAAAAATGATAGAAACCAGTGACAAGATAAAATATGGTAGCAGCAACACAGTTGTGCGTAGTCCATGGAGAACCTCCCAGATTACCATAATCCCAGTCTGAGCTGGTCTGCTTTATGAAAACCTGGGATGGACAGGTAATGTGGAGGTGATTCCTCCAGCCTCTCCTCATTGTATCAGCACATAGAAAAACAGACCGTACAGCTCCTGAGAAGGTAAACTAAAACTGGTTTTCCAACACGCACATTTTAAAAAGCTGTGAGTAGTCAACCTCCAAAGTAAAAATGTGTCAATCAGCTGCATTTTGAGCAATCAGAGGGAGTGTCTATCATCAGGAGCAGAAAGCTCACCTTGGTTCTCAATGGTCATAAGCTGTTTCTCCAGTGTTTCATGGTCAAAGTGAAAGGCTTCCAGAACTGTCTCTAACAAGCTGAAAAAGAAACACACAAAGAGAGATAAGCTCTCTGTAAAAAAAGAAGAAGCTGCATAGAACCAACACAACAGAAAATCTTAAAACTGCTTTAAAAAATATTTCAGACTCAGTGGCAGAGCAGCTTAACAAGGTTTATCCTGAAATAACAAATCAGGAAACAAAGATGGGTTGTTTTTCATCTAAATGGACTCTGTCACCTAGCTCAGTGTGAAATCTCAAAGACAGTGGTACTGCAATTGCAGAGGCATCCCAGGAGCTGGGAAAGTCAAACAGGAGCAGAAAATCTAATGCTCTCATGTACACAATGAGATACAGCAAGCAAAAACAATTACCTATTAATCCTTCATAGCTCAGTTATACAGAACTGCAAAGCCATGCCCATTTTCATTAGCGTAAGTGAGAAATCTCTCATGCTAGTGAAGAGTTTAAAATCTACATGGTGCTCCTTAAGGCACTGATTCTTGCCTTAGTCTTTGAAGCTAGAGCAGCATTGCTTATGGTACCCACCTGACTCCCAACTTGGGACTGATCTGCCCCGTTTGCAGGACATGGATGAAATGCTTTAAATGGTACAAGTATGCTGACCATGAGAGATGCTGGCAGATGGCTCCAACAACTTCAACAGAGGCTGTTACCATGTTTTCATGCTACCCAAAAAACAGAAATTCAGATGCTGTTAGCATTCAAGCATGCTAAAGTATACTTTACTCAAAGTAACAGGAGTCAGAAGAAGTAACTCCTGTCTGCTGAGGATGTTTGGTACTCTGCTTTATTAAATCTTCTCTCAGTTACCGGGTTAAACAAATATAACATCACAGCTCACCAAGCAGATCTCCAGATCCACTTCCTCCAAACATTTCTGTAGTTTACCTTTTTTCATACAGTTAAATCTATGGGCCCACTTCTGTGAGGAACTGAAAGCAGTCACAATACATAACAACATCACACATTGCTAACCTACCACTAATGTAAAACAAAATGGGTTTGTTTCTTCAAGGTTTCAGTCAATATATTTTCTGTCAATGTACTTTTTCTCTTGTTGGTCAAAGGGCAACAACATTCACCCTTGTCAATGGGCACAGACTGTATGATTGCAGGTGCTGGCTCATGTGCCTGAACACTAATTCAGGCACAATTCAGAAGTACATTTCTGAAGTGAATTACCCAAATGACATCTGCTTGGTCTGACATAAGCAGCTCTGCTATTTTTCTGATAACGTGCAGGGAACTGTACAGATGTGTGAAACCTTGATTTTTCAAGTTACAAGTAGAAAGTCTGTCTACACTGATGTTACAAGTATTTCATCTCATGCTTTAAATAAAAGGTGTGGAAAGTGACTAAGTGAATGCTGCCCTTCAAACATTATTTACAAACCTGCTGCTGGCTGAGAATCTCTGAAATCAGTTCTTTCAGTCCCTCTCACAGTCCCAGTGAAAATGTTATTTATTACCAACCAATACAGTTACTGCTTACAGCCCATTTCCCACACACACCCTTTCTGCTGCCTAATCTCACAACTGAATATGAAGAGAGTAGTATGGAGGGAGAGGGGAAAAAAACAAATGGATTACAAAAAATGCAAACAGATATAAGCTCAAGTAAAAAAAAAAAAAACAAAAAGAAAAAACAAAAACGAAAACACAACCCAAACAACAACAAAACCTGCATGGAAAACCCAACCCAAACAATGTTAGAGTCTTAGTTTGGAGAAACAGGACAGTTTTAGCAGATAGAGAATTGGATCCAGATTGCATCTGCACCCTCCACACCCTCTTTCTGCCACCAAAAGAAGCACAGTGCTCTCCTCTGAAAGGGGAACACTCACTCCATAAACCCACCAGCCTTTTAAAGCAGCTAGTCTTTTATGGAGAGCAATACAAGTAAGGCGAAAATACAAAAACTGATGCATACAATTTACAAGTCTACCTTCAGCATTTTTTCACTAAAAATGGCAGTAGTAGCATAAGGCATGATGTAGTTCTGCAGGGATTTGGAAGACAGCACAAGTTTCTTCTCCATCAGCTGCTTAGCCAGTCTCCTCAGAGCTCGTGCCCTCCTGTGGATCTGAGCCAAACACAAGGGAGAGTGAATGAGGTGGCCCTTGAGGCACAGCTAGCACAAGAGAGCGCACACATCCAGCAGCAGTCATGCAGGTGGCTCAATCTGACAAACACAGTACAGTCATCTCTAAGGGTAGGCCACAGCCTTTTCATTCTTATCTGGGCTTCCACTTGATTTCTGCCCCAATAAATACTATAACTCAATGAGATACTTCACTGTGAATTAACAGGCACAAGAACATATCATCTTTGGGTATGAGACACATTACTTCCATCTCCATCTCTTTTTCTTTTTTTTTAAATGACATCTAATGATACTGGTTCAATTCTTCCTTGAAGACATGGCACAGGCAATTTGGAAAACATCACTCAACAGTAAAACGCTTTTGCTTTGGTAAGGGGGGAAAGGGGCATTAAGGAATGCGCATTGCCTTTTACCTGCATGTGTTTCATGTTCTCAAAGAAGTCCATGTCAGGATCATGGCTGTTGGTCAGTTGGACCAAATCCCGGAATTCGGGATTTGCTGGGAATGTCTGAATGAGGCAGGAAAGCAAAGACGTGTAGTCTTGCTGGATGCTCTGCAAAGAATAAGACATGAAGGTTAAGCACCCCCTGGAAAGGCAGCTACATGCTCCTCACAAAAACTATGCTGCCACTTACATGTTTTATGCCAACAGGTCACATTATTTGGTAACACCAAATATACCCGCAGTTTAGATTGCATATAAATTAAAGTTTCTGCTCCAAAGGATGAGCTACAACTGAGAAAAGCTAAACAGCAAAAAAAAACCACACAACAGCGGGGTTCTATAATTTGTTAGATTTTATTATGATTTCAAGTGAAGGTTAAGTTTGATTACAGCATGGATCTGCAACTTCAGTGGTGGTTTCACTCTGAGGGGCAGCTAAACTTCACCACAGCCACTCACTCACTCACTCACCTCAAAGGAAGAGGGGGAGAAAATATAATGAAAAAGGGCTCAAGGGTTGAGATGAGGACAAGGAGACTGCTTACCAATTGCTTTCATGGGCAAAATAGGCTCAGTAGGGAGATTAATATAATTGCCTACAGCAAATCATAGAGAAATTAAAAGCAAACAAAAATCTCCTCTCCCCCATTCATGCTCTCCAACCTCCTCCCTATCCAAGCAGTGTAGTGTAACAGGGAGTGAAGACTGTGGTCAGTTCTTAATCATTAGTCTCTGTCACTCTTTCACTCTCTGCGCCTGCTCCTTGTGGGATCCCTCCCATGTGATGACACCCTTCCTGAACTGGTCCTGTGTGGGCTCCCCACAGACTGCAGCTCTTCAAGCACTGCTGCAACATAGGTCCAAACCACAGAGGCCCATCCTTCAGGAGCACACTGCTCCAGCAAGGGTCCCTACATCCAGCAGCAGGTCCCTTTTGGAGCTGAAGCTGGCTCTGATCTGACCTGGGGCAGCTGCTGGGCTCTGCTCACAGACGTTGTCCCTGGAGCCGCCCTATTACCAGGGCCTTGCAAAGTAAACTCAGTGCAATACAATTTCTTATCCTCAAGAAGAAACTCAAAGGACTCATCCATAAAAAGTCTCGGATGCCCTGCTGTCCCCAGACACCTGGATATAGGTCATCAGACAGCAGTGCCTTACTTCAGTCTTACTCTTCAGCCCCCTTCTCAGAGACTCCAGAAGAGTGTGCTGGATTAGCTCCTTGTAGTCATCTTCTGTGTGGTCGATTTCTGCCATGCGGTGGATAAAACTGGTGAGGCAAAGGCTTGCGTTGTCACTAAGAGCCATATCGCCTAGCTGAGTGGATGAAGAAATTGCACCACGTGAGTCTGGATACAACAGCTTTTTCTACTCAAAAGACTGGAGTGAATAGTAACACTGTACGTAGCACAACAAAGCCTATAAACAATCCAGTAATTCTACCAACTCCAATAGAAGTTCTACTCCTCAACTTATGCCCACTTTTTCAAACAGAAAAAAAATTCTTTTTGACTCAGCAGCAAGTCCTCACAGCCAGAACACACTGCAACAAAAAGAAAAGCAGCCTATCAAGATTGCAATATGCCTTTTGTAAAGAAAAAACTGACCAGAGAGTTCAAGGGCTCACAGGTAGACAGGTATACCAGCACTTGGTTTATTCTTGCTGCAGTGCATTTCATAGGAACATAGAATCATAGAATTTTTTGAGTTGGAAGGGTTAAAGGTTATCTGGTCCAACTTCCCTGCAATGAACAGGGACACTACAGCTGAGCAGGGTGCTCAGACATCCTCCAACCTGACCTTACTTGACTCCAGGGACAGGGCAGCCAGCACCTCTCTGGGCAACCTGTGCCAGTGCCTCACTATCCTCATCATAAAAGAAACCTTTCCTTGTATCTTCAGGGCACACAGGGGAAAAAGACAAAAGGAGGAAACTTAAAAACAGGTGCTTGTGAGAAGAATCTATCTGCTCTCCGAATGTTTTGAAGCGTCAGAAAACAAAACAACAGTCAATGAAATAAATTTTTGTGTGGCAAACATGCCACACAAAGCAAGAGAAGGAACATTTAGCCCACCTGGATGGTATAGAAGCAGTTGTGCATAACAGGGATGAGGAAGTTGATATCCACTGTTTGCATTTCTTTGATGTGGGCAGTGATTGACTGGAAAGCTGACAGGCGTACATCGAAGTTGATATCATCAAGATGCCGTTGATCAAAGGCATTCAACTAAGAGACAGCAAAAAATATTCATGAAAAAGGCTAGAAACATGACAGCACAACCTTGGGGAAAAAAAGGGAGCAAAGAAGCTGGGCATACCTTAACAACATCTGTAATGTATTTCAATTCACTGTCCAAATCAGATAAAATCTAAAAAGAAACATAAAGGAAAATAGTTTAACTGTTACAGCTGTTATAAACTTGGAGGACTCCAGACTTACTTTCAACTGTAACCACCTGAGATTAAAAAAAAAAAAAAAAAAAAAAGGAAACAATATCAGTCATT
>JAOWBP010000001.1:41721140-41756062 GCA_028571105.1 Tragopan temminckii | reverse complement strand
ATTAAAAAAAAAAAAAAAAAAAAAAGGTAACAATATCAGTCCTTTAATAAGCTTAATAAGAGCCACTTTGCCCTCAGCGTATTTCTTCTCTAAGTCAGACTAAGTATCTTTTAACTTCCTAAGTTTATAATTATTTACAGGGAGGATATCCTGGGTTTTCCTACTGAAAAAAAAAAAAAAAAAACACAAAAAACCAAAAAGTGGATATGTAAATCACTTCAAAAAGTACAGAACAGCCTGACTGCTATTCATCTGAGAGAAGAATAAAAATAAAATCATCTACAAGCTGCTAAAAGCCACTCTTATTTCATAAAGACAAAGGATTCATTATGGATGCAGTGTGCTTTATTTGGCTTCTCTTCCACAGCAGAACCCAGGAGATGCTCACACCAAGCAGGCTGCAAACAAAAGTTTTACCAGTCTTCATGCAGTACACTGATGTCTACCACATACAATACTTCCAGTTCACTTCAACTTAATATGTCAGAGATTAAAAAGTTTCTTAAGCTCATGTACAACAACAATGAATGCATTTATTTTGTTCTTGATCTGTAAAAACAGCACAGAAAGATGTGTAAAAATGCGTTACCTGAAATACCAAGCACAACTTCTGTCGAGACAGTTTGTTCTGGATGACAGAAAACAGCTTTGCCAAAGGTTTGAGAAAGCTTGCAGGGTTTGAGCAATGCCTCAGCAAGTTCTGCACTGTCTCCAGAATGTCAATCTCTGCATCCTGAAAGAGATACATCGTCATCAGTAACTACTGAAACTTCATGAGATTAACTGGGAAATATTTCAAAACACAGAGTGAACTTTGCTGTATTTTATTCAGATCACAGATACTGAATTTGAACAAAAAATTGGGAGGACGTTCATTGAAACCACCACACTTCAGAAGCACTTGCAATCTTTCAATTAGACACAAGTACAGAGTTTGAGAAAAGTGCTGTCACAATGCTAACTTCTATTTTGGGTATCTCCTCTGACTGCTCAATTGTTAGAAAAGCAATAGAGCTTTACAAAGTCACCTTTCTCCAATCTGTGAAACGATCATGAACAGTACCATCTATCTGTATGATCTCCTTGAAAGGAAATTACAGACAATTCACTAATGATTCACAAACGTAAAAAAGAAACTGTGAACCAGTTTCTATGAGCATCTGCAAAGCAGAAGTTACAGGCTGCAGCCTAGCAGTTCTTTCTGAAATCCTGATACCTGTTCTTGAGCAACTGCGTCTCATTTAAGGAAAAACAAGACCCATACCATGATCCAAGGATGCAGGCAATCAGGAAATATGGCGGCGAGTTAATAGTACTATACAACATTTACCTTTTATCTTGCAACAGACCAATGAAAGCTCACTGCACAGCATGTATTACATTCACATTTACTCACACTCTGTCTAAATTCTGTCACTTGTGATTTGTGATGTATGAAGTACAAGATGAAGAGAGCATTTATTTAAAACACGGGAAGGAATTGGGTGAACTGACTGCTGCAGCAAAGGAAGCAAAGATTGTACAAATACTTCTGCAAACCTTCCCCAGGAAAAAAGGCAACAGTCAGCTGTGGCACTGGCATGTCTGCAAAGCATCCAGTGGCTTTGTACCCATCAACACACAGTAACAGACTGCTGAGTGGACTACAAACATATTAAGACTTGATTTCAGGCTAATCATGAGAAATGGCATGTAACCAATAAGCTTTAAATGCATCTTAAATAGATCTACTTCACAGAAAAGAAACTGCGTTTTTAATTAGGAGGGATAACTCATTTCCACTTACTTGTTCAATGTTACTCTGGTGAAGGAAAGGGAGGAGGAGACTCACAAGCACTGAATTCTGACTTTTTTCTTGTATAAATTTGCTGATCCTGCATAATAAGACGATGTAATTTACTGTTTATTTCAAGCCAGTCAGTATAGAGCAAAGAAGGACTCAGTCAGCACCAGTGCCGTATCACAGGGTTTTGTCAGCCCCACCACCTGCACCCAGGCTAATAAGACTTCTCCAACAATACCATGATATCAGCCCAAGTATTCAGTTCCACATGACTGCAGTCCCATCTGTACCTTTTCCTATCTCAAGAAGTATTGGTTTGATTACCAGCAAACAGAAACAACTAGAGTCAATTTCTGAACACTTTCAGTTGGTCATCAGCAGCTTCCAAGGTCAACGACACGCAGGTATTCTCAAACGCTCTAAATTTAAGTAGTTTCAGGCAACGTTTCTAATTTGCAGCCTATTAAGAAATTATTCTTTCTTCCTCCCCCCTTCTAATCCTTCAACTGTTTTGAGCACTAAAGAATCACTTACTTGGAGAGTATACTCAGCTCTTTGCTGACTTGGGCTCTGTACTTCTTCTTTTTCATTTTCTCCACATTTAACATCGTTTTGCTGAAGTACTGAAGTATGGCAGGAATGTGAGGTAGGACCAAGCGACAACCTAGGCTGAGGGACTCTGTAAGGAATACAACAGTCAGCAACACTCAACTCTGTCCTGCAAGCAACAAGGCAAACTCCGTGCAACAGAAGGAAGATTCAGCCCCACACAAACAACCGAGGAAATGCAAGCAAAGGAGGTTTCATCAGTGGAAGAAAAATCGGGGAATTATGAACGTACTGCTGGGAACACGCACTAGCACTTCTATTACAACCCTACTAAGTGTAGGCTCTTCATAAGGAATTTCTCTTTATCCACATTCAAACGTGGATCTCACTTGTCATGACAAAAGCAGGGCTTAACATTTTTTGAGCATGCCAAGAGAAATCTGTACAATGACTTTTCCCTGAAGCCTCCTTCCCTGTATTCTCACTCAGGGCAAACACAATCTCATCATGATCTAACACCTCTTTCCAAACCACTCAAAAGGCTTCTCATGGCTCTTACACACAGATACCTTCTGTCACTTCTTCAGTGTTTAGGACAACACAGTCAGTCACGTTCAAACTGGAAACCTGCTCCGTTGGTTCAAAATCAGGGCTATTGAGAAGGCTGTCAGCAATGTCCATCACAAGACTGGATGTTGCCTCAGACAGATTCTTGGCTGACAGGACAGCAAACACATTTGACAGTATATCATACTCTGGATGATCCGGATACTGCTTGGCTAGTAGGGGAAAATATCTGAGAAGAAGATATTAAAAAGATGTGCTGAAAATTTAAGTACAGAACTTCATAATTCTTTTGTGCAGAGGCATACAAAAAAGATAATGGGAAAAAGCACAGATGTCACAGAAATGGGCCATGAAAAGTAGAAGGAATGGAGGTTGAAAGGTCATCAAGTTTCTTTTCACACTTCAAGATAGCATCATCTAAGCTTAGTTCTTTCTCTGCAAATGTTTGCCCAAGACTCCTGCCAGAGCTTGCTCCTATCTTAATAATCCAACTTTTGTAATGTAAGTTTGTGTGCAAGTTCTTCATTCTTACAAACAAGTTTCAAAAGAGAAGCTGGACTTTTCAGCAAAGGAAAAGCAGTATGTCAGTGGGAGAGGTGAAAACCACTCAAGATAGCAGAGATGGAACTTCTCACAGTGTCTGCCTCAAAAAAGGCTCTCTTGCAATTTTCAGTCTCAGAATTCTGCGCTGAATTTGCCCATTTTCTTTTACAAAGTAGAAAGAAATCAGAGAGAGAGAGAGAATCAAAAAACAAGAATAAAATCATCTCGTCAAACTATCCTCTCCATCTCCTTAGGTGACTTACATAAAAGGAATTGGTTTAGACAAAGGCATGTTCTAAGAATTCACTCTCCGCTTGACCTGTGCGCTGGGTTTAGTCTATATATCTGTTTGGTTGTTCACATATAGGAAAAGCAGCTTGCTAAAAATATCTTAATTGCCATAAACTGTAAAGCTTCACAATTGCATCTGGGCTGCTATCAAAAGAGTAACAGCCTAGTGGAGAAGATGAGTTTTGACATAATTATTCAAAACCTGTTAAAAGTGTTGTGATCATTTTAACAAAAACATTGTGTATTTGAGAGAAGTACTTGAGTTTCATTGCAAGAGCACTTACCTAGGATTCTTACTCCAGGTGTAAATGAGTTTGAGCAGAAAAGTTGGAGAATACTGGCTCTCTGAAGCCAACCTGCAAACCTGAAGGAGATATAAATCAGACACCAATGCAATACAAGTACATAAGGCCAATTAAAATCCCATTTCTAACAAAGACCCCACTACAAACTATATCGTCTCTTTTAGAAAGCAAATCTTTTGTTGTTTTTCCATCTCCTTCAATACTGTTTATCTTATTCTGTCTTTGTACATTGTTCCAGCTACTTTTTTTTGTCCTCCCCTAAAAGTGATTCCCCATTGATCTTCACACTTGCCACAGAGACCTAACCACCTCTCCTGGACATGCCTATGACCCTCAGTCATGACCCCAAGACTTGTTCCTCCCACACCTCCAACTTCTCAGCTGCAGCAAACTGCAACTCCAGGCACAGCTGCATTAAACAAAGTTTTTATATGTATCAGTTCTACAGTCAAAACATTCTTCTGCTAAAACCAAACCCTCATCAAGTTAACTGGCAGAAATTCCCTCTAGAGGGAGCTTCTGGATCATGCTAGAATCCAAGCTCCAAAATTAGTGCTGTCTTCCTGACATCTACCAGGAACACAGGAATTGTAACTTTTCAACAATTCTATATCCTGTTCAGATTTACAGAGCATTTCCAAATGCAGTGCTCCTATAAGCATTAAGTACTTTGCTGACTCAGTGCCTGGACTACATGCTTTTACTGCTCTGGGACCAAAGTAAGTTTTCACTGCTTTGCTCCACACGGCTTGGAAAGACTGGGATAGACAAGTCCCTGCTGCTCAGCCTAGTGAAATACACAGCTATATGCATTGCCAGATGTGATCAACACAGTTTTATTTTCAATACTGCATGTTCTCTCTCTCCCAAGAGTGCATTTTCCCAGCTAAAAAGGGGTCTGAATTTCTCTGATGAAAGCTGCAACCCTCTGCTTTGTCACTGTGCTCAAATGGGACTCCTGGCAGGACAGCAGAAGAGCACACAGCCCACTGAAGGACGATGCTGCAGTCCTTCCTTTCTGGCAGCAGCAGGAAAACCCACTTATGTTTGTTTCTCTAATCCTCCATCACAGGTCCAGTAACTTTCAGATAGAAAACCAACAAAGTGCACCTAGGACTGACCCAGAAGTATCATTTTGCTTCCCTAAAAAAGAAGCCTGCTTCTGTGGTTAAAGAACAGAGACATCACATCCATTTTATTCAAATGGAACTCATGTACTTAAGCCTGTGACTTAATTACTCCAGGACTAATCAGACTTGAGCCAAATCTGCCCCTCCACACATACATCAGAATGCCAAAGAACTGGAGTTCCCTGCATGGTACAGGTTACGTAGATGCCAGTCTGAAAGAAGAAACACATTACCTGAGGCCATACCACTGCATGGAAAACCGCATCAATCTCTTCCACACTAAAACTGTAGGTCTCGTGATCAGAAAAAAACTCAACCACAAGCTTGAGTCCAAGGCGCCTCAAGTTCTTCAGCGGATTAATCAACCGTGGTTGAACCTGTAAAAACAAAACAACAGAGAAAACAGTAAAACCTCTGCAAGAACAATCACTATTTGCTCCGAAATTAAATACAGCAATTCACTGGCCACAGATACAACAGAACATGGTGAGCTACAGCATTTGATTATAGAAGGATGTTCCATACTTTTTTGGGAAAATGTTTAAGGAAGAAAGTCAGCCATACAGCTATTCACACGCTGCTGCATTCTGACTCTTCTCCCTGTTATGATTTGAGTAACCTGAATTATTTCTATATCATGCAGTGCAGCTTATAGGAAAAACTTGAGACAGTTCCAAGAACAGGTACACTGCACAGTGCAGAGCTACTGACTCCTGCCTCAGAAACAGCAGAGACAAGTCAGACCGAAACTGGAACTACTTCTTGGGATCTTCAGGGCTTCCATTATGCATCACAGACCACCACGCTGAATAAACACATGTAGGTTCTTATTCTGCAAAGCAGCTGTGGTGCCAAAGCCCCACTGAAAGATACTATGCTTTTTGTACTTTCTTATAGATTTCTGAAGACAACAACCTCTACAGTGTAATACACTGCTCTACTGCCTTTGCACCCAAAACTGTATGCAAAAGAGGAGATGGCGGAAAAGGAATCAAAGATGCTCTTACTTGGAATCTCCCAAGCTATACTGAAATGTAGTAACGAAATGGTGTGCAAGCAGCTTCCAAGCAGCAATAAGCTGCCTGAAGGGCCAAACACCTGATCCTGCCTTCACCCAGCAAGCACAAACCAGGCTGCTATTGCTAATGGCTACCCTTAGTTTAACTTCCAGAAAAGCAGTCCCCTGAGATCAAGACTTTGAGTGAACAAAGAAACTCACCACTGAACACAGTCAGAAGGAAATAGGAAATGAATAACTTAGCTTAAAACTGTCAGTGTAGATGTTTAACTCTCCAGGCATTATCAGCCTGCAATAAATTACTCTCAACCCCCAAGAATGTCAGCTAATCATTAGCCAAGACAAACAGATTTCTCACACTCCTCCTTGAGCTTTTAACATCTTATGGACTAATGAAGTGCTAAATTAAGTTCAGAAAAATGATAAACTGTCACCCCAAAAGTAACAAAATGGTGACAGGTTTATGGTAGTAGCCTAGGCAAAAATTCGACTATCCCAGTAATGAAAGAAGCAGCTCCCGAAACTCCTCTCTCAGTTTAACATGTAAGCACATGCAATCCACTGCTAGGAATCAAAGGCTGGACTATGGGATGCTACTATCCTAATGAACTGTCTGCAAGGGCTTGAGTCATTGGTGGATTGTTTTCAAGACAAGTTCTAGCCTCAGATATTCACAGATGGGTTCTGGCAAGAACATGCACATGGTGACAGAACCTTCATTACCTAACATCCCTCCCTCAGTCTATCATTGCAAAATTCCTTTCAACACATTACTTGCTCAGTCTACCATCTCATAATTCCTTTTAATACTGCAGTGATGACGATGACTGTGCAGTTTGCCTGTTTCTCACCTATGATCAGGCGCTGCACAGGACTAGACTTGAGCATTTTCCGTTCTGCTTGGTTTGAAGCCTGACAAAGGCACTGGTTTTAGAAAGGCAGAAAAGTCTGGCTCAAAGTCATTAATTCCAAGCAACCGGTAACAGTATCCTTGAGATAACGGTCTCCACAAGACACTGTGCAGTGTTAAAAAGAAGTGCTAGCAGCCAAATCAAAACAGAACAGCCATATCCCTTCCCTCCGGACAGTTAGCCCTGCCACTGTGCCCACCTGGCAGTTAAGGTGTTACTGGTGTGGGAATGAGCTCAGGAGTCTCTGCACTGCTCTCTTGATCACAAGGTGGCAATAAGCCAACATGGCCCATTTCTAGTTGCAGCCAATCTTTAACAGAATATTTTCCTTGCTTGATTTGTTCTGCAAGTACAGCCTTTGCACACCAAGGGAAAAAACATTCAGTGCTCCGCAGGTACCTGGCTGAGACTCAGACTGTGACGCTGGATTGGCACGACTGCTTCTGATGCAGAGCTGTATGTGCTACTAGTGTGCTGAAAGCATGGCTCATAGCCATGTTCTCCCTGTGTCCCATGACAGGAGACTATCACTATACACAATCACTGTGATCACCCACAATGCTGAGCTCCCTTGGGACCTAGCAATGCAACAAAGCACCTCGAAGGTAAGTTTTACTCTCAAGTCCGCAGGCAAGAAACATGAAATCCTCTCCTTTCCCTGCTCCAGTATTCTGGCCCTCCAGCCAAGAAGCTACATGTCTAGTATCAAATTCAACCTCCAGCTGTACAACCCTGTTATGACCTTACAATGAATCATTCACCTTGCCCTCATGTCCACCCTCCCATGGAGCAGGCAGGTAGCAACTTCCAACCTTCGCTAACTCAAACAAAAACAGAAGCAGGGTCCTGAACATATCAACTCTGCTTGTACTATCCAAGCCCTGCAGCACGTTCAGTATCACTGGCCTCTATTTTGACTGACATAAAACTGCTAAGCTTCATTGCATGCAAGCATTGAAATTATCTGAATCAGTGAATGTGTGTGTACTGCAAGCTAAGCCATGCAGTAGGAAAAGGAATTTCTTCCACATCTCGTACACATACATGTAGTGTTTATTATACCTTTTCTCTTTGCTGGAGAACGCAGGATACCACAGCTGTCATGCAGAGCAGAATTTGTAGAATTTCAGGCAAGTACTGACTGATCAAATGTCCCATGTTTTTCAACACAACTTCAAGACCATTGAAGAGGCTGTGCTGACGCCCAAGAGGCAGGACTTTAGCTAAATCCAACTCTGACATACTTCGAAGCACTGCTGTCTGGCAAGGCCCTGTTACAAAGGGACAGTCACTTACTTAGAAAAGCACTGTAAAAACACTGAAAATAATTTTCAATAAATAATAGTATAACTTAGCCCAAAGGTACAGTTCCTTAGATTCATCTTTTTAAATAAAGGCAGCTTCACGTATTCATCTCTGTGACATTCAGACATTTTCCACTGCTACAGTATCAGAGCACTTTATAACCTCTTTCTGCTCTTTATAACATCTGTTTACTGCCGTCATATACTGGAAGCCCTGTGCAAAGCAGCACATCACATGGGAAGGACAGTACAGAGGCTGCCAAGCAGCCAGGAGCAGCCAACATCAGTAATTGCTCACTCCTGGCCTGCTATGGCTTACTTGCAAAGCTGTGGCTTTGCTTCGTTTTTCTGAACTCAGATCTTTAAAAGATAGCAATCGTGTTTTGTAAGTAAAACCTCAGGGAAAACCCAGTCCCTGGGATTCTCACCCTTTCATCCTTCCAAAGAAACTGTCAGAGACAAACAGCACCAGGTGCCTGCACCTACCATGGCTGAATTGCTTCACAGCTTCAAAGAGCAGATCCAAGAACATCCGGATCTCTTCTGGCAGCGAGCCGGCCAGAAATCGCAGAACGATGGACATGCGAGTGGCTGCTGCAGACTTGCCCTGTGTTTTATTCCCCGTTTTGTTTCTCATCCTGCCATAGAGAATTCTTCAAGAGCCAAAGAGAGGTTGTATTAGCTTTCAGCAAGCCATCTGCTTCCTTGCCTCTTTCTCTGTGGGAGAAACTTATCTTGGTTTAAAAGCTTTGCCCAGTGTGAATAAATCAGGTGGAAATTCCCTCTTCAGGAACTCCTCTGAATGACTACACAGCACTCGGAAACATGCCAGTGAAAGATCAGCTTCTGCTTTCACTACAGAAGTTTTGCTGGAGACTTCAGATACAAAGCTAAAATACCAGCAGGCTAGCTTGAGGGTATTCACTGCTGAAGAAGCAATCTATACAACCTGCGTTATTATATCTTAGTAAAATAAATGGTAATAAATGATGAATTGGAACGTCTCACAGTATTCTGTAAGCCTTAGAAGAAACAGCATTTAGCAAAATGCTGTTTTTTAAGAGGACACCAATTGCCTAACACATTGGCAATAGTGGCATTAAGAAGGAAGCTATGTATAAGATCACAAACTACAAAGTCAAACTATACCATTAACCCTAGATTTATCTCAACTGTTTAAAATGAGAAGCAGCAGCATCACATCTCTGCTCACAGCACTTTGACATAAAATCTTCACCCCAGCACTTTGTAACAAACCTCATCAGAACAGGGACAAGATGTGGTCGATGCTCCATTTTTACGATCGTGTTCTCCTCAGAAATACTGAAATGGACTATTTCTTCTTTAAAGCTCTTGTCCTCCAACAGTCTTTGCAAGTTCTCCCTGAGAGTAACAAATATCATTTGTTGGGCAAGTGGGGGCTATAAGAATAAACAGACACTCCACATCCCCCTACCTATCTCTACCTTCCTATCTATGCCGTAAACAAATTAATAGAGCATAGTGTTCCCAGCCTTTTTAAAAAATATATTTTAAAACTTAGCAAGTTTAAGCTAATCATGTAAGAAGTATCTTCCGAACATGTTCTAAAGAGAATATTCCATCACCAGCTACAGTTTTATGCAGCTGTTTTCACTGGGTAGTTATAAACCACTGCAACAAAAGACCTCTTTGAAAATGATGCAACTGCTGAGCACATTTGTGACAAAATGAAAGTACTGCCATTTTTCTTTTTTGCCAAAAAAAGACACACTGACATACTACTTCCTTATGGCCTTATTTTCTGTTTTAGGTAGGAAAAATACAGCTGGCTAAGATTAGAATTTATGTTTCTTCAACAAACACAAGCAAGGACGTCTCTATCTGAGGCAAGTGATTCCAAGCAGATGTGTAACAGCAGTCTCATTCCTGATACCAAAACAGTGCAAGAATTTTTACCTGTATGGCAGTAGATGAGGATGTTTGTATGTCATTATACAGTCAAGAGCTATTCTCTGCACACTCTGGTCTTGATGGGACAGTAACTGCAGGTGACAAAAGAAAGGAAATGAGCCATATCCAGAATTGCAGAACTGTCTAACAAAAATAGTTGAACAACCCAAATATTCCAAACTCAAGCATGTTTTGGATTACTCTGCCAAAATAAAAGCAGAACACGCATTGCAAGTCTAACGTTGAGATGCATAAATACAATTGTCACTCATAAAAAGCAGATGTAGCTGCTGGCAGTATATACACACACCCCAGCCCTTCGATCCCAGTAGCCAAGTTATAATTGTTTTTTCACAATCATCTTTTGGGCCACCGTCAGCTTGAGTTTTCAGCCTCAGTTGTGCATCTAGTAAGACCAAATTAAATAGCAGGCTACTCAAACCAACCCAAGACACATGCCTTTCCTTCTTTGACAAACAAAATACTCATCAGACCTGATACACAAGGCCTCACTGAGACTGACCTTCTCTAGAAAATGAATTCTCACAGCCCATTTCCCCAGGCTACATCCTTACCAGCTCTTCAGTCTCCTATGAAGTAGCACATGCTGGAGTCATCAAAGGCCACTCTGCTACAATGTTGTTTTGACAGATGGACACACCAGTGACAATAAATATGCTGACACACTAAACACATCCGCTCAATATTTTCCCAAGAATATGTAAACGTATGGAACAACTGTGCCTGTGCAAAATTCTCAGGTTGACTGAATCTCCTCCGAGATTCTCAAGTTTGGGAACAAATGGACCTTCCAACTTCCACAACATGAACCAGAAAGAACCTACAGCAGAGAACTAGTAGGTTCACACCATTTAATATAGTTCTACAGCCCATGGACTGCACTGTCAGAGAACACAAACTGAGATCAGAGTAAAACCCAAACATCTGAACAAATTCAGAACCAATAAAACATGACATAACTAATGAAATGCACTCTTAAGGGTGCATCTCACTTTTAGATTCGTTTTCCTGCTTTCCTTATCCAAAATTAGAATAGAGTCTTGGTTAGACAAGGATTACCTAGGCTCTGCTCTTTAATTCTTGCTTGCTTCTTTTTCACTTAATGTCTGCTTATCTTCATTTTCTGTTTTATTGATAATGACAGTGAGTAATACACTATGCACAGTCAACGTACATACGTATGGCAGGCAAAGGATTGCTATCATCAGCCACTAGAATCAATCAATCAAAGGAAAAAGAGAGACACACATAAGAGAGATTTGTATCTCCTCTCTCTTTCCATGGAAGTTTGTTTTTTCATAATGATGACTACCGTTGCACTTCCCTTCTCCAGACACTAGACAGGATGAAGATCCTGAATTTAATACACTTTGTATCTCAGAAGTCACAGTGACAAATGTTGACAGCTGTAGGCCTACAACAATTTGAACTGTTCTTCACATCAACCATGCTCTCTATTGATATAACACTGTATAACAATAACAAATGCCTTCAGCTCATCACCAGGCTTTGGATTCAAAATCCTCTTCCAGATCTTGCTGTGCCTCCTGCTCTCCTTACAGCCACGTTTCCACACTGCCAAAGCCCATTACTTTTTCAGTTGCCAGATCCATTCACATGACCCACTCCTGAGAAACTGAGTCAGTTATCTCAAAAGCAGGTCTTCGCTAAGTGGCTCACTTCAACTGAAGCCTGGTATGAAGCCTGATCAAGCACAGCTCCTTTTCCAGCTAACATAGCTGAGTTCAAAAAACAACAGGGTTTTACAGTTGCACGCAATGCATTCAGAAAAGAAAGTGTGCATTTATGAGTAATTATTCTAAACGCCAGCAAGTACCTGGGTATACAATGCATTTAACTTCTGCTCCAGATACAATGCACGAGGATTGGAGAACTTAGAGAAAACTTGTAAGTGAGCTATCAGTTGCCTGTAAAACAAAACAAAACAATTATCACAACATTAGGGAAACCTCTTATAAAGTTGATTAACAAGAAGGAAAACCCATCAGGATCCCAAGTCCATAGGGCTCCATTTCAGAGATATGGCAGGTTGTATCCTGCTCTCTCGCCTACGCAGTTTCTCCTAGGTGTCACCTCACTGCAAAGAGAGGGACACTTCCTCAACAGATGGGCTTGGTCTTTGGTCTGAAAGGAATACAGTCAGGATGCGGCTTACTTCTTCTTCCCAGCTCAGCCTGGAACTTCAGCTTGAATTCATCACTTTATTTACCTGTCCTTAACTCCTATCAAAATAAAGGACTGCATTTAGCCACAGATTGTGCTGGACTTATGCCACGCTGCAGGCACAGTCAGGAAGAAATTCCTATAGAAGAGGCTTTGCCACCCCCAAATCTGCCTCCCCTGGAGAGAGGCGACTGAGATAAGGAAGATGTAAAATCTCATCTACCACATGTGCTGCGGGGTAGGCAGAGGCTGTCCCCATTCAGTGGCTACCCACAGTGGTTTACACTCAACTCCCCAGATGTTCAGCTAGGCTGAGCCAAACATCGGCCAGCAACCCCACAAGGAGCACAGGGCAGCCATGAGTTCTCCTGCTGCACCAACTAGAGGTGAGCCATCATCAGTGAGAGCCCCAGGTCAGTAGCACAGAGCTGGCAGCAGCTCTTGCCCAGGGCCCAGACAAAAAGAGGTCACTCCAGAACTCATTAACACCTCTCCAGCAAATCTTTTATAGACTTGTTACCACTAGGAGGAACTAGCTTCTACTTAAGTATGTGGACATTCTGAGATGGAAGTCTTGCTTTGTTTTTTATTTTTTTATAAAAATCTTGAACCGTCACTGAATTTTTATTGCTGCTAAATTCTAGATGTAAGCCAGAACCTGAGAACAAAATCAAAGGATTTCATTCACCTTTAAGGAACCTGGGATTACACATCAATATAGGTTACATCTCAAATACTCATGGTGTTCCAACATGTAAGGTGATATTTTGAAGATCTCTGTGATTACAAGCACCATTCTTTGCAAAAACAACAACAAAAAACAGGCAGAATACAAATGTAAATGAATTGCTTGCAATGGACACTTTGACAGATGTTATCAACTTAAAGAGACTACACTAAAGAAATCACAGAGAATTCATACAGACCCACTTCCTCTAAGTATTCAGTATTGTAAAACAGTGATATTACAATGCTTTGTATCAACAAATGGAAAAAAAAGTATAACAACCTGTGTCCACAAGAAAACCAGTGGGATCAAGATATATAACAGGTAGATAATAACAGGATCCCAGTATCAAAAACAACTAAATGAATAGTCTGAATCTTCAAAGTGTTTGGCAATGTCCATGTCCATGGTTTTAAAAGATCAGAAGAAACAAACAAAGAAGCTAAGGGAGTACAGGTACTTCAAAATGGCTTCAGAATACCACATCACTTAAAGTAACAAAACCACAGCTTATCGGGTATAATGACATAATGATAAAGCCTGAACAGATCCTTTCTATGGTACTGTACAAGCAGAATTTATGACATTAAAATTCTTAAAAATCCACTGAAATAAAGTGCAAGCAAAAGAAGAAAAATGAATATGCCTACAAATAGATTTTATCTTGGCAGGAACCACTGAATCTGACTTCCCATGATATCACTAGAAACAGAAAACTAAAAATACTTACTTAGCAGCAGCTCTTCTTGTTTTCTTTTTTGGAAGCCCTACAGTAATCGGTTCTCCTTCTTCCTTTTCTTCCTCATCCTCCTCCTCCATATTAACATCATTAACTTCTTCACCTGATACTTCTTTTGCTGTAGTACCAGTAGTTTTCTTTCTAAGATCCTGAGTTGGAGCCACTAACAAATCTGCTGGGTAGTACTCATTTCTTTGTTTAAAAAAAAAAGAAAAGAAAAGAAAAATAAAGAAAGAAAAGAATTAAGAAGCATTTTTTCAGAGTTTCAGGGCAAGAACAAATTCAAACAAATCCAGAATTCCTGTTCACGTTGCTGTGTTTTGGGATGCTGTACATCTAAAAACTCTCAAAGGAGTGTCTTTCACCAGGTACTAGCTTCTTTGCCTACAAGCTGCAGCGATGCAAGGCAGTAGTCATATATGCTAGAGAATACTGGAGGTACCAGGTGGAAAGGGGAAAAGAGAATCACTGAATTATGAGAATTCCGTAAAGAGGCTTTGTGCAGGAAAAGGAGGGTTGTGTTTGCTAGAGTGAGCAATGAACAGCGTGTATGGCAGTGCGAAAGAAAATGCAGAAAACTAACCTAGCACAGTGCAGTTTATTTTTCCAGGAAGGCAGGCAAAACATAAGCATTCTAATTATAGAAAAGGACTATTAGAAACTCTTCCCTGCCACGATGTCACATCTACCCCACGTGCATCATACTCTAACAGAATCCACTTTTCAATTGAAAAGTTATGTTAGCTGGGAACAGGTATCATATCAGGACTGCATTTAGGAAATAGTCTATAAAGGACTAGCTGTTGACTCAAAGCTCAGCAACACCAAAATCAACAGAAAGCAATGTGTCTTCCCAAACAATATGTGAAATGTACTTACCTAATGAACCTCAAAAGAAGCGGGGAAAGTTCCCTCGACCTGGGCTCCACCCTGTCTGGGAACTTCTCTAATGCTTTCCACAGCAGAAAGCGGAAGTTTGTGTGGTCCAACCGCTCGCTGCAGTCTGTTCTTGTCCCCAGCTGCTCCAGGAAGACAGTGCCCACCCCTCCTTCTGCTATCTTCTCGCTTTCAGTTTCATCGATGTTTTCCTCCTGTTCATCCAATTCATTCTGCAGTTCCATTTCTATACAACAGATGTTATGAAGTAAATATCTTCAAGTTACTCGAGTCAGCAGAAAGAGATCTGCACCCTGTTACGAAAGTAAGACTCCTGATGCCAAGCATCTGCTCAGACAACTATGTTTAATTTTGACCTGAAAAGCCCACATTGCTAAGGAAGTACTCCAGGATGTCTTAGCTTAAATGAGTTCAATTCTCTTGAATAACAGAGAAACTCACAAACGGCTGCATGCTCACATCTCTACTGTGAAATCACTGATTCCACACATTCACAGATATATCTCAAGAGTACACAGAGTACAGTCAAGAAAGGCATAGCGCCTGCAGGAATTCCACTCAATCTATGTAATAGAAAGATGATGTATTCCATTATACAAGTTCCTTCATTGCTCCTATCAGACTGGAAAAAGCCAGACTTAAACAGAGCTGAAGTTGTTGCATGGCTTCCCGAAACATGGGACTCCCCTCATATGGGGGACATTTCTATCTACTTCTTGCTATTTAGGACAAAAGAAGGCACAGTTCTCTCTCAAGCGTCTGCATTTCTGCCCTGGACATGACACTGGCAGTCAAGAGCTCTGGTTCTGAATTCCTCCATCACATGTAAATTTGGGACACATAAAAACACGGTCGTGTGTCATTCACAATTAGCTGGGTTACTGTCAAAATACCATTTAGGAGCTGAGACTTACCAGCATAGGCAGCAGCCCTCTCCAGATGTTCATAAAAAACCTTCCAAAACTGTTTATTCTCCATTTCCTTTGCATGAGAACTAACAAAACATAAGAGCATGAAATTAAAAGAAAAAAGAAACCATGCATCAAGGGAAGCTAACTGCTAATGCAATCAGAGGCTTTGATTATAGCCTTAATGAGAGTGTCCGAAGATAGGACATCTGCAGGACACAGCTGTAGCACTTCCTTGCCCTCATTCATAAATCCCAAATGTCAATTATTAAAATAAGCGGGTTGTATCCCATGACTTCAAACGAACTTAAATTGACTAAAAATGTTCTTGAGCTTTCCACTGACTTCTGTACAGTAATATCATACAGAACCAAAGGAAGAATTAGTGTGAATGTATCTTTAGGAGAGCTGGTTTAATATTACATTATTAATTCAATAGTTTGATGGGACAAATCTCATCCTTTCTAATAATACTTCAGAGAAAAAAAAAAAACAAGGAGATAACATCGTGCTGAAAGCAGAGATATTTACTTCAGTATTCAGCTCAGCAGATGCCATGGTACAACTTCCCTACTCTTTAGTAGAATTTAAAGGTTTTCTAGTAAGAACAGAAAAGTCAGGAGATGGGAAAATTGAAAGGCACGTTTTGTTTCTTGAGCATTTGTGAAACATTAATCAAATCTTGCCATGTTGGACTCAAACTCTGATGCTATTTACCTATATTTGTTGCAAGTTCCTTTTAATAGTGAGAAAAAAATCAAAAATTAAGTTAAAAACTAACACGCTACATAGATTATAATATGAGAGATCAAATCAGTTTGGAAAGATTTCACACAAAGTCTCTCATGCATAAATCTCTTCAAATCAGACATTTTAACCTCAGCTTTTGTTCACAGATCAGTCAGAGAATACCCTGTTGTAAGTAACACACGAGGACCATCAAGTTCAACTGCTGGCTCCACGCAGGGTAACTCAAAACTCAGACCATGTCTGAGAGTGTTGACCAAATGCTCCCTGAACCCCACCAGCTTGGGGCTGTGACCACTCCCTGGGTAGCCTGCGCCAGAGCCCAGCAACTCTCTGATGAAAAACCTTTTTCTAACACCCAACCTGACCCTCCCCTGAAGCAGCTCCATGCTGTTCCCTCAGGCCCTGCTGCAGTCACCAGAGAAAAGAAATCAGCATCTCCCTCTTGTGGGGAGGCTGCAGACCACAATGAGATTGCCCTCAGCCTTCAATGGAAGAAACTGTTCTGTGAAACAACCACAGACTGCAGCATCCAGTCACATATACTCACGTTATGAGTTCAATTACAGGATCCCAGAGGGGGCTGAAGTTAATATAAAGCATTCCCAGTAAATACCGAAGAGGCACCTAGAATGACACAGAATCACCTTGTTCAGAAGTTAAAAACAATAGTTAAAGACCAACCAACCTCCTCTAACCTTTCCTCTTCTTAAAGAAGAAACTTCGATCTAAGAAATTCTCAGAAGTACTACTTGTAATGAATCAAGTCACACACATCATTTTTTGTCTAATAGCTACATGACGAAATTTGTAGATCCAGCTTACTCTAAGCTGCACTGATATCTATCCACCACATCTACATACCGTGCAAAAGCCAGTTCTGTACAGCAATGCTAAACGCAGATGGACCAATCTATAACTCCTCCTCTGAGGAGTTCACAAGTCAAGGCAATAAATGAATAAATAAATAGAAGTACTACCACAGCCATAAAAATAATAATGAAAAAATCCTCCCTTCCCCCCTTCATGAATGTTTTGCTAATAGAAATGTGACCCTTCCAGCATCTACAAAATGAGAGGTGAGAGCTCCTTTTGCACAACTGTACAGGAGATGTAACAGCCAAATGGAGGACAAGAGTATCACTCTGCAGCAAGATCCAGAAGCTATGTTTGCCAATGGCCAGAAGGAATCCCACCAATGTTGAACCAAGCTGACTGTATGGCAAGGTCACAATTCTACATTTGCTGACAATTCACTTCTCCCTAGAATGAGTTGTCCTCCTTTCCATAATACCTGATCAAACTGTCTGCGGCCCATTTATCTAAATACCACCATTGCTCAAGAAAACACAACAGTCTCAAGGACAAACGAGAGCTATGATCTGGGATCTAATTCATTCTTATGAACTCTTGTTAAAATCTCTGTAATTCACAGAATGGAAGTATTGGAATATGGGAATGTGACAAATGCCAACTGACAAAAACTACTTACCTCCTGCAAAGATCCACTTGGTATTGCAGACAGAACTATATCACATCTCAGTTTCCTCAAATGGAGAAGTTTCTCTCTGTAATCATTCACTGTTGCTGGCACAAGTTCTGCTTGGAGCAGTATGGCAAATACTGACTGGAGGTCCCCTGTGCCATCACCCTGAACAAACAAGTGACACACATTTTGTTGGACTATCTTTCCTACTGAAAGATATCTCAAGAAAACTAAACAGAGTCTGAGCTACTTTGAATCAGAAAACAAAGTCAAGATGTTTGTTCCAGTTTTCATCACTTAGGGACCAGAACTTACACATGTGAAAACATTAGAGGGCAAAGAGATAAAAGATAAAACTGGAATATGAAAGCACAAAACCAGAGCACAGTCTTGGGTAGAAACATGCTCTGCTCCTGAAAAGCAGGCAACGGTTCACAATCATCAAGTCAGGCTGATTCAAAATGTTAAGTGAGAAGTATTAGCCTTACCACCATTACTGTAGAAGGTGGAGTCTCAAAGTGGTTTAGAATACGGACAGTTAAGAGCCGGACCTGTCCAAAGTGGAAACATACGTCAGAAGCATGCAGGAGAATGCAAGCTGCATATACAGAAACACAGTTACACAGAGGTTAATGTCTTGCACAGGATGTTGATTTCACCAAGTTCCTTGCAAAGCTGAGAAACAGATGAGCTCCTCTGGTCTAGCAGGCAACTCAGAACAAATACAGTAGACTTCTGATCTGCTTTCATCTCTAGGGAAGAAGCAAGCCTCCCAGGGCCAAGACTTCTGCAAACTCATGCCCTGTGGCAGCCTCTTAGAAAAACAGATGTAAACAAATGCTACAGAAGCAATTCTTTTACAGTTTCGCATTTCTCCTGTCAGTCTTTCTCATTTAATCTAACTTACTTAAATTGCTTTGTAAAATACAAACCATATAGTATGTGCTAAAAAAAAAAAAAAAAAAAAAAAAGGCAGATTACCTTGGAAATACCAGTGGAGATATTAGGCTGCAACTTCTCAAACAAGTCCATTAGGTTCCCTCGGGAAAGAGGTTCGTAGCAGCCGCACAATGCCAGTCTTGTGTAATAGAGATCAGCCAGCAGCAACGCTGATGGGTCTGAAGGGAAAGTGCTAAAACAGAGAGTGTTTTATTAGCATACAGAGAGCATTGTAACAATACAGATATTTGACAACAAGACAGCGGTGACAATAACAGCATTAAGGAATCTCAGTATGGTGAAGAATTCACCAACACACTGGCACAAAGCCTCAAGGACATTACCCAAAGCAGACTCAGAGGCATGAGATTCCCCCCTTTGTAATAATTAGTCCTATCAAACTGGGGCTGGTCAGCTGGACCCACATACAGACAGCTTCAGAAAACAGATCTGCTGCTGCTGCCTAGGTGCCTGGTTAGTGATTAACTGCAATGGAAAAGAAACAAAAGGGCCTAGGTGGGCTACCAGTTCTACTGTCAGCAGGAATCTTGCCTGCTCACAGGGAAACCTCCTAATGCCACCCAACATCCCTTGCTCCAAGAGGGATTTACACATCCAGCACAAAGATGGCACAAAAGCACTACACTGAAACTCCCTGTCAAGACTTCCTGTTTTATCTGGGCAAATTGTTTTGCCTCTATCATGCCCCAGACATGGGCAGCATGCTTTCTTATCTGAGTAGGATGTTTTGAAGCTCAGGCCACCAAAGACTTGAAAATGCTCTAAACAGAGCAATAATGGGAGATGACAAATTCAGCAGGATTTGCTGGAGAGAGATCAACAGCCTCCCTCAGTCTCTCCACCCATTCGGTTATGTGTGTTAGTTTGAAGTAGAAGGGAATTATAATAACTAAAACTGTGTATACAAAAAAAAAAACCACAACTGAGCATACTCCCACTGTGAAGCAAACATACAGGTGGATATGTAAGGACACAAAGGAATCCCAACACTGCCAGCAGACTGCTGAATCTCAAGTTTTTGACACAACTCAGAATGCACCGTTACTGCCTCTTTTATTATTATAATGTAAGACACCTTTACTAAGTGTAGTGCTCTAGAAAAACTAGAAGCAACATATTTAACACACTATGCTGCAGTTCGCTAAGAAAGCTTGGGTTTGCAGAGAAAATACCACCAAACAGGTATTATACCTATACAGTTCTCTAAATAGTGCCTACAACATTGCTACCTTAAATTACCACAATACTGAAGCAATGTGCTAGTGTAACTGAACAGATAACTCACAAAAAGGCTTTAACGTGCTTCTACGTATCAGGCAAGTCAACTCTTTGCCCATATGAAGGAAAATCTCTGAGAATCACAGAACAGGCAGAGCTTACTTACGTCACCAAGTTCTTGACACGCTCCACAGGCAACAAATTGAGTATTTCAGAAGACTCTGTCAAACTGAGAAGAGTACTTACAGCTTGGCAGGCCACAAACAAGCTTCCTGGAGCAGAGAGAACAAGAACAGTCTGTGTATTTACTCAGGTCTCAACGACTTGTGCTTGCAGGGTGATTGCCCTTCCTGAAATAGCTAGAGTCACAGAAATAGAGTAACACATGGATTCCAGAACTGATACATGTACTTTCTAACACTTATAACCCATAAAGGAAACATTTCTCTGTCTAACAAAGTAAATGCCTACTCTAGCAAGCCACTATTGAAGGCTGTGAGCAGCTCCCAGTTTGCATCTGCCTCCATCACACCCATGTACACATGGAGATGATGACTGGAGCTAACTAAGCACTGTCACAGAAGCCTTGGCTTTATGCTACAAATGGTTGTACTAGTCTTATATGGCAAAGTTTGAGTGCTGGGGAGGCTGCAGGGAGGGCTCTGTGAGCAGAGCCAGCTCCAGCTGTTCCAGCACGACCCTGCTGCAGATTTAAGGACGGGGAAAACTGCTGTGCACACCAGCTGGGGGAGAGGAGTGAGAATTGAGAAACAGTCTTGCAGGCACCACACTCAGTGCAAAAGGAACACAAGAGGTGCTCCAGGCCCTGTATGAGATCTTCAAAGCTGAATTCCTATTACTGAGTGGATGTTGGGTTTACCAAATATTGTTATAGCAGCAGCATCCCCTTCAAAAACCTCCAGCCTCCTCTGGGGATAGAGGATTTCCCAACAGTATGGGTCATTCAAAGCCCTTCCAGGCAAGAAGGAGAAGGGCAATTTCATTCCCTGGCAGCCTTAAGTTGGCAACTGGGCTGTTCAAATAAATAATTACTTTCTTTGTCTCTTCCTAAGCTGTATTCCAGCTTCAAACCTGCTTTTCTGCACTCCCAAGCAACTTTAAAAAACCACCTGGCTCTGGGACATGCACAGTACCTCAGGCTAGAGGCAGACCAACAGGGAGCACAGGGCTGGGTGCACCTTGCAGTGAGGCAGTGAGAGGAGTCTGAATTCCTAGGATAAGGTGAAGGAGTTGTAGAGATCATGGAGCTGAAGAGAATGTGAAAGATGGACAAAGTGCTCAGAAATACCAGTTTGAAAGGAAGGTAAGGAAGAGTAGGTGCAGGGCAACAGAAGAAAGAAACATAGGACTGACACTGCATTTGTTATCTTTTCTTTAGCAGCAAAGGAGGAAATGGCAACATGGCTCTTCTTGGGCACACAAAGAGCTGGTGCATAGCTGCTACCGCTGCCACCAAGAATGCAATCCACAAAAAGGTTCAGGTATTTTCTTTCTAGAGTAAATAATTACAAGTCACATAATCATGAAAGCATGCAAAACCTGTAAACAGGATGGAAGAAAGAACTAAATCAAAAAGGACCATGCTTGACAAACACTAGAAAGGAAAAAGCAGCAGAACCAGTTAGCAGATATAGTCAGCAATGTTAATAAAGAGATTACAAAGGAGAAAGGCCAGGCTCCAGGTAAGCCCTTTCCACCCACGGAAATAAAAACACTGAAACTGGGGCATTCCAGTACTTGCTCATACTTTGTCACAAAGCCAAATCCTTGAGATCTCTTTGAGTATCAACTGCCCTGTACCACACAAGCTAAGCTAGAAGATTTTTTTTTTTTTTCTGGCCAGTGATAGAAGACAACCAGCAGGATTCCTGTGACCACCCATGCCCAGAGGGAGGATACATCATTTTATTACTGATGCTGTCACGTATGTCAGAGATGGTAAGGTCCCAAAATTTGAGCTATAGGTTTAGAATAGTCTTATTGGAGCTTGTCAGACAATAGTCTCTCCTTCACTTGACAGCTTCAGCCTGGATCTGGCTTAAAAGGATTTCCATCCTCTTTTATACAACTCTAATTTTTCTTCTCAATTATCTTGATCAGGCTTCAGTTTGGGCAGTCTGCTCTCCACCTTGTGGAACATCTGCCACTCCTTTATGTCTACCAACAACAACTGCAGAATTGTTTCCTGGAGGGTGTTTCCCCCAGGCTTTGCTTTTCTAGTTTTACTGCTCAGTACATTTGGATACAATGCTATTGCTATTCATTTTCATGTTTTGTGTCATCAGCAAAACTACTTTTTTTTTATTCTCCCTCTTAGGTCTCAACAGAAAGCAAATGAACAGGAACTAACAGTAACTGACCTTTGCAGAGGCTTCCTTTGTCAATGGCTGTGAACAGAGAATCTATAAAACTTGTCACACAGGGCAGGATCATTTCTTTGTCCATTGGTCTGTTCAAAATAAATGGGAAGCCTTTTATCTCTACGTTAACACTCACACCTAGACACATACAAATATTTTCTTTCACATCTATCTCATGTTAAATTACAGAGAGGTTATCCCAAGTCTGAAATCAATAGCAAACCATATTTCCTATTTCTGAGTCACAATTTAAGCTGCAGAAGAGCAAGCTCTTTCCGAAGCCTTCTATCATACAAGAATATAATAATTATTGAAAACACTGCTGTCTAAAAAGAATGGTGTTTAAAAAACAGAAACAGAAATGTGTCAGGAACTACTCCACATGCTAGTGTACTAAATTTAAAGGAGCAGGTAACCAAGAAACTGATATCCCACTCCTGAGTTTACCATGGAGCCAGTATTTCCACACGGCTTTTTTTTCCACCTTTTTACCCCAGTTTACCCAAACTAGAGTTAATAACTCTTGAGCTTACCTTAGTAAACTGATTTTTGATAGATGGTGAAGTAGATAATACAAGAGAAATAAACAGCAATAGCACCTTAGAGTATCCCTTACCTAATATGTGGCAGTACAACTAAGGCAACCCAAGGCTGTGAAAGGTCAGTGATGTCTTCTTTCTCTCGTAACTGGATTAGAGACAGCACATGATCAAGCACTGGCACTTCTGCCATTCCTCCTTGTCTTTTACTTGTTTGCTGTCTTGTGTTAGAGCTAGAAATAAAATCAAAACTTTTTAGCAACCCACTAAGCCCCCTGCACATCAGATACTGTTCCTTTTTCTCCCACGATATAAATGTACCATGTTTCCCATACAATAAATTCAGGTCTTTATTTTAAATTTTAAAAGGCTTTCTAGAAGGAAAGAGTCTAGTTCTCAGTTGGACATCCTCACAACTAAGGCGAAAAGCACCTGAGAGTCGTCTCTGGGATTCAGAGTGATTCCTACTTATTAACAACCCAGATACTAGCAAAAATTAACAGAAGACAGAAAATAGCTATCTAACAGTTTGGTGACTTATAAGGAATCACAAGTTGAGCCCAGATTCAAAGCCACATCTTCAGGCACAAAGAACTGACACCATACTGGAACATATAAACAGGAGTACCTCACACCTCATGGAAAGCAACCTTTCCATTCCACTCAGCATTTGCAAGACCACAGCTGGAAAGCTCCACGAGCTCCACCCTTCAAGAAAGCAAGCAGCTAACAAAACATATCATAAAAAATGATTAGAAGTTTAAGAAATAAAATTTATCAGATAAACCTCAAGGAATTAGGATTGCTGGTCCACAGAAACGATTTGTAATGTTTCTGATGATCAAAGTCTGTTATTTGTAAAAGCTGGATGCAAAGAAGATGAAATAATCTGTTCTGTATGTTTCATGCAGACAAGATAAGCAGCAATGGATTTAATCTGCAGCAAAGGAAGTTTAGTTCAGACACTGACATTGCAGGAGCAACATCCTCTCAGCTGTGTATTCCGTATCACTGAAAATCCAGAAAAATCCACAGAAAAAAATATAAGAAGAGAAAAATCAATTTTTTTAAAATATTTTTTTTATTTTTGACTCACAGCCTTTTGTTCCCTAAACCCTGATACTTCCACTCAGTAAAAACAGAAGGAAACCTACAGAATGAACTGCTTTTAGGAAAGATAAAATCTTACATAAATGTCAGTATCAGTCACCACTCTCAGCAGGCAAGTTTTGAGCTAGAGTGATCGTTAACAGTCGTTATCATAAGCCTAGCAATGGTCATTCTGTGCTTGACTGCTGTCACTCAAATCTTTCCAAACAGGTTCCAGTGGGAAAGCAAACACCTTGCCGCAGTTAACTTAGCTCTGCAACCAGAAGCAGTCAAGCTGTGCCAGCATAGCGCTGTATCTGGATTAATTATATGCACTATGGTACCAGCTGTGATCTATGGTAAGACTACAGAACTGCTTCCAGCAAGCTCCTAGACAAGACATATTCATACACGAATGTGGCACAGACAGGAGGTCACTAGAGCAGTATCTCTTAAATCATCTCAGAAAAGAAAATCCCACTGTATCACCTTGCAGGCCTTCAGATCTGCAGCCATGCGGACACAGTGTTTGCTAAACCTGAGAAGTCTCACCTGATGGATGATGATTCGGTGAAAAGAAGAGGATACTTTTCAAATGCCATTGAACCAACGGTAGGAGGCTCTGCTTTCACCAGAATGAGTTTAGCCAGAACTGCTGTTGCCTGATCCTTTCTCAGTGCATCTGTGCCAGAGAAGCAATGCTCAATGTACTTTAGAAAGCATGGAAGAAAGTGCTAAAGGGGAAAAAAAGAAAAATCAAAGTTTAGTAACATTCCTGTAACCGTCATCAAAACCACAAGAGCACATAACATCAGCTACAGAGGAAGCCAAGCACAAATGAGCTACCAAAGCACCAGACTTCTCATCAGTTCTGGTGCTTCAAGTCATCAGCACATAGACATCCTGTTACTGGAGACAGGACAGCAGTTTGATGTAAAAACTCAGTCTGCACCCAAGAAAACCAGTGTAGTCAGAATCTTCCAGATGCTCAACTGTCTTTCACATCCCACCCCCTTTAATTTGTTTCATTCCTCCCAGATCACCATTTCCAGACTCGATCTATCAGATGCCCCTTATTCTTCATTTCCACTTATTTTCTGCTCATCCTATCTAAAACAAATCCACATCTTTACTTCTCAACACATAAGCCTCTCTCTGTGAACATGCATAGCCTCTTCAACCCTGAGCACCAAGTTCTGACACAATGGCATAAGTAAAGCTTTCATTCTTACCACGCTAAAAGTCTATTCAAACATCATGTCAATACAGATAAGTGATTCATCAAACAAGGCAAATAAATATACTATGAACTTTCCACTTGTAGAAGGATTTTCCTGTTCAAATGTCCTCATCACAATATCTTATGCTCCTTTTGGCAACAAAAAATAAACAAAATGCACAAGAGCTTCCACTTACCCTCTCAAATTGCTTCATTGTGAACATTGCTTCAGAGAAGTCCAAAAGAAAGCACCATTCAATTCCACTTCCTAATACCTGCAAGATGCAAATGAAAAGTTGACAGGAACACATTAAGACAAGACATCTTATACTTACGTCTCCATTATCCGTAGGATATTTTTCCTGGTTTATCAATCAGCCATGCTCTAAACTCTGAGACACCCGCCTGGCTTTCTGTTCACAGCTAGCAGAGTTTCTAAGACAACCACACAGCAATACCACTTCCAGTGGCAGCTCAGCTATGGAGGCAGCAGAACCCTTGTAATAAACCCTGTGAAACCCAAGCAGGCTCTGTGCTAAGACAGCTTAACTATCTCTTTAAAGCGATGTGGAAAATGTAAGCTGAAAGTTCTCTGACTGTAGCACAGACACACTCTAACCATTAGAAAGAAGTTCAGGCCCAAAAGGTCTTTTAACTCAGTGTTCTTGATGCATACATCCTGGTATACAACTCCACCATAGTTGGCTGCAAAAGGGGGAAGCCAACCTACATGCTTCTGAAGGGAACAAGATGGAAACCATCCCTGCTTGCACATGAAATCAGTGCTTTTCAACGCTGAGATGTGCAACACAGAAATATGCACACAACTTCTTTCCCAGACCCTTCAAATTATAAGGACAGCTTTAAGCCTCCTTCAGATTAACAGAAACCCACACAAATTTAATCAAATGTTTCAAGGATCACCTCTCCTGAACAAAACTGGACTCTTGCCACACACAGGCAGAGCCAATCTCTTTCAGCAAAAGCCAACACTGAAGTTGTTGGTCTTCTCTAAACAATTCCAACAGCCTTATTTTCCAATTGCAAATCACAGGACATCTTTATTTTCCATACATTTTTTGAATACAAAGTACAACTATGGCAAAATTATCACGTACTGCAACAGGAAAACCAAAGCAGAGCATTCTATAGCAGCATCTCTGATCAATCTGCTACACTGCACTTTATATGAACGTATGCAACTGATCCTGTCAATGTTTCAGGAGCAATGGTTATACTAAAATTTGCCTAACCCTGTAGTTTCTAAGTCAAATTTGCCTGAACCATGCTCATAAGCCAAACCCATGCTGTTTGTCAACTTAGTGAAAAATATACTTTTTCAATCAAGTCCAACTCACTGACCTGCCTCATAATATAAGACAAAACACAATCCTTCTCTGTTCTCTGTCTTTACTGCAGGCTGTTAAGTGTTTGAAGCAGGATCTGTTTTCCGTTGCAAGTACATTTGCCACAGTGGCATTATTATAACACACTAACAGTTTGTGAAAGACTCTCAAGGAGTCCCAAGACCATAGTAGGCATTATTTCAGGCACTGGGCAGTTTCTCCCTTTTCAATGCAAAAAAACTAAAGAGAGCCTTGTAGTCTATTGCCCAGCCTGAAATGGAGTATCCTGAAATCAGGCTGCTGTAGGGAACCTGGACTCTGGTATTTCTCCAGTAAGAAGTTCTTGTTACCTTTTCAATAGCTTCTTTGGTCAAAGAGTCAGGTAAGAGAATGTTCTCAGCTAGCAGTAATGCAGAAATGGTGTTCAGCAGGATCTTGCAGCAAGATGACAAGAGATCTGGTGTTTGTAACATTTTTATTAAAACCTGAAATGAAAGAGAGGAACTGGTGTTCATGTAGTAAGGCAGGGACTGCCTGGTCTCAATGACCTAGACAGTCCCTGGAGTAGGAGGATACAGTTTTCTAAGCTTCAGCCTAAAAAATGAATACAAACAGCCCTGTCAAAGTCTGAAGGCATGAAATCTGCAGCTGAATTCACAGGGTCAAATATATGTGAATCTGGTGGAACTGTTTTACCACAGGCATGAGGCTAGGGGCACCTAGCTCTCCTTCACAATAGCAGGAATTACAATACAGCATTGGTCTCTTTTCCCCCTGCTTATTTAAAGGAAGACTACATAAGCATTACATGACAGGAAAATTCTCATGGAACTGGAGAAGTAGCAATTCTCCCCCATAAATCTCTCTTCACTTAACACAAGTCCTCAGCCTGTTACTGCAGCAGGAATATTTCAGAGTGCTTCAGCTGACCATCTTCCAGATTCAATCAATACTTCTCTGGCAGGCAAGGCAAAGCAATGGTCTGACTTACCTGACAGACTTCTTCTGGCTGTGAGATTTTGGATCCATTTGCATGTTCCACTAGGATCAGATACGCTCGCAGAACCCTTTCCATCTGCTCTGAAGCCATGCAGCAGTTGACTTTAGTTATTTTGCTCTGCAAGTTTAACAGTGACTCCTGTTTAAATAAAAAAGAAAAACAAAATGCTTCAGAAAAAAAGATCAGACCCGGTTTCATTTACTTCTCCATTTCAAACTATGGGTATTTAGAGGTCCTAGTACCACACAAATAGGATTATCTGTCAGTGCTGGAAGGACTGCCCTAAATTAGGTTTGCACGTGTAACATTTCCTCCAGTTTCCCATTTCACCCTTCTGAGGTGCAAAGCTGACAGCCATCATTTGCAGAAGGTTTCAATCTCTCTTAGCAAATCCCAGTCCCTAGGAATAAAACATCCACATGGAGATCAGGTAAGTAAAACCCACTTGCTATGCCCTTTGCTTATTCTGCGTCATCCTGACCCAGCACACCCTATGGCACTCAGTTCTCCTCCCCCAGACCTCAGACTGCAACCACCACGATGCAACACGGCAATGCACAAATGGAAAATACACACTCTGACTTGCAGGACTTGGCTCTGATGCTTAAACTTGGCTTTCCAAGTACGGCCCAAGTCTCCGATGTAAAGAGAACTGGAGGGAAAGCTTTCACTTCACCATTACAAAGCTGTTTTGGAACCACCAGTAGATCTGATTCAGCAGAACAGAAGGAAAGCCCAGCAATGGGCCTGCAATACCCATCTCTGCCAAAGCAGACCCTACAAACACTCCCTGCTCAAATGTGGGACTGAGCTCTAAATCTCATCCACAGTAGCTTCCTCCCCACTCACAGGGCAGCACAGCCAGCTGGGTCATTATGGACTTGCAAAAAAAGGGTGGATTTTTTTCCCCATACATATGATACTCAAGTTAATGTTTCCAAAGGAGAGAAAACCCAATTCTAGTCTAACAAGACACAGTTTTCTTGGTAAGTACACACAGCTCTTCTTCAGTCTCTCGTGAACAGAGGCAAAAAAAAAAAGAGAAAAGGAAATAAGCATACCTTCAGGCACTTGAAAACAACGTCAAAATGCTCCCTATGTATATGCACTGCAGCTGATCTGATCATCTGCTCAAAGGCTTCTCCAATTGTTACCCATGGTAGTTCAGTTTCCTCTTCAGTAACAGGTCCCAGCTTTACCAGAATTAATTTTAGAGCCTATACAGGAAAAGAGCATATCACAACCTCAGAAAATAAATCTGATAAATCAAAAATTAAAACTAAATCCTAAAATCAGTTAGGGCAAGATACTATTATATTTCAGTGATCTCAATTCTCTCTAGAATGGTTAGCAGAAAAAAAATTAGGTTATCACTTAAAGTCTGAACTGTCTTCAGATTCACCTAGAGGGCGTAAAACATGTATAGTGTTATCAAGCAGTATTGTTTTAATATATAGTGATATCATATAGGAATGCTTAAAAAACAATCCATCTCAAAAAAGGTTTTTAGAAATTGGCTTTCCAATCTCGTTAAATAACAAACAGCATGTTTATCACTAAGGACCCAGAGAAAGGAACAAGGCAACACTCATTGGTTTCACCCAGTGCTCCATTGCAGAACCATTAAACCAACTTTTTTCTCTTCTGGTCTTTACCGTCTCTGTGCAAGAGTGAAACATGTTTCGAACACCCTTGCACATCTCAAAAAGTAGTCGTCCCACACCTTCCACCTTGTTGGGGTGCTCCCCCAGGTCATGGAACATGAAGTTGAAGAGGGCATTTTTATCAGAAACCTACAAAACACAAGAGGAAAAAAAAAATAATCTTCTAGGAGCTACAAGATGGACAGAGACAATTCAACAGCTCCATAGCCCCACATTGCACTTCTAAGTCCTGCCTTTCTATACCTGTTCAACGTCATCATTTCTGCAACCACCAAGGGCATGGTGAGGCCACTGCAGCTGAGATACGTCCTTTTGGTTATTCTTACCATTTTAGAGTTAAGCATGTGCATAAATGCACCGCTTAATTGGTCCCAACTGAAATACAAAGGTCAGTGCTCTGGTGTGGAAGGATACATGAATCAGCTGAAAGCAGAATCCAGTCAACCAAACTACAATAACACCTGGGAATACTGCGAAGATTTCTGCTCATAGATTTTCAAACCCTCTGTGCCAAAGGACCTGAGGTTCAGCAGCTTCTGAAAACAACTAAACAAACGTTTACAAACATTTGGCTTAACTGCTGTTAAAGCAGAGTATTACAGTCTCTATTTGCCTCTGCTGATATGAAGTCCATGACATACTTAGGAAAACACTAACTGAAAATGACAACTCAGGATATGCAGAACGCCAGTTCAGGCCTTATTAACTCTCCTTTACAGAAATCTCATATGTTGAAGTCATGAGAGAGTGTCAAGGTACAAACACCTCACTTACCTTTCTCATTAAAAAGACAAAACTTTCAGCAGCGAAGTTTCTGATGTGAAGCTTGTGATGAGCCAGCAGGGTGCTGTAGAGGCTAAAAAGAAACGCAGTAATAAATTGTCTTAGAGGCTGTGCAAGAACTGTCACCAACTGGCTTTAAAAATTATGTTTTCAGTTTACACTGCCACATTTTACAAGCACCAAGAAGCCATCCACCCAGGGACAACAGATACGTTCCTTAATTCCATTCTGTCCCACTCTTCCTGTATGAAGATCAAATAACAACACCAGGCAACTTAAGCTGCAGCCTGGAAACCTGCAACAACTCTGGATCCACACAGACTAACTGCAGCATCAAGATTCTCAACAGACACACTCAGCAGCACTTAGTTAAACCAAAATTTACTTGATATGCCACATTTGTATTTCAGATGAGCCAACAAGCTCTCCTGTGCGTGTAGATTTTCCAAAAACACTACTGAGAGGAATGACAAGTGTTTGCAGTTCTTTGGTAAACACCAGTGACAGTTGCAAGTGGCTCAGCACATGTTAAGTGTAGAGCGTGGTGCCTCAGATTCACAGAGAAGCAGATGTTTTTGCAATATGCCTGACAGCTTTTGCTGGGTTGGGGAAGAAATCTGTAACCCATCTTTTCCTCCATCTGTTCTGAACTGAAACTAGTATGAAGCAGCATGGGCCCACTGGCTAGGACATAAGAAGAAGAAAGCTGCTACCACTGCAGCATGACAGTGAGCAAGCAGCCATCATGGGGAAGAATACAGTCCATCCAGCACAGCTGGATAAAGCAGCCAGGAGCAGATGCCTGAGAAAAATTTAAAGAGGGTAAGCACATACAAAAACAGCCTTCAACCACCTGCATTTCAGGGACTTCTCAAGCCAGAATTGGTTCCTGTGTATTTGGAAATTCCCTTGAGCTTGGCAAATTTCATTCTGAGCTTATGCCCAACTCTACAAGCCTAGAATCCTGTGGCAAGAAGTTTCACAACATACAGCGCAGCCTGTCTGCTGTCTCACTAAACAGACAGGAAGAAAAGGTAAGGTCAAAACACAACAACAGGAGAAATCAAAGACTCAAAAGAATTCATTTACTGTTGTACGTCTAAGTGCCTGCAATTGGAAAAGACAGAAGCAATACAAATAAGACTGAGGTATTTGACAGGTACTCAAGAGACCTGCGTTGAATTTAGACTTGTCTAAGCTGCCAGTGCCTTTCTGAGCTTTGTTTACCCAGCCTAGGTAGCTGCTTCCTCTCCTATCACCACCTGTATCCATCACACCAGAGAAGGATGAGTGCTGAAAACAGCAGATCAACGCATGCTCCTCCTCCTATATAGTGCCCCAGTCAGGAGGATCTCAAAGGAGCTGCATATGATAACAAGGCTCTATCCTAGAAAGCAGAGAAATTATGCTAACAAGTATATTAAAGCACTAAGCCATATATTTGTACAGTACTTGCATTCCCGTAACATTTAATAGATGCCAATCAAGACAGAAATGAAAAGCAGCTTTTACCTATATATGTTGCTTATGTCCTTCACCATCAATCTCCACAAATACTTGTAGAGATAGGAAAGAGAGGTAAAAGCCCATTCCAGCAGCTCTGTGTCCTGTGTATCCAGCAACTTGGTGATGGCCACGAAGAAGTCATGGAAGTGAGGATAGAAATCAGCCTGGAGATCTCGAGCCAGCTGCACCACTAGACTGATTCAGACAATTTATCAGTGTTAGTATGTTGTTGGGTTTTTTTTAATCAATAAAAAGCTAGCCAAGCATTGCTTGCAGCTGAGCACAATATTTTTTGAAAGATGGGGAGCATTACTCTTGTTTCTTACCTTTACTTAAACATCACCTGTAAGCAGCTGTGGATGGCAACAATTTTAAAGTAATTCAAGCAGATAACATTAAACAAGAAGAAAAATGGATCAGCCAAACTTAAATGATCCACATCAACCAAAGCACATTAATTTTCTGTCAGACACTCAGTAACATGTTATTTTTTTTTTACAAGGCCTAGGATTATAGAGCACTACCAGGGAAATACGACCACTTTGGATATCTCATTGCTATACTTCTTTCCTCACGTACAAAAAATATAAATAACACTCAGAACAAGACTTGGAACTATTTGTAATATCATCAGACTTCAGCTGGCAACCGGTCACTAGCAGCATTCCTCAGGCGTCAGTATTGTAGCCCGTCCTGTTTACTATTTTTACTGACCATCTGGACAAGGGGGATTGAGCGCACCCTCACTAAGTTTGCAGATGACACCACAAGTTGGGAGGAAGAGAGGGTAGGAAGGTCCTGTAGAGGGATCTGGTAAGGTTGGATCAATGGGCTAAGTCCAATGGTATGAGGTTCAACAAGACCAAGCGCTAGGTCCTGCACTTCAGTCACAACAACCTTAGTCAGTGCTACAGGCCTGGAGGAGAGGTTTGGGAAAAGCTGCTTGGCAGAAAAGGGACTGGGGGTGTAAGCTGACAGCTGACTGAAAATGAGCCAATGGCATCGTGGCTTGTATCAGAAATACTGCAGCCAGCAGAAGCAGGGAGGTTATCATCTCTGTGTATACGGCATTGGTGAGACCACATCTCAAGTGCTGTGTTCAGTTTTGGCCTCCTCACTACAAGAAAGACACTGAGGCCCTGGAGCATGTCCAGACAAGGGCTATGGAGCTGTGAGGAGGCTGGAGCACAAGTCTGATGGAAGCAGCTGAGGAAAGTCAGATTGTTTAGAGTGGAAGAGGCTCAGAGGAAACCATATTGCCTTCTTCAGTGATAGAATGAGATAGTGGCCTTAATCTGTATCAGGGGAGGTTCACGATGGATATTAAGGAAAATTTATTCTCCAAAAGAGCGTTCAAGTACTCAGGAAGGCTGCCCAGGAAAGTGGTGGAGTCACTGTCCCTGGAGGTGTTCAAGAAACATGTGAATGTGGAATTGAGGTACATGCTTAGTGGGCACGGTGGTGATGGCTTGATGGTTGGACTAGATGACCTAAGAAGTCTTTCTCAACTTGATTGATTCTACGATTGATCACCATATACTTACTCTAACAACGGTTGATAAGCAAGACTGGCTTTGACTTGCAAATGTGTCTTCAAGCTCTGCACAATGGCACTCTGGTAATAGACCAGCTGGTTGAAGGACTGGCATTTGTTGGCCACTTCTTTGTAGAATTGCACTGTTCAAAGCATGAAAGAGAAATCATGAAAACTATAGTTCAGCAAACATGCAGGATGTTAAAAATAATGGTTCTCCAAAGCCCAATTCAAAACCCAATCAATAGGAACTTTATCAGTCTGCTCTAGATGCAGAAGAAATGTATTTTAACAGTCTAGAACAGGCAGAAAATATCAACAAATAGAAACGAGGTACCAAAATGCTGAGTGAGGTTCAGTTCCCTCCATTTCTGTAGTCCTTCATAAAAGTAGGTTTCAACCTCCTGTCAAAATAAAGACAAAATAACAGCTCACCAATTCTTATGGATGCAGTCAGTAAAGATGACAGGTTTCAGTGAAAAGAACTACCAAGTGCTTCAAACACGTCTGAATATTTTAAGAAATCTTGATGATTCCTTCCAAAGGGTGCTACGGGATTTGTCTGAAAATAAGACCTTCATTTCCACATTCAAAAAACCATTTAACATATAGTCTGGTGACAAGACTTGCTTACATAATTACTTTTTAGACTTCTGTTGACTGGACTTGATAATCTGAGATGCTAAGCCACTGCCACCCAGTAGGAAAAAAAACGCTTTGGGGTTTATTTTGGCATCCTCACAGCTATTCAGTGGGAAGCTTAGAAAAACAATCCAGCAGGCCAGGAGGCAATAAGCTGCAAAGCACTCTATTCACAGTGATGATCTGCAAGACACACAGATGATCTTTTTTTTTTTTTTTTTTTAAACAATCTATAAAGAGCTGGAAAGCACCCTCACAGGTGCTAATCCAACTTCCCTGTGAGTACAGCACCTACTCAGCACCCTTAAGCCTTTGCAGGACAGGACGTAGGGCTGCTGATGGTCACCCACAGGCCCACTCACTATGTGGAAGCGATCAAGGTGACACTGTCAACATGAGAAGCATTTCCAAAAGAAAAAGGGAAAAAACAGTGAATAAAACTTTAGAAAGAAGCTCACGGAAGAGTAGTGTTTTCTAACCCTTCCCCAAAGAAAAATGTAAGCGTATCTTTCAGGGCACGCGTCTACTTGCGGAGTGACCTGCGGTCCTCTAGCATAAAATGACTGCTGTTGCTTTTCTCACCTCAGCGCTGCTTCCAGTTCTGTCAATCCGATGAATAATATCGATATTAACATTACTTAAGCGTTCCGAGAAGGTAAGAAACTGTAAAACAAAAGGACACACGTGTTCGTGCTGTTAGCCTGGCGAGGCCGGCAGCCGCACCTCCCCTGCAGTACCGAGAGCCTTCTGGGAGCCGTCCTGCAGCCCTGCAGAACCCTCCGCTCCTCCACAGCTGCACCACAGCTCAGTGACGACTAAGGACGAAAACCCAGCGACCCACCCCGGCTGCCACCCGGCCCGGCGAGGCGGTCGCTCACCCGGTGCGTGTTCCCCGACTTGTGGGCCGAGGACTTGCCCTTCATGGCGGCGGCTCTAGCCCCGCAGCGCGGACCACACGTGCAAAGCTAAGCGCTGGGCGCCGCCATGCCGGCCGGGGCT
>JAOWBP010000001.1:41617029-41717442 GCA_028571105.1 Tragopan temminckii | reverse complement strand
GAACAATTCAGGTGCACAGTCTGGGTATGCACAGCTGGAAGCCCTCTGCCTCACAAAAGCTCTCCAGAATCACAGAATCACAGAATCAGAATCACAGAATGGCCCGGGTTGGAAGGGACCTGAAGGATCATGAATCTCCAACCCCCCTGCCACAGGCAGGGCCACCAACCTCTCCATTTAATACTAGACTAGGTTGCCCGGGGCCCCATCCAATCTGGCCTTGAACACATCTAGGGACGTGTAAATCCTTAGAGGGAAGGCTGGCATGGGTCTGAGTTAGGTTATACAGGTACACGGTGTCTTCGGAGTACTCTTTTAACTGTTTTTCTTTAATTTGTCTAGAAAGCATGAAGAGCCCTTTGAAACACAAGGACGTGTTTTCTTTGCCAGTTTCCTCTTCAAGTTCTAGCTGGCATTTTGCCTTGTCCTGCAGGAGGACATCCCACAAGATTATGTAGGTTATGGTTGAGAGCACTTGCATTTTCAAAAACAAAGCAGACGAGATACTGGAATCCTGTTCTGCAAACTGGTAGAACTGTTTGGCCACATTTTTTCTAATCTGCCTGAAGCATAGAGATTCTGTAAATAATGTGACGCCAGGTCAGTGCTGGCTGAGTCCTGGGGAGAATTTCACCTATCCTTGTGTTTGCACATCAGAAGGAGTTTTGGACTAGGAGCTGGAAGGAAGACCCCACATTTCTACAGCTGTATCTCTGAAATATCATGAAGTTAGAGCCTTCCTTCATGGAATGATAACAACAATCACTAACAATATCATTCAGCTCAAGACACCTAGGCCAGTGGTTCCTTTATTGCAAGACAGGGTGCAGCTCCATCTCTAGAGGTAAACTGACTAGTGCCAAAGCACAGGGACCATCTAGGCCAATTAATCATTAACACATGATCCTTGGCACAATTTTGTTTCATGCCAAATATGACTGACCCAGTGTTTCTGCCCAGTGGGAAGCCACACTTTTATTTTTATTTTATTTTATTTTTATTCTTATTTTTTGTGGGAAAGAATGTTGAGAGTGTAGTTTCTGTTTAAAAATAAAAAATAAAATAAAAAAAAAAAGGTCTGAAGGTCTGATTTCTGCATGGATAACATTTATGCAGATGACTCTGTGGCAGGAAGGGATTTCAGTTGTGACCTCTGCCACAATGGCAGCAGCAGGACTGGCATCAACCTTGTTGAAAGCAAGAGCAACAGGGACTATAGGAGCAAGATCTACAGAGGAAGCAGAGGACATGGAAGGGAAAATGAATAGGCAAGAGTAAGTCTTCTCCTGAAAAGGATGTGAATTCTCTCATGTATTTTGTCCTCACCACTAGAATGATGGGCATCTGGATTTGACAGACAGTCCGGTTTTCAGGCTTTCTGTCAGCTACCTGGGATTATGAAACATCTGGTTACAATGTAATCCAAGTTTCTGACAAATAGTCGTGAAATATGGGTATCTGGCTTGTCCAGCAACAAAGCATAAAGCCTTTAGCAGTGGATCTGAAGCTATGTTACCAGATTTCTCTTTCTTCCAACCCCAAATCCCTTGTTTGCTCAGTAGCTGGAAGCTATAGTGTGAGGTGAGGGACAAGGGCCAACAGATCACAACTTTAAGTTTTAAAGTAAAGTTCAGCCTTCCAAACTAGAGAAGATGGAAAATGGTAAAGATCTCTTAGAAACAGGTGCGCACATGAGAATGCTTCCCTCAAAATCACTGCCATCTCTTCCTTACAATTTTCTTTCTCTTCTTTTCCCTTCTGCTCTGTCTTTATTTATTTCTTTATCTAGTAAAGGCCATTGAGGAAACAATAAATCGATAATCCAGAACAGTAATTTCCCTGCTGAAAACAGTTCTTATGTCGCAAGGATGTTGAGAAGCTAGTGTTGTTTAATCTTGAGTGAAAAACATGAAATGATAGAAGGATGGAATCAAATATCCTTTCTCAAATAATTTCTGCAGCCTGACTTGCAAAGTCAGCTGTGCACGGTTTTCAGGGGCAAAATCAGGCCAGGCTCAGCATTTTGTTATGGAGAGGAATTGTTTTGTTACTAAGAGTTCCTGCCACTGAATACAAGATGATAGCATACAACACAAATGATACTATTCTTCATGTCTCTGCATCCACTTGGTTCATACAAGATGGATCCAACATTTACGTACTGAGGGTTTGGGTTCTTCCAGTGCTTTTTTTTTTCTTGCTTTTAGCTTGAGCTGTTCTGATATTCATGAAGTTCTAATTTGTTCTCAGGTTCCAGTAAAGACAGTATCTTGGCTAACCTTGGTTAACTTTGGTGCCTGCTGCTTGATGAAATATTCAGAATTACCTTGGAAAAGAGGAAGAACTTATACAGCATCAAAATACAGCACTTCTCACCACTTCTAGTGTGTCAGGAGATTTTCATCAACTGTTAGTACCAGGTGCTAAATCATAGATGTACATGACAAAATTCCTGCGCTGGTCTGTATAAGCCAAAAAAACCACATTGCTATATTCTTGGCTTGGTTTCCAAAATTTCATGTGATCTGAAGAAGATGCATATGTCACCAGAATTCATTCCACTTCTAGACAACATACCTAGTCATAATGCAGTAGGACCGCTAGGGACTTCTCAGGCACATGCTCTTAACTCCTAGCACCCCATTTCTGAGTCCCCATTTGTGATACAAAGCCTGCAAGGAGATACAATGGTGCTTTGCTTGGAAAACAATTCTCCGGTGAAAGAAATGCAAAGTTTTATGAATGCTCTGACTGTAGAGATATTGATAACTCAAAGGAAAGAAACAGGGCTGTCCCTTCTTTTTACAGGAACCTTATATAAGATTTTGGATCCTGTCATTGCTTCTAATACTGACTTGTGGGTCTGAAATATAATCAGCCATTAAAACAACTGAAACAAGTAGCATGGACTAAAAGAATAGATCCTTGTGTGAAACATATCCAAGTGGATGGAGACTGGCACTTGAGAAACAGAAAATGGACTTGGGTATCACCACCCAAGTGAGGGAAAAAAAAATGACATTGAGGCAGATGAAGTCCTCATTGCTGGTATGGGTCAGGAGCTTGCTTACACAAGGTTGCAATGAACCTCTCTGGCTATAGCTATGCACTGCAAAGGGGGCTGCATTTAACCTAGTGTTCCTAGCCAGTGGAATAGGACCAACACTTATAAGTGGCACAGAAGTCAGTTCACAGTGCCTATTCTGAAATGAGATGAAAAGAATATGGGAGCACAAGAGGAATTATCACTAGGAATTACAAAAAAGAATGGCAAGTAGATAACAAGGGAGATGCCAGAGCTGGTGAAAGACACTCCTGTGTTTGAACGGAAGAATAAGTCAAGATAATAAAAAAGTAGATCTACTCAGAGCACTGTGATAGTGTCAGGGAACATTTTTTTAGAATATTCTTAAGTGCTGAAGTGAGGAGTTTCATTTTTATAGGCTTCCTCTGTAGATAATGGGAAGAGACAGTTTTCTCCAGGGACCGCATCAAAGCAGCAGAGTTTCTTTCAGAAGAGGCTGTCTTTTTCCATGGGTTAAAGGGGAAATGTAGGGAGCCAAGCTGCATGACTGCAGTACCTACACTGTGTACCCAGAGCAAACATATCTCAAAATAACACCAACTCGAACATGTGAGCAGAGATTATTTGGATGGCAAGTATTGGAAAAAGAGAAAATGACAGAAATAAAATAAGAAAATTCAGAAAAGATCCATTCAGAAGAAAAAAATCAATTTTTTGTTGATCATTCTGGTGAACTTTTGTCAGCCCTTTTTCATACATTAACTGTGAGTAAGCAAACTAGTTGAATTGTAATTCTCTTGATGCAAAATTGAACACCTTAAATAAACAAAAGATCCCAACGCCATGAGAATAAAGTTCAAGTATGTAACTTATTTATCCTTTTCAGTTAAAGAAGGAATGAAACCTGCACTGCATTTTTATTCCCATACTAATTATTCTCTTGAGAAAATAATTATGCATGTCACATTTCACTGCAGCCCATAAATAAATTGTGAAATTTGTTCTTTTAAATGAAAGCATGGAATTATCCAGCAAATAAACTATGGGGTCCAAATCACTCAGATTTAAATACGCAGCACTGACAGTTAACTTAACTACTTCCTTCAGTCCTGAGGCACTGCCTATTGATTTTAAAAGGTGTGTAGGTACTAGGGAGTTACACAATCTTAAGTTTTCTTCTCAGGACCATTAAGCATTCATCTTTAAATCATTTTGCTTGCATATTGCATTTGTTCACATTTCTACGGGATGCAAAATAGAAAAAAAACAAATGGCCAAGAAAGTTTCATTCAAAACATCAATAAGAACAAGATTTATTTCTGTAACTTTTATGCAACTCCCTGGCTCGTTCCCTGCCTCCATTGCTCTCTTTTTCTGGAAGTCACTCCATCTCTTCTGCATCCCAAACAAGCTAAGCTTGAGAGGACAAGTCTTCAAGCAATCAAGTTGTCACTCAGGGAAACACTGATTAGAGTCTTAAGCTTATCTTCCTTTCGCTAACCTAAGCCCCTGAAAATTTAGGAAGAGGATTGGAAATGCTAGAGACATAGAATTACGGAACTGTGCTTCTTGAAATATTTAACTTGTTATGGTGGTGTCTTAAGGCATAAGACGCTTGCAAATTGCATCACACTCTTGCTATTGCACAGAAACAGTGCACAGGCTGCGTAAGAACTTTTAAGTGCACCATCCTGTGCTTTTGGCTTTGCAAATCCAACTAGCTGGAAGTAAGTTTCCAGAAATATTCTTGGAAACACACTCTAGTGATAAGCTTGGAAATAAATTGCAGGACATCTGTGTACAAGAAAATCCCAGTGCTCAAAATACAGGTGCCATGTGGCTATTTGTGATCCTAAGGAACTCATCCAAACTTCACGATGAATATAAATGATGATAGTGCACTTCTGAATACACTTGATGGGTCATTCTGTAACATCCAAACATTATTAATGGAAGATCTGACAAAAAATAAAAAAATTTAAAAAAAAATACAGCTATGAACATCACTAATGACATCATGGAAAATTTTGGTAAGGGTAGCATTAAACCAGGGGAAGAGAGGCCAATGATGATGGGAGTCAGGTAGCTAGCTATACTGAGCTCAGCCATTCAAAGCAGCAGTGTAGACAAGCACAGCAAGCAGGAGAGATTAGAGTGGAGCCAAACATTAACTGGTGTTGAGATGTATAAAACACCCTCAGCAATGAACTTCCGTGACACCAAAATCCCAAGCGGCTTTTCAAGGTGACAAATGATACTGTGTAGGAAACATGAGCAATTTTATCCATTTTGCTAGAAAAAAAAATAAATAAATCTTTCAGGAATATAAAAAGTGAATCATAGAGTCACTGAGGTTGGAAAAGACCTCCAGGATCATCAAGTGCAACTGTGAGCCTGGCCGACCAAGTCCTGTCACTACACCGTATCTCTTGGTGCCATGTCCACACATTCCTTAAATGCCTTCGGGAAAGGGGGCTCCACCACTTCCCTGGGCAGTCCATTCCAATTCCTGACCACACCTTCTATGAATAAATTATTCCTAGTATCCATTCTAAACCTCCCCTGGCACAACTTGAGATCATTTCCATGATTCCTATCAGTTGTCACCGGAGAAAGGAGTCTGATACCCCCTTCCTGCAACCTCCTTTCAGGTAGCTGTGGAGAGATTTTGACTTGAAGCATTGCATTGGGATTAAAATCAACCTGTTTAATTTGCATATATTGATATGCAAATTTTGATATATTTTTTATTTATGTTGATATATTGTTGCTGATAATGATGCCCTTTATTTAATTAATATTGAACAGAGGAGTAAATAGAACTTGGATTCCTCTATGTATTAGTGTTGGTTGGCTTTTGTTCTCAAGATGAGAAGCTTTGTCTGCAGTTGGGGTGTTTTTAAGGTCTCATATGGTTTCATTGTTACCTAACAGAGGCTCAGCTCTTGCTGCAGTCTTTTTTTTAACAAGAGCATTTACAGGGTCTTTCTTTTTGCCCATCTACTTTGATAAAACTGGTAGCAACTTAATATCTCTGAGGCTTCCACTGCTCTGTTAAATTGTTCAATGGCTACTGGAGTGTGGGCAAACACCTACTTACATACATGTATGTATACACACGGGGCATAATTCCATATCTTTTGTTTCCTTAGCAACTCATCCAGGCAAAAACAAACAGTTTTTCCAGTGCTTTTCTGGGAATGTTTTGTTCCCGGAAAAGGCCAGCCTTTACATTTTTTATCTTATCAACATTCATTTTTTCAGATTTCACACTGAAATGGTTTTTTATTTTACCAGTGGCTAGTCATTCTTTGGGAAGGTTTCCAAACAGATCTCAGCAAAAGCAGAAGAGAATGGAGCACAGACTTCTGAACCCAGCCCTGGCACAGCACAGTACTGCTGCTTACTGTGAATATCATCTGCAAACTCAGTTCCACTGCTGTAGGTACAGTGGAGCCCTACACAGCTAGAAACTGCATGCTTGGGCAGGGAAACGCAGGGAGTCAGAGGGCTCTCAGGCTGTCAGGGTGAGTTGCAAAGGGTCTCACAGCACTGCTGAGCAGCATCAGTGGTCAAGGAGGGAATTGCTTGGACTCAGTAGAGCAGCCTGGGGTTTGTTTAGGCAGAATCACAGCTCTTTTGACTTATGGGTGCCAGAGGGATGTGACTCTCATGCTACCCAATATCAAACACAAGATTTCACTGATGTCAGCAGCTCTCACAAGAGTGGAGTCACAGTGAAACGAGGGAGCCCATGGATATGGGGCCAGGCATTACAAGGAAACAGTGAAACATGCTGAGGTTGGAAGACATTTGATTACCTATTGTAGGAGTTAGGAGAACACAGTTCTCTGTTACTCAGCACAGGTCCACTGTGTTCCATGGAGTGAATTTGGACTTGTTCATGAAGAAATCAGGGGAAAACATTTAAAACATGTCCATTTACTGTGATTTAGGACATGGGCATCATACAGCCTTGCTGCTTGTCCCTGAGACAGAAACATCCAAATGGGAGGATCTGTGTCTTACCATATTGTACATGATGACATTTGAAAGACAATTTTCATAACACTCCTATAAAAGAATCAACGATGCCACCTGACACCACTGAGAGCACTGTATTTATTTCCTTATAGCACTGCTTGTGTTTCAGTTAACAAACACAACTTGTTTTCCAGTACATGTTATTGCTTGCAGTGTTTACATTATGTCAAAAAATGATAAAGAAGCAGAATCAAAACTGTATTAAATCCTGTGCAGTTTATACTTTAAACACACATTATTGCTTGAATGGTTTAAGCAACATAACACCTGAAAGAGTGCAAGCAGGTAACACCACGCTCTGGGCCGCACAAGCTGTGGGAACAGGCGCAGGGCTGCTTACATCCTTCTTGCAGGAAAGTGGCTCGGGTGTTTTTGACACCCAATATTTCTGCTGGACAGCACCAGATTATTGCACTATATGGCAAGGTGCTGGTTTTCACTGACATTTTGCTGGCAAGGTTTTTTTTTCTTACCTGTGGTCAAAAGCTCATAGCAAATTAGGGCAAGCACCTCATTATAGCAACCATCTCAGGTAATCAATAGCTCCATAGCCTAATTGGTAGGTATACAGAGCAAGCTTCTTGTTCTCTCTTAGCAGTACATCTGGAAGCTGTTACTCATTGTACAAGTAATTAAAGAGTAATTGGGCCAGAAACACCAAAGCCCTAACCTGCTGGGTGAGATCAGGACGTGCCATGCACCACAGCGACCAGCTTCTGTATGTTTGGGGACAGCCACACTCTCAGACAGGCACCTGGAGGCCAGGTCAACTCGCACATAGTTTCACAGTACTTCCACCTGCATCCCTGCTTCCAGCATAGACTCAGGATCAGCTCCAAACGGCCTGCCAAGTCTGAACCCCCGAAGAGATATAGAACAGCACTTGGTGAGCAGGGTTGGCCACCAGGTGTCTGATCAATCATTTGTCTGCAGAACAGAAGCCTTCTGAAAACTCTCTCAGCTTGGTCAGATCCAGGCAGGACGGAGCACCTTGCGCTGAACTGAGGCAATTTGCACCAATGAGCTCTTCCAGTAAATTCAGCGGTGGGTAAGAGCAAGGCTAAGGAGGAAAGAGCCCTATCTGCCATGAAATAGTACTGCATGTTGTGTCACAGAATCACAGAATGGCCTGGATTGAAAAGGACCATAATGATCATCTAATTTCAACCCCCCTGCTATGTGTATGGTTGCCAACCACTAGACTAGGCTGCCCAGAGCCACATCCAGCCTGGCCTTGAATGCATCCAGGGATGGGGCATCCACAACTTTCTTGGGCAATCTGTTCCAGTGCGTCACCACCCTCTGTGTGAAAAACTTCCTCTTAATGCTGTCTTGTGCCAGAAGAGCACTTGGCCAATGCACAGATCAAGCCTGAAAGCCTCTGTGCAAAGCCCTGAGTGCCACTGCATGCAGCCATGCTGCTGTCAGAGCCGCCTTGGTCAGCTTTGGCACCCTTACACCTTAACTCCCACCTGCCATACAGCAAAGTGGCAAGGTGTAACGTTTATTGTTTTAGCCCAGGACGTGTTGCTAGCTATGGAAACACATCTCCAACAGAGAACATCCATGGGCTTGAAATCCCATCGATATTTTTGATGCGTTACTCCGTGGGTCAGCGAAATGAAGCCCCATCTCTGATATTCCTGTGCACTTTGACTCCTGAAACTGTGATTAGTGAGAAAACTTCCTTGATCAGAATGCAGGTAACGGGGCTTCCCTATCATACTGTATAACTGCAGCGCTCAGCAAGTGTTCCTTTGGCATATGTGCTGGGAAGTCCACTTCAGCACCTTATCTTGCAGATTGCACAACCCACGGAAATACAGGTAAAAAAAGCACATGGATAAAAAAAGCATTTCCATCGTCTTCACTTGAGGAGAGGGAACGCTAACGGCACAGTAGAAAACACCACCAACGGGGGCTGCGGGGGGAGCCGCTTTCCACCAAGAGCAGGGGTTCCCGCGGTCGAGGCAGGGAAGCGGGCACCCGCCCGCTGGGAGCGCTCCTCCACGCCGCCCGACCCCGTCCCGCGGCAGCGGCCCGCCGTCACCCTGCGCACTGCCCGGGTCGCCGCCCCTTCGCGCTCGGCGGGGCCGCGGGGAGGAGCGGGCGCCGGTGCTCTATAAGGCCGTCCGGTCGGCCCGGCACCGCGCTCACCGCCGCGCGCAAGGGCGAGAGCTGCGCCTCGCACCGCCCCGCGCTGCAGCCTTGGTTGGCGGGGTCCCGTTGCCTTCCTCCTGCAACTGCGCATCTGACTTTGGGTCAGGCTGCAATTGCTCCGTTGGCATGGGGGGCTTCAGCGTTTGGGACTATGTGGTCTTCGCCGCCATGCTGCTGGTGTCAGCTGTCATCGGCATCTACTATGCCTTTGCGGGAGGGGGACAGAAGACCTCCAAGGACTTTCTCATGGGGGGGCGAAGCATGAGTGCCGTCCCCGTGGCTCTCTCACTCACCGCCAGCTTCATGTCAGCTGTCACTGTGCTGGGCACCCCCGCTGAGATCTACCGCTACGGTGCCATCTTCTGCATCTTCGCCATCACCTACGCCCTGGTAGTGCTGTGCAGTGCTGAGATCTTCCTGCCTGTCTTCTACAGGCTGGGCATCACCAGCACTTATGAGGTAAGGTTGAGCAGAAGGAGCCTTTCTGCAGCCTTCAGGGACCTGGGTGGCTTCTCTTGGCTGCTTTCTATTTGCCTTCCCTCACTCTGTTTCCCCAAGTCTCTGCGCACTCAGCGCTGCCCTACAGCTCATGTTCCCACACTGCTGAGGGCAGGCAGGCTGTGATCTGCTCTGTCCCCAGCTCTGCCTACATTGCAGAGCGGAGACACCCCTGCTGCTGGGACTTGTGCACCATGCCAGATCTCTCCTCACTTCAGGTGCTCAATTGAGCAAGCGGTTTAATCCTTGTGCAGCTTTGATGATATTGTGTGATTAACAATATGTAATTAACCAAGACCATCCAACATCTAAAGTGCAAGCGCATGTAACGTAGTAAGGAGAGCTCTCAAATCATTCTCACTCCAGGCTGGTTTCTAAGCTCAGGCACACCACAAAAGTTCCTTTCTGGCAGAATGTATGTTTGTGCTGTTCCTAGAGGTTTTGGGAAGGCAGCCTCTCCAGCAATGAGTGTCTTTTCCATTGCTTGTACAGGGAGGTCAACAGATACTCTGTGTCTGCACAGAGAGTGCTTGCTTTCAGCAACCTACTATAGGAAACTTTCTTTAGCAAGGGGGTTGGACTAGATGATCACCAGAGATCCCTTCTAACCCCCACCACCCTTCTAACCCCTGTGATTCTATGAAAATATGGCTCATCTTCAGCCCTGCATGTGTGTTAAAGCTAAAGCTAGGAGTGCAAAGAAGTCTGGGGTGGTGGGATGCATCGCAAGTCAAGTCTCACTGGTTTGGAGTGATGAACCCTGGTCACGGCCTTCTTCTGTCCCAGAAGGTCCTTGCAATGTGTTGGTCTTGCCTGGAAGATAGTTCCTAGCTGCAGATTTGGAGGCAAGTTGCTCTTGTTATAGGATATTGAAAAAGGGGCATCAGTGCAGGTGAAAGTCCTCGGATAGCTACTTTGGTCGTTTGCATTTTATTACACTGAGCAGGAGCACTGCAGCACTGGACATTGAAAACAGCAAGGTTTCAGTTGGTGAAGTTAGATAAGAAATCCCCAACAGAAACAGTGCATTTTAAACTCCTAATCTTTGGACTATCAGTTATGGTGATATTTTAAATATGTCTCCTCTTGTTAAAGGCTATTGATTAAGACCAGAAACTCGCTGATAATCTCAGGGTTTAGTTAGGATAACACACCTATAAAAGATATACCTTCTATTTGTGGCCAGAGTTCAGAGATCAGGCTTCTTGTGCCTGTCCAGGGGTTCTGCACTGCTGCCTGGAGTGAATGTGCTCACTGACCATATTTTCAGTGCTGGCTGCATGAGTGAGCACTGTGGGATTTCTCAGTGTTTGCCTGTGTCAAATGGGCGGATTGACAGGTGAAGTGCAACCATGTGCCTCAGAGGGTTGGCAGGACAGACGGTGGGAAGAAATCTGCCCTACAGCAGATTTACAGAGGTTGCACCCTAGGCAGAAAGGTGAGGTTCCTCTTTTGAGAAAGGCTGCATTTCTACTTGCTGGTAGAAGATGGGGAGTTTCCAAACTAAGGCTCAGGAATTGCTGTAATGTTTTTTTCTCTGATTTCACCACATAAACAAGTTCTGTTGTACTGAGAAACATCCCTGTGAACAGTGCTGAGTTCATAATAGGTGCAGAGCTTTGCCAAGTGCGCAGCTCCCTGCCCCATGCATTCCCAGAGGCAGCAGTGTAGCACCAGCTTAGAGAATCATAGAATCGTTTGAGTTGGAAGGGCCCCTTACAGGTCATCTAGTCCAACTCCCCTGCAATGAACAGGGACACTACAGCTATATCAGGGTGCTCAGATTCTCACCAGCTGGACCTTGAGTCTTTCCAGGAATGGGGCAACCACCACCTCTCCGGGCAACTTCTGCCACCCTCTGACTGTAAACACAACTTTCTTATATCCATTCTAAAGCTCCCCTCCTTTAGTTTGAAACCATTTCCCCTTTTCCTATCACAGCAGGCCCTGCTAAAGAGTCTGTCCTCTTCTTTCATATAGCTCCTCTTTAGATATCAGGTCTCCCCAGCTTCTTTTTACTGACTCAGTCATGTAGTGGTTAGCCAATGTCAGCTTCACCTGTTCATGTGTCATTACACAGTGGTGAGGTCTGTGAAGAAATATCAAATAAAGTTGAAAGAGATAGCCGTCAAGTTTTGGCTATTAACAAAATGCTAAAAAAACACTGTGCCCTTTCTCTACTGCTCATCTCTTCACTTTAGTCCTATCAATAAAGCCAAGTTTTGATGTAAACTTTTGGTTTTTTCTTCTCTTCTGCAGTATTTAGAGCTTCGATTTAATAAATACCTGCGTCTCTGTGGAACATTCCTCTTCATTATACAAACGGCAAGTAAACCTCAAAGTGGTTCCTGGGTCCGCATAGCCACTAGGGCTGCTTAGCTGGACACAGCTGGCTGTTTGCCATGAGCAGCTGATGGGGTGACCATAGGAAAGGGCCCCTGGGAGGATGAAAAAGAAATCTCTGCACCAAAGCAATCAGATGGAAAGCAAATGCTGGGCCACCTTCTCCTTTAGGATCCCCAGGCATTGCTGAGCACCTGGGGTGGTTGTTTGGCATCAGCACCATGCTATGGGACCCTTCATGGCACAGGGAAACAGTGCACAGAGCAGTCATTGGCCTGCCCTCAGAGAAGCCCACAGAAGATTCAAAATGTAAACATGCCCCAGTTATCTGCAGTGGCAGATCTCATCCCGTGGGCCACTGATTCTGTGAGTCTGGCTAATTCCCAAAGGTTTGTGGAAGGTGACAGGGAAAACAAGCTGTCAGGAGCCTGTCACTGGCAGTACAAGGGTTTGTATCACTGCTGGGAGTCTACAAACAAAAGCTACAGATCACTCACTGCCTTAGGGAAAGTCAATCTAACACAGTCCCTGCATTGCTGTGGATATCCAGACCATTTGGTGAGTCAGAGTGGGACTGCAGCTTTCCAAGGTACAGTGATTGTGTGCCAGATGCTGTGAAACACCAGCAGTAAATGTGTTCTGTTCGCAGTTATGAAATGGACGTTTTGGGGAGTTTAAAGCAGGAATGAATATAGAATTTGAAGGCTTTCCAAGTTATGCTTCTGTGTATGCTTGCTTCTTGTCCTTTTTGGTACTGTTAAGACCCATTGGGAGTTACAGAACAACCACAGCGGTGTCACTGCAGTGCTAATTCCTTAAGTGAACACTGCTGCTAAGGTGGATGTTTTGGATACACATAGGAAAAGCAGAGTGCTAGCATACATGAATCATTGGCAAACATGAACGCATCACAGTTGCATAAGTTGGAACAAACCAAATGTAATCTTGCAAAGATCAAAAAAATAATTTTATATAATGTAAGGATAATACAGGAAATTAACTGACAACCTATGGGTGATTTTCTGTGCTGAGTGCTAACAGCTTAAATGTCCTGAATCATGAAAACAGTGAGGAAAGGAACTCTCTGAGATCTGTAACTATTGGAACTTGATTCAAAGAAAAATAAAAAGGATATCTGGTAATACAACATGAAGAAACACTGAAGAGATGGAAAGATTGTTTTATCTTTGCTATTTGAATTGACACCAAAATGTGATCAAAATTGTGTCAAAAGAAAATTTCTGGTGGTTCAAAGCTTCTGGCACTTGTTTGCTGCATACAAGAAAGTTGCTGTCTCCTGCTGACTTCCTGAGTGAAGAGGATCCTGCAGCCCATGTAGATAGCAGATGGTCATTGGACGGACAGGTGCCAAATGCTTTGGGCTTGATGATTGTTGGCAGTTGTTGGCCATGAAGTGGTGCGGCTGGTGCTGAGGGGAGATTTGCTAGGGACTGGCCAGGGCTGGCAGCTTTCAGGGTGTACAAGCTGTGTGTGAGAACCTAGAGAGCGCTCAGAGTGCAGAAAGAAACAGGCCCACACGCATGAACAGGTAAGAACAACTATTTCCCTGCTGGTCCCACCACCAGTCATGGAAAGCTGATGTAAGTCAGCTCAGGACCTAGCTGAGATTTAGATCCCTTGAATCAAGACCTGACCTTCACAGAAGTTCATCTGCGCGTTGCAGGCTTTGCCTTGATCCATGCCACAGCTGAGCTTGCCCTAGTAGTACCAGCAGTAATAGCAGTGGTAAAAAGGTACTTAAAAATATACGTGAATCAAATATAGAGAATATCAGTGTATGAATCCCACTGTGCTGTTAGAAGTGGATACAGTAGCTCATTGATTTGTCTGATTATTTTTGTATTGGGTGAAAATACATATCTGCTGATGATCATGCATGGATTCATCTTATAGAACCATAAACCCTTATAATCCATCCATAATGCCTAACTAATGCTGTGTTTCTTATACTGATGTGCATTACAGATGCATACTGAGAGGTATATTGATCCCAAGACTGAGAAAGTAAATTGTAATAGATTCCTTGGCAAACCATGTGTAAACCTCACCAATTTCCTTTTGCTCGTTTCTTTCATTTGACTGCACTTATAAAGCAATAAAACAAGTTAATTATAAGAGAGAGGAGAAACTAAAGAAGGATGGGGTGTTTAAGAATCATTGTGTTGTTTGTTTTAAGCAGACCAGGCTATGAGACTGCAGTACTGGTTAGTCTCAGACATCTGTCTTCCAGCAATTGGAATTATTTCTTAACAGTCATGCATTTAGGAAATTTAGACTGAAAAAGTACTTGAAGAGAAACCATCTCAGAAAACAATCATTTGTTCCAGGAATTTCGATTTCTTTTGTTCTTATATCTTTTTCTCCCCATCTAGACTTTATACACTGGTATTGTCATTTACGCTCCAGCTTTAGCACTAAATCAAGGTAAGACGAGCATCCTGAACTGTTCTTCTGTATTTTTTTATGCACATAGTACTGGTGTGCTTTTCTTTCTGTAATGCACACCAATGTATATATTTCAAATATTGACTCTGAGATCTTTCAGGACTTCAGTTGATCCTGATGGGAACTCTGATAGACCTCCCAGATCTAATCCTGCTCCCTTATCTCTGGCTGTAAGGAATTACAGAAAAGGCTAAACAAAGAAAATCTGCTCTCACTTATTCTAGCTCTCTCACGATATCCTCATATCAAGGCTAATTTCAGAAAAGTTAAGGAAAAATAAGTCAAGTTTGGAGGCAGTGGGCAGGATAAACACACACTGAGTCCATCTGGTTAAGTGCGCTTCTTGAAGCACTCTGTAACTCGCTCTAACAAGCTACAGCCTGGCTGGAAGTGGTGCATTCCATGAACTGTGCTGCAGAGCTTCCCGTTTGCCTGGGCTTCTGTTGGGGAGCCCCACGGTGCCATGCTGGGCAGCATGTCAACCTGCCAAGCTTGGGCACTGGCAGCTTTAGAGGCTGTCTGGCATAGGTATGCTGTCACATTTCCCTAACAGAGCGGAGAATAAAAGACGCTTTTAGACCAATGTATGTCTTCCAAACCATTGCTTAAAACAGCTTGCATCTGTGAAGCGTGCCCATGGCTGCTTTCCTGCATAAATCCCTGGCATAGGGCTCCAGGGCCTACCTAAATGCTTCTGAGGAAGGACTCTGATTTTAGAACCTTTCTAAGCTGAGCCCTGCAAGAATATTGGTTTTGTTAGTTGTCATTAAAACCAAAAGCATCTTAGGTTCCCAAATCTATGTAATTATTTAGAAGTTTCCAATTATTTAGCAGTTTCCAATATCTGTAACAACTATGCATTTTTAGAGCTGGTCAAGGTGAATTCCACAGTTCAGATACTCACATCTTTTCATTGCAGTTTTTTATTACTTTCTACTTCTGCATTTTACTTATTTTCATTTTTCCCCAGCAGCCAGACAGAGGTGAAAAACAGTCCTCCAGAGTTACGTCCCCCGTGTCTTGCTTACACTTGCTGCCCTTTCCCTCTTTTTCAGTCACTGGCTTCGACTTGTGGGGTGCCGTGGTGGCAACTGGCGTGGTCTGCACTTTCTACTGCACGTTGGTATGTGGGCCATTCAGCTGAGGGAAATCTCGTTTCTTCTCGCCATTCACATCAAGTGTGGAATTTATTGAAAAGTCAGCTAATAAATGGGTTGCTCTGTTTCGCAGCACAGCTGCAGCCCAGAGCTGTATTCATCCAGGGACTTTGGATATAAGGAAAAAGTCTTTTACAGTGAGGGCGATGAGGCAATGGAACAGGTAGCCAGAGAGGTGGTGGCCCTGTCCTTGAAGACATTGAAGGCCAGGCTGGTGGGGCGCTGAATACCCTGATCTATCTGTGGATGTCCCTGTTCATTGCAGGAGTGTTGGATTAGATGACCTTTAAAGGCTCCTACCAACTCTATGGGTTTTGTGATGCTATGACTTGGACACAAAGGCAGCTACAATGTGACTTCTGTTCCTAAAAGAATAGCAAAAAAGATAGATCTTCCTTTCTGAAAATTCTCCTATGAAATTTCTGATAGCCTGGAAGACTAATTTGTCAAGCACCTGTTCACCACAACTATAATAGTCCAGTCTCTTAGTGATGGGGACACTGAAAATAGCAAGTGTCCCATGAAAAGATTGTTCTTTAGATCAGTGCTAATTGACCAAGTGCCTGGATATGTGTAAATGGAATCAGCATGACATAAAATTATTTGTATATTTTTGATTAAATAATGTTTTAATTTTAATTTTAATAATTTTAATTTGCACAAATTGCATGCCTTCTGGAGTTAGCGATACTGTAAAAATGTAAGATGAGCATGGTCTGCCTGTTTACCTTTTGATGCAGGTAACTAGTAATAGGACAAGAGGTAATGGCTTTAAGTTGTACCAGCGGAGGTTTGGGTTGGATATTAGGAAAAATTTCCTTTCAGAAAGAGTGATGAGGCACTAGAACAGGCTGTCCAGGAAGGCTGTGGAGTCACCATCCCTGGAGGTATTCAGTGTGGATGTGGCACTGAGGACATGGTTAGTGGGCATGGTGGAGATGGGGTGATGATTGTAATACATGATCTCAGTGGTCTTTTCCAACCATCATGATTCTGCAACTCTCTGATTCTATGAAACTTCTGAATCAGGGGGATGTGATAAATGATGAATGATATTGGACATGTTTATGGTCACAGTACATCGTTGTGCTCCTCACAGAAGATCCTGAACAGGTTTCAGGATACAATTCCTAATCATCCCAATGCAGAATTATTTATATTCAAGAATAAGATAGAATTAGTCAGTTATGCATAATCCCTATAGTAAGGTTTCTCCTAGCTGGATGTGAATATATGCCAAGAGCACAGCTGCCCCGCTGTACCTGATACATGCTGTTCCTCACACAGGGTGGTCTGAAAGCAGTGGTGTGGACAGATGTTTTCCAGGTTGGAATCATGGTCGCTGGATTCTCGTCTGTGATTATACGAGCTGTGGTAGTCCAGGAGGGGATTGGACGCATTGTAAATGATTCCTACTATGGAGGAAGATTAAACTTCTGGGAGTGAGTTTTTACTTGAAGATGATGTCCCTTTTTCCTGATAAGTGTGAAATCAAATTGCTACTGAAGGTGGGGAGTTGGGGACCAAAATTTTACAGATATTTAAACAAGCTTATCTGTTTTGGAGGATCTTTTGTGGGATTAACTCTGTGCAACATTCTGCCAAGAGGACAATCTTTCACATTCTCCAATCCATGTTGTAAGGATGCATTTTGGAGTCCACTGAAAGTGAATGGTGAATAGTAGAGGACAATCATATTTATAATTACAGTATGTAAATGAATGATTTGGTATTTCAGCTACTGAACCAAAGTAGCTGAAAAAATTACAGCTGTTACCTAGTCTGAAAAGGGGAAACGTTTTTCTTTCCCAAAAATGAAAATTAAAAGTAATCTTACTGGCATTTTACCCTTCATTACTGTAACTAATCATAGACCAAGATTATAGTTTTGCGGGGTTAGGAATATTCATTTCTGACAGTGCTGAATCAAAAGATTCCTTAAGTTAAAAAAAAAAAAGAAGAAGCTATTGCTTTTTTTATGAATAGGTGATTCTGCTGAGAAACTTCAGCTGCTGCTATTAATAATAGAAGTTTAGTGTGACAGGTATTACCTGTTGTCCTTTTGTCTGTTGATTCACAATATTTATCAGGTAATTCTACGAAATTCTTCACCAAATTCTTCAGTAAATAATAATTCATTGGGAGATACATATTTTCTTCTCGTGAGCAGTGATTTTTCAATCTATTTGGCTTATATGCAGAAGTTACACAGCACTGCTTCTTCTCTCATCATAGAATTCATATGGAAAAAGGAATAAAGGCATATAATAGGTGAATTAATATAATGTTGTTTGGCAAGATAAGTGTAATCTATTGATCTATTTAGAATATAATTTAAAATATATATTCCATTCAAAATCTGCTCTTCACTTAGAGCTAAATCAGCAACATTTTTTATAGAGGCTCTGTCCACAAGGGCTGGGTATGCAAACACACCTTTGTATTGGTGTTAGACTCAAGTCCCTCCAGATAAGCAGGCATATTAGACTTTCTACTGGAACTTCATTTCATCACAACAGCAACAGGCATCACAGTGCTTTGCTCATGACTGTAATTTATAGGCAAATAAGTTAGTTTGAATTCACCTTTGAGCAGATCAGTGTTTCAGTGAGTCAGTGATTTCAGTGATTCCAAATCTGCTTTCTGTGATTTCATGTAAAGTTGGAATATCTGAATATTCAAAATCTGGATAAATTAATTGAATTTATATGAGAATAAGTAAGAGGAAATTCTTCTTCTAGCCATTAAGGTCATCTGATAATGAATAGAATTTCATATTCTGAGTGTTTTCTTTGTTTTTCCATCTCGTTGTAGCTTTAATCCCAATCCATTGCAAAGGCACACCTTCTGGACAATTATTATAGGTGGGACCTTCACATGGACTGGCATTTATGGTGTCAACCAGTCCCAAGTACAGAGATACATTGCATGCAAAACCAGGTTCCATGCAAAAATGTAAGTCTACCTTCAGTAACTCTTGATGTCTGAATTTAGCAGTGACTGTTCTTTATAATGCAGATTAGTTTTGCTGTTGTTGTTGTCTGTATAAAACCTATTTGTAAAAGGTAACAACTTATGCTGTCTGCTTTGTTGACCAGGTAGAAGACAAATTGGCATAGTAAATGCTGATATTTTAATTACGTATAAATGACTGTGACATTCAGCTTTCTGATGGACTGTTTCACTCTGCCAGTATTCTTGCATACAAATAACTACATTAAGTTCATATGCAACCTGCAGACCAAGCAATATAGCACTTAATTGTGCTGTAGCTTTATCAAGACATTTTGAATTGCTACTTTTCTAAACCTAAACCAGAGTGGGGGTATTTTACCTAAGTAAAGACTAAAAATATTTTCAGCACCCATGAGTGTAAACATGAGAAAAGACAGAAATGTTTTATTCAGTGGTAAAATTGCCGAAGAATCATATATTTTGGTTTCATGATCATCAAGACTTTTCCTATAGGAATTCATTATGGGGACTGGCAGCGAGTTCTGTTTTCCTTGAGTTTAAATATTTCTGATCAGCCTTTACTCTAGAACAGAGTATATTTACTAACTCTGTTATCTTATTGTTATCTTTAGTGTCATTCCCATAGTTCACAACTCAATATTTAAGAACTATTACCAAGCAAATAAAGTCTATTTATAGGAAAGATATATAAACGCATATCATTAACTATAGTCACTAAATTCCATAACACAGTGGTATGCAGTAGAAGAGGAGTTTACGAGGATTTTCACTTCATAAAGTCAGCAAAACGCTCACAAAAGTCATATTAAAGTTTGGACCTGAAGTATTTTAGTTTTGGCAATAATGGAAATGCACTTTTCAGCTATTTATTCTGCAAACAGGAATGAGCTGATGCCCATCATCAGCCACATCTCCTGCATACAGTGCCACATTCCAACAACACTGTCTGGGTTCCCTGCAGTCTCTGGTGCGTAGTTGAGTCCCAACTTCTTGGTGTTGCAGAGGCAAGAGGTGTATTCCACACCTGCTGGCATGATTGCCAGTGGGAGAACAGCTGCATACATTGTGCCTGAGTTCCTTCCCACGCACCTGTTCCACTTAGGGCTATTCTCTTGCCCCATATGTACCCTCTGTGATGGGTGACACCTCCATGGTATCCCAGAAGCATGATGTGACCAAGGAAAATGTAGTACTATGGCAGCTGCTGGGTAGATTTTCTGGGCTCTTGCAGGTGTCTTTGACTTGGATTAGAGATACCTGGTTCTGGAGGGTTTTGGATGGAATTCAAGAGTTATGAATAAAAATTCAGGTGTATTTGGTAGGACTTGATGACCTTGAAAGTCTTTTCCAACCTAAATGATTCTATGATTCTCTGGCTCATACCATATTAGTGGCGGCAGAGCCTTAATTGATGGATCTCTCTCCTGCTGGGATGGGCAGTTGAATTCCATGACACCTTGCTTGTGCCTCCTGGTATTTCCCTTGCATGGAGAAAACTTTTTGTGCAATGGCTACAGTTTGTTACAATTGTAAACATTATCATTCTGTGATGACTATCTAGTTCATTCACATATGTAATTAAACACATTTGGCAAGTCATATTGGCAGCTACATCTCTTGCCACCATTTAACTAGTATAGAGAAGAGTCAGATGTCAGTGGGTCACAATAATAAGGCTTTTATCCTCCATGGCATTTTATATAGGGCTTTATTTAATTATAAAACAGAACTGAGAAAATAGTTCCTTCACAGTTCCCAACTTGTGGGTCATAGGAAGGCCTTAAAGAATGGCACAAGAGTAGGAATTTTCTCAGGCTATGGGAAAGGAGTTCACCTCACTCAAGAAACACACTAGTAGGTATGAACATGTGCTGTCATCCTCAAGCAGTAACTAGGCAAATCAAACATAGTGCTTGAAGATGAACAATACTAGGCCCTCAAGAAGGAGATCTGCACCTTCAGAAAAATATGGGTTCCTAGCACATTCTCCTCTACTTTCCTTTCAAGGTCATTGGCTGGCATGTTTCCTACAGCCAGACTGAAACAACCAACTAAAAATAAGCCTTGCATAGTCACAGTGCCTACTTCACCCAAACTCTGCCTTATGTTACTCATCCAGAATTAATAGGAACGTGTCCTCCAGTAGTGCTGTGATTATTACACCCCAGTGCTTAAGTCACAGGGTGTACCATGAGCTAGGGGTGTAAATAAGATAGAAAAAGCAGTTTCCTTCTCTTCACTGTCAAACACTGACATAGTTTAAAACTAGGAATTACTGAATGCAAACTATTTCTTTTGCCTCTGTGTCTTTCTCTCAACTTTCTAATCTCAGCTAGAGGCTTTAGGCTAATACTGCTATTGCATCTATTGAAAAGATGTGGATTGATTCAAGTCATTGGTTACTTTTTGTGCTACGTCAGCTTCTGAGTGCCTTATTTCAAGGTAGATTATGCCAATGTAGGAACAACTTCAGCTAAATTTATGCAAAATGCTTAAATGATGTGTAAGCATCTATAAGAAGGAGATTACTTCATTTTCACTAGCTTAGCCTAGAAATAAATTTAAAGTGCTGCTAGAGCTGTATTTATACCAATGCTAATTTCAAATATGAAACATAAATGCAGAGTTTTCTGTCCTGTGTTATCCAACGAGCCTTTATTTACCTAAGTCTTTTTTAACAGTTTACACTATGCTTGCCAATCATTTTTCTGTGATATAAAAATGACAATCTCATCTAGTTAACCTATAAGAAAACCCTATATAAAAACACACATTTCAATGCCTAACAAGACCTATAAAGATAAGTTTACTTCATTCATCCTTATAATCCTCTGGAGCAGTCCAAAGGCTGATGCTCTTTGCCTTCTTGGGTATTGAACACACTAAAAGGCCCTCTGAAACAGTGCAGGCATGGAAATGTTTGCACAAATACCAGAGATCCTCCAGGGATCCACACAGGAGAGGTCTTAGTTGGCACAGGTGCAATGTATGTGATCTGTCAGCAGTTAAATCCCCATATGTACATGGTACACAGCCAGGAAACAACTGCTGGAAAGGAATGCTGTTTTTCAAGGCCATGCTCCCTCTGGGTGTGTTCACTTGAAGCGACCACCGTAGGTGAGCCATAGTGTGAAGAACGTGATTCAGGAGTCGTCAAGAGCTGAGATCGGATAGTTAGATAGAAAGAAAAAGCCCTCCCTGGGGCAGGAAACGTGGGGAGAAGGATTTGTTTTTTGCAATGGGTAGAGGCTGCCTGTTGTGTGTGGGAAAAGCAGCATTAATATGTGATGACCAACATTTTCTTCTCTGTGTCAGCCATCCCCTCAGAATGTGGGGACAAGATAGGGTTCCTTGACTGCTCCAGGATCCAAGCTGCTAAAAGGGAAGCTCTGGGGTTGGTGGTGACCCCCTGATCCATGGAAGTGGCAGTTGGAAGTGGCTCCAAAGCAGGTCACAGTGAGAGGGAGCGTGCGCTTCATTGCTGCCTTCCACGGAAACCTTGCCAGGAAGAGATGGTGAATTTATTGATTTATGAGCATGATTCCAGCATTGTGTAAGTGTGGTAGTGCAGCTCCAGAGGCAAAGGAGTGCTGTTGCTGATTAAAGGTACACCACACTTTGATCTGTGACACCTTGCCTTGCAAATCAGTCTAGGGTTTGTCTCTGCCAAGGGGTGTGGTGAGGGGATAAGAATGTTTTCTTGCTAGCTGGCTGTAATGTAAATCTTGTGCACATGATGAAATGTGCAGATTGCCATATTTGTCCCATCATCTCTGGAGTAGGCCTTGTCAGAGGGCATGCACTCAGACCATGCTACAAAGAACAAGGTGTAATTTGTGTTTTTAGAAATGTGAGCCTGTGTCAAAATTGCTCAAAGCTATACCATGACTCCCTTTCATCTTGGCAGTCACTGAACAGAGTGTCTCCTCAGTGCTGGCATGGTGCATGTTTGCTCTGCTTGAGAGGGGTGACTGTCCACTGCATTAATTGCAGTATGGTGGGACATCTAGCTCTAACATGGCATCTCTGTGCATGCTGGTGCAGGTCCCTCTACGTCAACCTGGTGGGCCTCTGGGCGATCTTGGTCTGCGCAACGCTCTGCGGGCTGTCCCTGTACTCCATCTACAAGGACTGTGACCCATGGACAGCAAAGCAGGTGTCAGCACTCGACCAGGTACAGCCCCACATCTCAATGGGGAGGAAGGGGCAGCTTTCCCCTTGAGGATGGTGATGAAGGAGCAAGCATTAAGCATGTGCCACTGGAGATGGTGATGAAAAAGCAGCTATTGAGCATGTGCAACTGTGTAGAGGGGGGTTCGAGAACTAGGGGATGGGTAAGAGGACATGCCCAAGTCCACACAGAGTGAGTTTGTAACTCAGGGATTAAGCTCAGACTGTGGCAGGAGGGAACATTCTGGAGAAAGCAGCAGATCCGCTTTCAGGACCGATCAGTGCCAGCATCCCCTTGGGTCTCACAGAGCTGCAGTTTGTCTGTGCCTCAGATAACTGTCTGCTACGGACAAATCTCCATGGACAATAGCTGGGAGTCCAGAAGAGCAGAGATAATGGAGTACTGGGGGCAGGACTGCTTGGTCTTAAACAGTAGAATAAGATGAGATATGAAAAGCCAAGGTGGATACCTGAAGACTGTTAGGTACCTCCTGTGAGTCAAATAATTTTGGTGGAACGTGTAAGAAAGATACTAAAAAGATCAACTTTTTGGTGAAAAAAATGGTTCGCAGTCAGAAAATCTTACAGTCTGTATCTTTTTCTAGCTCTCAAATCTTGCAAAGGTCAACAAATAGCAAACAGCTTCCAATATGGAAATAGTTCTCAGGTACCCCAAGGCTATTGGACCGAATCTATAAAGCTTTTTGTGGTGTCAGCAGAGACTTGAGTGTCTACTGTGGCACCCAAGCCTGACAGAGTGATGTACAGTGCAAACCACCTGCTGCTCAGTGCTAGCTGCCTCTACAGTCATCTCCTGGGAAGAAAGCCTGACAGCAGCTCCGTGCTCACCTCTGCTGGGCTGTCTAAACAGACTTGCCAGTATTTCATGTGGATGTTTTAAACATCATTTTCTATAGAAAACCAAGAAATATTGCATTGTGGAACATTCCAAATTGGAAGAGCTGAGCAGTATGCCACTTAGAAGGTTCTAACAAAAAAAAAAAAAAAAAAAAAAAAAAAAAAAAAAAAAAAAAGCAAAAAAAGAAAATGAAAAATGATGGCAATATAATAAGTTTTTACACTCTCATTTTTTTTTTTTTAGTTGATGCCCTACCTTGTGCTGGATATTCTCAGGGATTTTCCAGGAGTGCCAGGGCTTTTTGTGGCTAGTGCCTACAGTGGGACATTAAGGTAAGTTAATAATTTGGAATTTAGCGTCATTTTTTTTCATTTTGTTAAACCTAAAGTTGCCTTTATACTGAAATGTACTTTAACTGCATTTAATTTCCTTAATCTTTAGGATAAGTGCTAGGAACTGATGTTGCAATTACAAATCTTTAGTTTTCAGCACCTGTGCTCTGATGTCTTAAGACTCAAAACTGTTTGAGTTCCCTACTGACAATGGGAACCAACAAACCCTGCCTCTCTGTGCTTTACAGCCTCTCTCCTAGAGGAATTTTTAAATATTATAAGCAGGTGGTTGCACAACATGGCTATAGTAATGCTTACAGCACAGCCACATTTAATGTATACTTCATTTCACTGACTTATCCAACCCCACCTTTTCATTAAGGATTGCCTTGTCTTCATTAAGAGCAGTTATTAGAAATGATTTTTGTAAACTATTAACTGTATCACCGACAGCAATAAGTCATTTCAACCAACAAAGCAGCTGCGTTTGTTCTCTGACACCATTCTAGACAGTAACAGCTTCTCTCTGCCACTAATTCACCTGTTACCTATGATTTCAGTGTCTAAGATTAAAAAAAAGAAAGTATATATCTTGTGTTCTGCAGTACAGTGTCCTCCAGCATCAATGCTTTGGCTGCTGTGACTGTCGAAGACCTCATCAGGCCATACTTCAGATCCCTTTCTGAAAAGAAGCTGTCATGGATTTCCATGGGCATGAGTATGGAAATTTCTCTTCCACTTTTGCTTTACGAAGTGAGGGCTTGATTCAGATTTTACTTATGGCATAAGTCAGGGGTAAGTGTGTTCAGACTGATATTTGGGGGAGCCAAGATCAGCTGTGCAGATTCTGCGCGGGATGAGAGACAAGCTATTTCTAGTGAGCTTCAGAGAAAGTATCTGATATTTAAGAAGTAAAGATAGACTGCCTTTATACTCAGTATTGCCTGTAGTTGTACAGAACCAAATGTCTTGAATTAAAATAGGTGATATTTTAATTTCTATGTCAAAAATTACAAGTATAAGAAACGATTTTGTAATAAACCTTGTGAACAGAGCGATATGTGAACTACAGCACTCCAGAGAGTGAGCAACTTCACATCTTCCCTGACATACCTGTGGACCTACAGCCTGTTGAGCTCCTATATTCAGTGACCCTCCTCGAAGAAGAGGATCAGAACTGGGCTGAGCAGATGGTTTACATCTCTGACGTGCACTTTCCATCTCTGCTGGTTGTACAACTTGATACCAGCTGCAGGTGCAGCCCAAGGCAGCGTGCTTAATAGGCATGAAAAACCACAGTCCCAGCACAGTGTAGCCCGTAACACTGAGCACAGTGGACTAGTGGCAGGTGACAAATATGAAATGTTTTCACCTGACAGCAGCTTCTTGAATGTTACTGCAAGCAGTGTTTATGCTGAAATTGTTGATGCTATGTTATTGTCCTGAGTTGTCTGAGCTATCACATTCGGTGGTGGGATTAACCAATTGCTTGTCACTCAGACAGTGAAACTTAATAGAAGTGAAGGTGGAGAGCACAAATGAGCCAGTGTTGTGGGTTCTGGCAAGAGACACTACATCCTGGTAGTCCAGGATGTCCTCTGTCACTCTGCCAGCTCCCATGATCTGACATCATTTACTTTCTTGCTCCAAAGGCTTTAGACTGAGATGCAAAATTACGTATTCAAAATAGTGACTATAACACAGGAGATTACCTGAGAAATAGAAATAGTACACTTAGTATTGGTACTGTGTTTGATCTATACATGTGCTATCTAGGATCAGGTACTTAACTAATCATACACAGGAAGAGGATTTTGTCACTTTCACATGGTCTCCTCTTAATGTAAACAGTAACCAGGTCCTGTGGCCTAGTTGGGCTCTCTTAGGAAAGAAAACCCAAATGAACAACAAAATCAAAGCCAAACAAATGGCAATGGTTTTGTTGTGATGTCAGGGCTTCCTGGGTGAAAGGGGATCATTTCCATCAGTGGACATTTCAGCTGATACACTCACGATTTTCCTTTCCCACACAGGCCTATTTTATGGCGGAGTCTGCATTGCTATGGCTGCACTGGCGTCTCTCCTGGGTGCCTTGCTCCAGGTGAGTGTCAGGCTGCATTTTCATGTGTGTCAAATAACCTAGAACTAATTGTGTAAGGAAATAATTGCTGGCAACTATTATGAGATTAGTTTTTATTCTTTGTTGGGTACTGGCCTCAAGCAGCCTCAACATCTGCTCTAAGCAGCCGTGTCACTATATGAATTAACACCAGCTGAGAAAACACTAATTAAAATCTCTTAATTTCCTTTTCATCTTCCTCCCCTGTTTGTGTCTTTAACTTTTCTAATGCAGTGCTTGATAGACTCTCCTCCTTCCACAGGCAGCGCTCAGCATTTTTGGCATGGTTGGTGGCCCCCTTTTAGGACTGTTTGCCTTGGGAATCCTCTGCTCCTTTGCAAACGGAATTGTAAGTAGAAATTCAAAGCCCTGTTGGACCAAAATCCATCAGTAATTTTGGGTACATCCATCTCCCTCCATTCCCAATAAATTTGTGTTGGGCAGCAAGGATATTTCTTTGATACTTTCCACGTTGATCTTTACCCTTTTCTTTCCCCATGAGGGTAGCTGGGAGAATGGCCTTTTGAGTAGGATGGATAACCCAATGTACAAGATGGCCTTGAGGGCAGGCAGTCTTGAAAACACATCCAGAAGTCCAAGGTGATAAACAGATCTGTTTAAAAGGCAGACTCCATTGGGGTGCTCTACTAGAGTGGTTTGGTTATTACAAATTCAGCACTTGGAGATGAAAAAGTTACTCCATCAAAAATGTATTGATGGAGGAGAATGGATGGAGGAAGATGCATGGAGGAAGATTGTTATTCAGTAAGATTTGCTAATCACTATCTTCTACAGTTTAACAGTTGAAAATCTAAAATATGTACTGAAAAAAAATCAGTCAGCAAGCAAACCCATTCTGAGGTGGAAGAGACTTAAAAAAAAAAAAAATTGTATTGATTCATGGATAGTCTCAGATAAAATAGCGTTTTTGCTATAAACCAAGAAGTCCAACGCTATTATTTCACTGTAAATTCATAGTGGCAAAATAAAAAGAGGTAAGTTCAGGAGCCATAAGCAAACAATGAGTTCTCCAAAAGGAAAATGAAGTAAATTCCCAGTTCTCCCCAGCTGTACATTTTATTTTTCCTATTGTGCCCGCAGTTTATTAACTTAAGTGTTTCTTACTCATCTAATTTTTGTTGCTGTTTTGAAAATACTTCTGCTTTCCTTGCAAGCCTGAGTATCATTTTTTCTTTTGCAGGGTGCATTTGTGGGTCTTATCACTGGCTTTGTTATTTCACTTTGGGTTGGAATCGGTTCTCAGATTTATCCTCCCCTCCCAGAGAGGACTATGCCTCTCCCCCTCTCAACTGCAGGCTGTAATATATCCATCTCAAGCAATTTGACTACACCGACAGAAAACCCATTAACAACAATCTTCAGCACACAGGCTGCAGAAAGGTATGAAAGTTCCTCATGTGCAGTCACTACAGCATGTGTTTGGTTTGAAGCAACATGAACATCTGCCTAGCATTTGTGTTGCTTCAGAAGAGAGCATTGGTATAATGCAAAAAATATAAGGGGTTTTCCACAATCGCCGTATCTGTCTTTGGGCACCCACCATTAAACCTAGCAGTTATAAATGATAATACAGAAAACAGCTGGAATAGGAGCTGAACACGTTTCTAGGTATTCCCAACTGTTATATTTAAAAGTACCATACAGTCAGTGACAGACACCCCAGTGCACACACGGATGCCCAACATCCACTACGTCTCACACATGACCTCCAGCATTGCTCATGGCTGTAGGAAAGCAACAGAGCACATTCTGAAGGAGACCAAAGCAAAATGTAACCCAAGGTGTGAGAGCTGCCCTGTTATTTCTGGCTGTTTTTAGCTGCATGTAGCTGATGTTGTATAATATATTTTTTCTTTAAATAACTCAGCCCCTTCTAAATATGTTATCCCTTTATCTGGATAGCTGGAGTGCTCAGCTCTGCACTAGATTCCTAGCTGCAACAAGACTGTCCTGTTTTACCTGCTTGTTTCCATGTCTTACCAGTCTCCTTCTCTATGAAGGCATATTTTCTGATATTTTTATGACAGATTTGCAATGCACATTTTATCATATCAAAGTAATTCAAGAACACCAGCTCACTTGGTTCAGAAAGTAGCTCTGTATTTATATTCTGTATGGACACAGACAGCATTTTCAGATTACCTGGAAGAGGACAGCAGAGGTTAACTCTTCTCCTGCTCTTTTTCAGGCCTGTCCTGGCAGAGCACTGGTATTCCTTGTCCTATCTCTACTTCAGCACCCTTGGGACACTTACCACGATAGTTGTGGGAATGATTATCAGCCTTCTAACAGGTACTGGTTCCACAGCTGAGGCTGAATGTAAGTCTTAGATTTTTTCAAACCATGATGACCAAAAAGCGAACTGTCATTTCCAAAGTAAGAGCCAAGGACTCTATCACAAAGGCTGAGGATTAGGAAAATGTTCTTCACCAGAGGGTGGTCGGGACCTGGAACGGTTTTCCTAGGGTGGTGGTCACAGCCCCAAGCTGCCAGGGTTCAAGAAGCATTTGGACAATGCTCTCAGATGTAAGGTTTGAATTTGGGGTGGTCCTGTGTGGAGATGGAAGTTAGACTTGATGGTTCTTACAGATCCTTTCCAATGCGGGATATTCTGTCCTGTTCTGTGAAGGTTCCTATCCTAACTCTCATTTCCCCCCCTCAGCCCTTCCACATCCTGTCTATGACCTCTAATTACAGCAAAGATCACTTCAAATCTCTAAGGAAATGAAGTTTCAGCAGTTTTTTAACCTACAGTGCAAAAATCCCATCTACCTTTCCTGTTTTGTGAGATCTCAGCAGGTGCTGAGGTTGAAGGGTTGTCCCCGAACATGAAAGGAACTCAAGGCAAGGAGATGCACCCGTTCTTCTTCTAGAGGACAAAAGCAGTCCTACTTTGAGTGAGTTCAGAGCACTCAAAGGCTTTTGTCTGCACCTGTGCAGTGCATGCATTTCACCACATTTTCCCGGCATGTACCGAAGAGCTGCAGCTCCCATGCATGGCTTGCTTTCTCAGTTGCTCAGTACTACTTCTGAAAGGTGCAAAAGCAACAAGTGAGAGCAGGGACATCAGTTCCAGCCTGTGACCTCTCTGCTCTTCCATCTAGATGAGATGCATACTGCACTTGTCAACTGCACTGTGCATGGCAGAAACAGCACCAAAGCAGCTGATCTCATGGCTTTCTCCAGTATACCCGACCAGAATCTTGCTACAGCACTCATCAGACTTTGATACTGTTAGATTTCAAACCTATTATCCTGACCTACAGCTACTTCAGAGCTGAGTTCTCTTTATTTTTTATCAGGACCACCAAACTCCCAACCCAGCAGATTGATTGGTCCACTACTTTCTTTGTGTCCTGCAACTTACAAGCACAACACATCTACTGTTTCCTTTTCTTAAACTTCTAGAGGATTTGCTTCCCTTTCTTCTTTCCTCTTCTTCTAAATCCTATCTTCCCTTGGTGACATGCTACTCTCTACAAAAGGCAAGGCTGAGCTCTGACAGTGATGCTTGTAGTCAAACTTCACTTTTTAATACCTTGGGATCTGGTCATCCATAGCCACTCCAGTGAAAGCCTTTCCATAGAGCCATAAAACAAAGTGCAAAATCTGAGGAACTCAATAAGTCCAGATGAGAAATCTTCAGTCCAAGAAATAGAAACTTCAGAGAACCATCTCAACATCACCCATCTGAGCCGCAGTAGACAAAGCTAATTCCCAGTACCTTCATCTCCTTTCTTTCCCACACGCATTCCTACACAAGAGTAAGTAGTTAATTTTACATGCCCTAAAAGTGCTCAAACATCCCATTAACACCCCATCCCCTTCAGATGGTTGTCTCAGCATTTTACACATTTTTCAAACAGAAACCTGGGGAGAATCTAGAAAACAATGAAAAAGGGCTGAGAAATTTCAAGTAGATCCCAAGGATAATTTTATATTCTGAGAGATGCAGGGGGACACGTGGTTGTAAAGGAATGATTCCTAAGGAATGCAACATCTAGCCTGTGACTGCTTGATGGCTTTTGCTGCATGACTGTTCTGGCTTGGTGCCCACAGCTGGGCTGTGACATACCATGCACGTGTGGAAACCTGGCTGATTGAAGCATGCCTATTTTGCAGGAGGACTGAAGCAGAACACAGACCGTAAATTCCTGCTAACCAAAGAAGATTTCCTCTCCAACTTCTCCTGGTCTAAATCTGAGACAGTAAGTATAGTTATGCATCCTCTGATATAAAGCAATCTCTCCTCTTGGGAGCAAAGGCAATCTTTTCCCCCCAGGATGAATTGCATTTGATGCTTTAAGGCAGCAGCAGAGGCGGCTGAGGCAAAAGCAGCTGGCATAGGCAGTGAAGCTGTGTTTAGCCACAGCTTGACTTCATAACAACAGAGCAGCAGCTGAGACAAGGGACAGTTGTTCTCCAGGTTTCTGACAAAATACTCCCTCACTATTCCCTTGGAAGCTAGTCCAAAGCACGTGTTGGATTCAGCAAAGCTTTCTTTGTAAACATGATTTCTAAATTCTGGGATTTTTTAAAATATTTTTTATTTTTTGCAACATCAGTTACTGTGTGAGAGAAGGCATTTCATTTCTAGACAGTGTGTCTATTTCCTATCATCCTCCCTAAGACACAAGAGAAATTATTGGGTAGAATGGAAATAATGTCCCTTCGAAAGGAGAATGTAGGAGAAATTTATTTTTTAAAATAAACAGAGCCAACCTTTCAGTTAGGGCCATCACTGCAATCAGATGGTCCAGTGTGCAAAATATTTCTTCCTGATGACAATAACTCCTCTTAGCACGACCTCCTGTATTTTAGCTCCTGCTTATGATCAACAGAGGAGGAGAGGGTTTTTTACAGGACTGCATTTTCTTCACCTATCTGAAAGCTGGATACAGGCTATCCAGGTGTTGTCATTCAGTTCTTAATACACCAACATCTACTTTCACCATCTGGGAATTTAATCTCTAAAGCCTTTTGAAAAGAAAATCTACCAAACAGGTGGAAGCTAACATCCACAGCCATACTAGTTTCTGATTGGAGTCAGAAACAAGTGTCAGCCAGGTTATACTGCTGGGTAGGAAGTAGTTGGCATCACAGCCCGTGCAGAAAGTTAATTGCTCAGAATAACTGGGAGGCAGCTGAGCAACTTCCTGCACATGAAGAGCTTAACATCTCATTACATTTAGTGAAGATGAAATATCGATGTAAGGGTGCATGTTAATTTGCTTTTCCTCTCAAAGATGGGGCAAGGACTGAGGGTTGGGAGCCAATAGATCGGAGGGTTGGTGGTGACAGACCTCTAGATGTGAAAACAGCAATTAAAACTTTGCACAACCAGAAATGCTCTGAACACTCTGCAGGACAAGAACATTTTATGTGACGAGAACATTTTGCACAACTTGCACCTTACGCAATAAGAAACTTTCCGTGCCCCTAGAAAAATACCAGCTATTTCAATGAGTAACAATATTCTGTCAGCAGGCATATTTTCCTGTAAGGCTTTCTGTAGGTCAGGCCTGGCTCTGCTTGCCTGCAGGCTGAAGAGAGGAAGACTGTTTCTTCCACTTCACAACATGGCTTTTATCTCTTCTTTTTTTTAGGCGGAGAAAGTGGTTGTGTTGAACTGGAAAACATCTACAATGGTAGCCGAAGGAACTGACAACCCTGCTTTCAGCCACATCGAAATGGATGAAGCAAGTGATAAGAACAAAGCCAATGGCCTTCATATATGACGTGGAGCCATGTCAGCCCTTGAGGACAGTTTTGTTCATGTAAAGCACTGTTGACACTCCTGTGCCGGGTCAGTTACTAGGCCTGCAGGGGTCACCGGAAGGAGTCTGCTGAGCTTCATGGTGCTGTCACCCGTGCACAACTTTGACATTAGTCAAGAAAGGAATCAGGTCTTTCCTGCTTTTGTTGTCTCTCTCACACTCTGGATCTTGGTGACTGGGCTTAAGGCAATGTATCAGCGTGGAATATTTGCCTGATATTCTTGGGCCTCCTGGAAAATACCTGCTTTTAATTCCAGTTCACTCTCAGAGTAAATGTTTTATTTGGTAAGAGTGCTGTCCCCAGATACGACTGTTCTCTGTGGGCTTTTTTTTCTTTTTCTTTTTTCTTTTTTCTTTTTTCTTTTTTTTTTCTTTTTTCTTTTTCCTTTTTCCTTTTAAGGTATTGAAAGAGTGAAGAGATCAATTCTATGGGATCTTACCAGATTGCAGGAAATAGTGGATCTTCTTTTTAGTGGAGGAGATGTAGTTAGTGGCCTCTGATTGCTTTGTAGAACTGATCATGAGAGCATATTTATTTTGCTGGTTCTGTCATGTGTTAGCTTTCATTAGTCTCATTCTTTGGTGAGCACTCCTTTCATGTGCTCACTGTTGGACGCTACAAAACTGTCTTTGGAGACAGGTAAAAACAAGCATCATTAATACCCTTCCCTTTACTCCCTACCTCACTCTTTAGCCCCATCTTGCTCCAACAGAGATGGCCCTTGTGATGAAGCAAACAATCTGGGCTCTCCTTTCTGTGCCATGTAGCAGAACCACATGCTGGCCCATGACTGCTCTTGCACTGAGCTGGATGTATATATTAATAAAGGTATTAATGTAGGAAGAAGACCCTCTTTGCTGTATTGGAATAGAGAGAAAGCTGCACATGCAGTTGGCTGTTATCTGTGGAGCTGTGAGCTGAAACTTACTGTAACCATTTGTGTTCTTGCAGTCCCTGTTGTCACTCCAAGGTTTCACTTGCAAGGTTGGGCCAGATCAGGCTAGAGCATGTTTTGTGTTTTGCTTAGGGGGCAGAGTCTGCTGTTCTGTCCCTGTGAGGGAAAGGGATTGCAAAGGCTGGATGAAGTCCCTTCATGGTTGCAGGGCATGGGATGGCTCATCTTCTGGCTGCGCTGCTAAGAGGAGATGAACAGCATATCTGTCCTTACATTACTTCTGGTTTGAGAGGATAAAAACCCCATAGCTCCCCATATCCTAATTGCTTGGGGAACAGGCTGTTTGACCCACTGCGTCGGTTTTGTTTTATATATCTTTTGTGACATCAATTGATGGGGGTTTAAAACTCTGCCACAGCATCAAGTTGGTAAATAAAAATCATTACAGGAAAGCCAACCAATGAAGCTTATAAAGCAGTCACGCTTGAGACACAAATCAAACACTGACTGTGTGCCTTAAACTCTTTCAAGAAGTTACACTGAGTTCTGCTGGGCGCTGAGCTGCTGTTATATGGGATTTGATTGTACCAGTTTACCTATGCTGATTTGGGCCGTTAAGCACTTAACCCAAGCTGTTCTCTGCCCACAGCAGGCATTTGATGATCTACTGCATAAGTTGGGATCAGTAAACTTTAGAAGGCAAAAATGGGAACAGACCTCTCCTAGCAGAGTACAGTCCAGATATACCCTGCATGGTTTGCCACTAGGAGCACATCTCCATTGGCCAACCAGTGCAAATGATGAAGGCAGGCTTCCCCTTTGCTACCTGAGATGTAGGCTGGCAAGATCCAGAGCAGACTCCCCTTGTCTCCCACTCATGTGCTGAGGTACTTTTGGCCCATGGATATGAACAACGATAAGTACTGATATCTCCGCTCAGCTGCAGAGAGCCAAAATGCTAAGAAGACTGGTGTCATTTTGTGTGCCTCTGCTCAGTGGTATGTAGTAAGCCAAGGGCAGAACAGAAGCCTGCAGCAAGGCCTATGTGCCTTCTGGTAGGACTACAGCACTCCCAGCCCACATGCTGCACTCCCATCTGACCACGATCCTTAGGAGGGTGACTGATCCGCACAGCCCTTTGTTGCACCATGCTGGGTTGAGATCCTTGTTTTAAATTGATGCTGCCTTGGGTGACCTGTGACTTCTACCTGTTTTGTTCATGGAGTGAAGACTAATCTTTCCGGCAATCACAGTTGAGAAATAACGTAGGGTCATGGAATTTATTCTCAGTACTTTGAATTCACGTGGGAAAACACATAAGCCTTCGTTTGAAGTCACTCTTTGAGCACTGATCAGTCATTTTACTCTAATTTTGGTATGAAGTGAAAGCTTGGGCCAGATGGTATCTGTTGGCCCACAGTCACATTGAGATGAGTTTTTACTGAGGAAAATACCTTCTTGTAAGAGGTTTAGAGGTAGCATTCTTTCTGCAGATGACCCTGGCAACTGTCTTTTTTCTCATTATCTAACCTCCCATGATTGTTGCAGAACTAAAAAGTGACTCTTCTGCTTTACTTTTTTTTTTTTCTATATGCTTGTTGTTTCAATTGACATCACTAATTAAAACAATTAATTTTGAATAATGTTTTCTCTGAGACTATATACTGTCCTTGTCTAGCTGGACACAGAGCCAGGGCTTTGCCTGTGTAAAAACAAGATAATTCTCAGTGTCTCCATCACAGTCCTGCACCATGATCCTTCATCTCTCTCAGTTAAAAACTCACCCAGCGAAGAAATGAAGGATAGCCAGTGCCAGTTAATTCCATGGGAATGGGAGCACTCCATACTGCCCAAGTTACATGCAGCATCTGGGAGGGCTGAGAGGAGAAACAAGTGGAAACATTAAAAAATGAACTGAAAAGGCAACAGGAGCAATATTTGATGATGTAGATTCACAGACAGAAGGTGGTAGTGGATCCTGGCCCCTTTTGGTCTGCGCTTACACTTACTTCCACTCAGCTGGTTTGTTTGCTTTCTGAACAAATAAGATAAATAGAAAATAATGCGTGGATTTCAAACAGCAAATATTTCATATGCGTCATTTATTTTAAAGTTTATTGCGTCACATTATACAAGCATTAAACATGGCTTTATGTTGATGATTTTTTTACGTAAGTGTGAAAACTTGACATTCTTCTCCGTAAGATTTTTTTCTATTTACAAATAAACAATCTCTATGTATACTTTATATATATATTATATATATGGTAAATAACATAACTCCCCCTCAGAAAGATTTAAAATAAAGAACAGATTTGTAAACAGGGTTTCAGTTGTAGTATTTGGTGGCTTGAACACAGATGGTGCTCTATACCTAGACTTTTACTTTTGTCAAAGTATCCAGGGTGCTCATTTACATTTATTATTCTAAGGTTTGTAAAACCAATGTGGGACAGAATGCAAAAATCGTAGCAAACAGGCTGAAAAACAGTCCCAATATACAGTTTTTTCCTTGGTTTTAAAAACTGGCGTGTAACTGCTCATGAAGTACATGCTTGCTGTCAAGAGTGGTCTATAGGGATCAATCCTATGCTGATTGCAAGATGATTTCACAGTAAATCCTTTGATGTGTGTTGTCCTGCTTGCTATGGCAAATGTCTGTGGCATGCATTGAGGTTGCATTTTTTCTCGTTCCTTTGAAGGTAGTGCTCTTGTGGAGCTGGAATAAGTAAACAACATACAGGGCCGTCAACTGGAGTTTTAAACAAAACCCATCCATCATCAGATCAGAAAGAATGGAATGGCATAAATTTTCTATCTACAGACTGTTTTAAATTCTATGTATTATTGTTAACCTATTGTATGTGATATATTTTCCTAAATAATGGAGCAAATAAAAAGGGGGTTGTCTTTCCTGAATGTTCTGCTATTAAGCTTTAAAAGGACTAAAGGGAAATCTATTCTGCAGAACAGCAGGACTGAAATGTCAGTGCATTGACTGGTCAACATTAAGTGACAGAAATGTACTCAGGATCTGCCAGGGAGGTCAGAGTCCCTTTCGGCATCACACTCAGCACAAGCCTGGTAAACAGCAGCTCATGTGCTCAGTTTGGACAGAACAGGACATAACTTCTAGCTATGAAGTGTCATGAAAATTCATTGCAGTGTACCTACGTTGAAAACTTGTACCAAACGCAATTATTTTGTATTGTGTTTTTGCTGCACTTTATTAGTTTTGACACACTATACTGTTGTGATTCCTCCAGGGTTGAAGTCAGCTTAAATTCTACTCAATTTCAATTCAGTCTGGGAACTGCAGGATTTTGGAAAGATTCACAACTCTTATGGGTGAGACTGATATTACGTATGACTCACAACTTATTTTACTACCTAACAAACAATTTCTAAACTAGTCATTTGTGAGTTTTTGTTAGAGATGTAAAACAGAGGGTATGCAGCCTAATCCAGTTGCTCATGTGAATTTGGTCTGAGTGTGATTTTGCACAGTGATCCTACCTGAGAGTATCCAGATTGCAAGTGAAATATACATCCATAAGTGGTGAATGGTAAATACTAACCCATGTGTGTATAAAAGAATGAATGACGTTGCCTGTCTATCTCCCCCTATTTACTGAGACAGAACATTCCCATTTCTTCACTGCCCATATAGGCTGTGTCCACAGCAGCTGTAAGATGAAGCAAAGATGAACAAACAAGTTCACTTGCTTATTAGGCAGGAATACATCCCAGAACCATTAGTTGTGTTCCTCATTCCTTTTGGCAGCAAGTCAATAGAGAACAGATTCATCCTGAAACTCCTTCAGTGGCTATATTGCCTCACAGGAACTCCAGGCTTGGGTCACAAGCACCTGATAGTGGAAGCCATTTATCCTCTTCATGCAGGAAGATGGATTAGTACTGGAGGAGTTCCTTATTGAAAGGAAGCAAAATACAGGCTGGCAGTGGCTACAGAGATCAGGATGCAAACTTTCTTCCACCAAACCATACTGCTTTTTATCAAAACTTTCCTCCTCATAGAAATAGCACAGTTCTACCTTGCAGTGGAACAAAGTTAACAGATCTAATTTGGCAATATGTGGTCTTGGTAAAGGTGGTCCTGATGTTTAATGGAGTTTGAGGCATCCATACAAAGGATCTTGCACTATGTGATTTGTCCAATACCACTTCTATTGAATGGTTTCTAGAAGAACTTGTAGAAACAACATGCTGAATTTTCCTCCCTGTCAAATGCCTTTAAACTAACAAGGTCATTATTCATTAATAGCTCTGAGAAAAGCATACAGTTTTTGAAGGTCCAATTACTTGGAGAAGTGCTAAGTGAATTGATGAGCTTCAGTGTTTTGCATGTATCTGTATCTTTGCCAAGACATATGATTCCTTGCAGTCTACTTACAGTCTGGGCTTTTGAACTTCCTTCTTCATGTTGTGGCTGATTATGCTACTGCACATTCTGTAAGAATTGCAGTATTATCACTTTGAGGCAAGAGGCAGTGGAGCTTTCACAATGCTCAACATTTTGATTCATGTTGCTCTGTCCAGCAATTCTGCAGTCATCAGAATTACAACTCTACTATTTTGGACTAATGACCTGCAAACTTTTTAATTTCTTAATGCTAAGCAATTTGCAAAAGGATATAGTCAGTGGCCCATTTTGGCCAAATCTAATTCTACAGCCTACGTAGAACTGCTGTGCACGAAGGATTTCAAGCTATTTCATACTGCAGCCTAGTTGTTTTCTCCCAGTGCAGACAACAGAAAAAGGAATAAAAGAGAGGTTACAAGAGCAGAGATTATGGATGATGGTGTTCTCTTGCTCTGTTGAATTTGTTCATCCATTGTTCGGGGTTTTTTTGCTTTGTTATTGTTGATTTACTTAAAACACAGACAGTATTCTGTTATGTGTATCATACATTCTCATTCTTGATGAGGCCTTGATGTGGCCTTGCAATACAAGCATACAAGCAATTTTGGATGAGGTGTCCTAGCTTGATTTGTTTCCTTCAGAGACCAGACAGACCCATAGCTGAAAAGGCACTGTTCAGATCTTTAAAACGTTACTAACCTTTCACAATAATGTGTCCAAATTAATGACCCTACAGTTAAGACACCCCTGGGCACATTTAGGTGCTTGCCTATCTGCCAAAACTTCTGCATGTGTAATTTTTTCAGCACTGTTAAAGCATTTGATTGGACTCATGATCAAAGATCTCCTCACAGATACTAAGGTACTGTTCAAGTTATGGAAGCAATCCCCATATGTTAACTCATGGTAGATGCTAGCTTCCACCACTTATTCCACCTTGGGAGAGGGTATCGTTGTCATGCATGTTCTGCATGTGGTGACTACACATGTGGACATGTACTGTCATGTTCCTAATGAGCAGTCACTGGTTATGAAGTAGCTGCTCAGCCATGATGAGTAGCCATGAGATCACTAGGTTCTGTAAAGCACTGTAAGATACATAGCTGCTTTGAAGTTCACGGCCTTGAATTTAAGCCATGCCTGGAAATAGTGTGGAGACTTACGCATTGGTCTGCGTGGCTCATGCCAATATTAGCTCTGGAGAAGACTAAGCCTTGTAAGACCCCAAATTGGAAAACACTTAGCACAGTATTCACCATTTTAAATATGGGCACACGTGCTGAGTGCACACAACACTGACTGTTCCTCTTTCACTGTGCTCTCTACTGCAGAAAACCAGGATTTTTTTTTAATAAAAAGAATTCCTATCTTCTTTTAAGCAGTTTCTTCCTCACCCCATCATGGCCACTCATTGTGATAAGATTTTCCATTCTTCTTTCTTTCCTTCCTTTCTTTCTGCAGACGTTCTAATTCCGCTTCATACATCATTTCCTGAATCAGGTATTTTTCTCTCCTCATTCGATCTCTCAGATCTTTTGGAAGATCTGGGATTAAGTAGGAAATCAGGTGCTTTATGCAAAAGACAAGGTGCTGCGAAAAGAAGAAATGGTTGAAGAATGAAAACAACTGAAAGAAAATAAGTTATTTCCATACGTTCTGAAATCCCTTTCCTTCTAAAGATGCTGCGTTAGAACTGAATTATTACTAAATTGCTGAAGTATTACTAAATCTGAAGAAACCAAATTGTGAAGATTTCCCCAACAAAAAACTAAACGGCAGTGGACTATGGATTTCAGCAAAGGTCAAGAGCAGCTGGGTCCAAACAAAGCCTTGGGACTGTTGTATGACCTGTGTGTTTTCAACCCCTGAGGTCATGCTTTGCAGTAGGGTTGTCTAGGCAGGGACTGCTAATAGTGGATTGCTCCACAGGAGGAAGATCAAGTAGTATAATGTTTTCCTGTAGCTGGAAATTTCTTGCATCAGTACTGGAAACTAACTCACCTATGCAAAACAAAACATTTTTTCTTCTAATCTGCATCTCTAATCCAAAGCCATCTTGTCATTTACTAAGCATAAGGTGCTCCTTTGTCAATTCATGTTTTAGGCAAGCCCCAGCAAATCTGACTGTGATGGGGGAGGACTGCTTAATTGTCTTCTTTCATTTGACTGAAGATGGTGCAAGGAGATTTATACAGTACACTTGAGAGGAGATCCTCAGAAATAAAAATCCCCCATCTCAGCAAAAACAGAGATTCTAGACTGGAGAAGTAAAGGCACTTCTTCTCCAATCAGAATCCTTCCTTTTAAACCCACTGAAAAATACATAACATTTTCCCACGTATTCTTCCCTTATGAGAAAATAGAAAAACAACCTGCAATAATCGTAATTACTGTGCGTCTGCCTAATCTAAAAAAAAAAAAAAGAAACAACAACAAAAAACTAAAAAGCTTCTTCAGCTTTTGCACACAGCACTGGCACTGAACTCTCAGTTTAACCCAGACAAATACTTTCTTTTACACTGATAAGAAGTACTTTTGTTTTGTTTGTTTGGCCAACATAGCCAAACATCACTGCATCCACTTCCTCATTGCCAAAACGGTGTCTGAGCTGAGGTGGAAGGTTACTTAATTTGTGAAAAAACTGCTTTGAATCTCCTAGAGAGACCTTTTACTGTAACTGCTCTGACAACAATAATATATCTAGTAGTATTTTCCGTAGTGAAAAACAGGTATAGTTTCTGCTGAGGTTACTTTTATAATTTCATTCAGATAATTAAGGAAGCATTTTGCAGTGCAAATAAACAAAGTAGTCTCTGCTGAGAGAGACACTGGTGAGCCAACCTACAGCTTTGGTTGGGACAAAGCAAAGTCATGAAAGCATCGGCCAGATCTGAAAAGCTGTTCCACAACAGGCTGTGTATTTAGCTGGGCATTGAGACTTCTACAAGACTGATTAGTCTCACTGTAATTACTTTCGTCCTTATTCCATGCTGCCTTTACACATAACAGCCGAGGTGGGAAAGGACTTCTGGGTCTGTTTGGTCCCACCCTCTGGCTTATGCAGAAATGCCCATGTGGCTTTTTGAAGATCTCCAAAGACATATATGCCAAGTGTCCAGAGTCTAAAAGCCAGGCTCTCTTTGGTCTTAAAACTCCTTAGGCTGACCTGCCAATGGTGTTCTTGTAGTTAATTTTTGGAGAGGGATTCCCTGGCTTTCAGCACTGACAGCTCAGGAAGCAAAGACAAGATGCATTGGTGAGGCCTCACCTCAAGGACTGTTTTGGACACCTCAGTACAGAAAGGACATTGAGGTGCTGGAGCAGGTCCAAAGAAGGGCAACAAGACTTGTGAAGGGCTTGGAGAATATGCCCTACGAGGAGAGACTGAAGGAACTGGGGATGTTCAGTCTGGGGAAAAGGAGGCTGGGGGGAGACATTATCGCTCTCTTCCAATACCTGGAAGGTGCTTAAAGCAAGAGTGAGTTGGTCTCTTCTCACTGGTGACAGGTGACAGGACGAGGGGAAATGGCCTCAAGTTGCGCTAGGGGAGGTTTAGGTTGGATATCAGGAAAAACTTCTTTACAGGAGGGGGTTACAGAAGGGGTTGTTAAGCACTGGAATAGGCTCCCCAGGGAAGTGGTTGAATCACAATCTCTGGATGTATTTAAAATCCATTTGGATGTGGTGCTCAGGGACATGATTTAGCGGAAGGTTGTTAGAATTAGGGTAGTATGGTTAGGTCATGATTGCACTTGATGATCTTTAAGGTCTTTTCCAACCTGAGTGATTCTATGATTCTGTGAAGCCCACTATGTTGCTATCAGATCTTTCTTTCCCCTGATGTTTTCCTGAATGTGGCAGAGATCATAGAGGAGCCAGACTGAACTTCCATTAGTTAGAGTAGTATGAGGCAAAAGAGATGTCAGCCTGTGATGCCATATTCCCCTCCATCTGGGAAGGGCTGAAAACTACAATTGGGGAATTCTCTGCAGACCTTGGACTTCTGCTGACAAGACAGCCCTAGATAAGAAATAATCTAGAAAATATTTCCCCTTCACTTTTCTTCTAACTCAAAACCTCGAATGTTCAGTGATCTAAAGAGGTGCTTTGAGAGCTCGGTATGGAATGGATTTCCAGAGTAACATAAGTCAGAAATGTAGTATGCACTCCTGAACAGTATGCCAATAATCTGTGGTGATTACAGCTTCCATATCTGGAGGCCCTGTTGCTATGATTTCAGAGAAGTGGACTGAGGAAAGAGTGGTCAATTTTATTGTTTATTCCCTGTTTAGCTTCTTCTCAGTGTAAAATGCATTGGAACTGCTCATGCTGTAGAGATGCTGAGCACCTGGTTTCTGCCTTAATGAAATTTAGGCCTTATAAGCTGCATCACCGCTTATTTGTCTACCCTCTTCTCTCTGTTTTTCAAAATCAGCATAAGAATAGCAGTCACAGGAAGCTGGGTTTTCTCTGATTTGTTTTAAAGATTTCTGAGATACTGACAGTAAGCACTAATATTATGAACTTTGCCAGAGAAATTGAGTCTCTTTTAGCATCACCAGCTTTGTGATGCTAATGGAGATGAATGGTATTTAAAATAGAGAAAAAAAGCTACATGTGTAAATAATGTGCAACTTAAGCTATCTCCATTTTTCAGTTGTTCAGATTTCATCCTTTCTAATCATGTTCCTTCCTGTTACTCACTAACTAGTTTGCATACAGTTTCAGCCTAAACAGAGTGCTAATACCAAAACTTAGAAAGTAAGTAAAAACAGCATTTCTTTCCCCTCTTTTCCTGTCATGTTATAGCTTTTAAATTGCAGTATACCCTTGTTTGTTAAAATATAAATACCTGTTCAGGAACTGGGAGAATATAAAGCACAGTACAAATAGCAGAAAGTAACACAAAAAGCTTGTTAGCTGGCATCATGGAACAGATCAATGAATAAGCTTCAAGAGGAAATTGGTTTTATTTTGGTGTTTTTGTTATATAGACTTTTCCACTGGAATGGTCACTGACCTCAAATACAATAATGAAAGCCAGCCGTGCTGCTAGGACATGCCAGAACTGCAGCGTGTAGCCATAGGGCACTGGGGAGTGAGGAGGGTCTCGGTAGTCCCTGTACCTGAAAGACAAGCAGAGTACTGCAGTTAGTAAGCTCCTACCCTTCTTCCCAGGAGGAAGACAAAACCCAAACCCATCTGCTCTTGATCAATGCATTTTCTTCAAATACAGAGCACGTCGGGTGCTCAGCACTAGCAGTTGTGGCTTCTTTAGTGCAACATGGGCCCTGTAGGCACCTTCTCAGAATGCAGAGTGGGGTAGGATGCTCTTGGAGGGGTGCTTTCTTCCCTACCACAGCTTGTTTTAGAATCATAAATATCTCCACTTTTGTCAGCCTGACAACCCTCGTCTACGTTCTAGATGAGCAGAAGTTAACTGAGTATGGCCACTGTTTTTTGTTCAGACAGACTGCTTTCCTGGAAAAGTGCCTACACTACAGCAGGATGCAATATTTCCTTACCTCACTATCAATAGGTGGTTTATGCTGCAATTAAAGTGACTGATATTTTAGCAGAATTCTGATGGGTTATGTAGCTGATAAACTCAGCCAAAAGAAATAAGACACTCACTTTCTTTCAAGGGTAAATATACATAATAGTTCGGTGTACCTCCAAGAAGAGATTTAACTTCTAGAGATTTATGGCACCAATTTTAATAGAATGGAATGGAATATTGAGGTGACAACTTATGCATTTATTGATGGGGTTTCTACCACCAGCTTTAAGTAGCAGCAACATTATGCATGATGCTAGGGAAGAAAGGAACTAAAGGGGGTGAAGAAACTGATCAGAATCCATAAACATTATTAAAAGGTACCATGGCAAACTACATGAAATGAAGTACTATAAATGCAGCTCTGCTCCCCAGAAAACCTTATCTATGGAGTCAACATTGGGATGCTCCTTCTGTAAAATAAGTTTCAACAGAGAACAGACTTCAATATCAGTTATGTAAATAAAAGCAGTAATCAACTCACAATGCTATACCACTTGAACTAGTTATTGCTAATAAAAATACCACAAAATCACAAGGTACCAGTGACTTTTGCTATATTCCAGAATATCTTTTTTTTTTGAGAGACTCATGAAATAAAATTATATCTTTCTACAGTGAAAAATACTGGGGTACCTGTATCTGTAGCTACCAGGACTCATGCTGGTAAACTAGTATTGCCACAGACAAATGGCAACAGTATCTGTCATTTGATGTTCTTCCATGGCACTCTATTTAAGATTTTGATTCTCTGGACCATTACAATTAATCACTTGCAAATCTCTCATCACAGCCTAGTTTCAGACTGCTATTCCCAGTCTGCTGGCTAATGACAAAGATACAAAGATGATTAACTGCTCATTTTATTCTGATTCAAAGCAGAAGCATATGATTATTACTAATAACTACACCTGCAAGCAATGACATAAACATGTTAACCATTCAGCTTTTAGTTTCATAAAGGTAGCTTAGGACAGGCTCTGTTTACGTCAGACAGACTTGTGAAATAACTGAACGCAGTCACTTCTATGCACACCTAAGCTGACTTCCTTGTGTAAAGATTATGAGCAAATCTGATTAAGATTTCATCTCAATGACATAATCAGTCACTCATTATTGACCCTTTGATACCATATTCCTCCACGGTGACTGCATGTGATTCAAGCCGTAACACCATACAAATTCTGTAGTTGGAGCACCTGCCAGCTTCTCTTGCATCTAAGGAAGTAATCATGCAGATAACAACCAAGAACTACCACAAGTGTGTTCTCAAGTAGCACTTTTTTTTTTCCCCATTAATATTTTTCAAGTTTTGAAAATTAGTTCCAACCCCAAATTTACCAGGATGTTTCTCCCTTGAAGTGTTTTAAAGCAAAGAAGTGTTTTGATCAGATACTTACCTGCAATATTTCAGTGGTGAACCAGAGAATTCACTTCCATTTGATGTAGGCTCTGAACGGTTTTCAAAGTCCGACACTAGAAATACTGATAAACTGGCATTAACATAGCCAACCATACACCTAGAGGGGAGAAATTCCTTTAGTCAGGACACAGCAAGATTCGTCTATTAACTGTTCTACCCAGGAGGAAGTTCTCTGGGTTTCATGAAATTTGCCGTTTATCTGCGATGCTTAGTAACGTTTTGAAGGGACACGGAGGCAATATAAAAGAAGCACTGACGTAGATCAGTGAATAATGGTAGATTTTCATGGGAGAAGAAATGGTGAGGACTGGGACTAGTTACCTCTGAAAAGTAGATAGGTAGGGAAAATAGTGAGCGGCACCAGGGAGATAATTAGAATACTCCCACTGTCACTCTCATGTTACAAACACAAAGGAACATTAAATTAAAATGGAAAGGCAATACAACTAAAACAGCTAAGGGAAATAAGACTTTTTTTTTTTTAACAAAATGTTCAGTTAATTAGATAACTTTGGTATTAGAAGATCGCAGCTTGGTTGAGTGTTAGGAGGGTTAGGCAGAGTTTGGAGAACACTGAGTAACAGAATGTACATTGCACAATAAAGGGCTGTGGGAGTCGCAAGAAGTCTCAAACTTGGTATTAATCACATTGAGGATAGGGAACATGCATTGTGCTTTTCACTCAAACATGGGTAAGTACTGGCCCACCACGAAAGCATTCATTCTCTAACTGAGAAGAAAAGACTTCAGCTAGCAAAACCTGCAGTAACCAACCACATCACCATCAGGGCCATCTGTTTTCAGCGTTTCAAAGCTAAAACCAAGAGACCATTGACAGAATTATATGAGGCTGCCAGATTTTCAGTCAGGAAGAAAGAAGGATTGAACCGACCTATCTTCATTCTCCTAACATACACGCTGAACTGAGCTAAAGAGAAAGATATTTAAACATATTTTGCGGTGCACCAAGAGGTCAAGTACAAATTTAGCCACCCACAAAATTGTTCTGCATGGTATACCGTGTACTGTCTTTAAGAATAAGAACCTAAAAGATGAATATAATTTCTGCATAGTTAATTCTTTCAAAAAGCTGTTATCGATGAACAAATTTAGCTACCATAAGGATAGCTTCTAAATGCCCTGATTGGTATGGTTTTGCCAGGCAGTTCTGACCCACAGGGATGGCTGAGATGACAAGGGAAAGCAACTCTCACCTCCACTGAACTAAATCTGTTATAATACTGTTCTGATTTCAAGAACAATTCTACCGTTATTTAGACAAGAATCTGAAATGTGGAACTTGAGGTCAGACAACTGAGGTGTGAAAATTGCTTTTAAGAGAATATTTGAAAATCAATTTTGTCCTGCCAAGAACTGCTGCAGGAAGCCAACAGTCTTTGTGATATACTTACATCTTTAAAAACCCTCTTTGGCTTCATCTGTTGGACTATTATAATTAAATTTCAGCATTACCAAACCAGAAAGCTTAAATCTGTAATTATTTCAAGTTGTTTTGCCAGTGGTTCAGAAAGCATTATATGGTTTTCTTCACAGTAAGAGCTGATTGTTTTTTTAACTAAGGATTTTAAAATATTTGAGAAATTACATTTAAGAACCATCTAGTTTTGATTCAAGATCTCCATATCGATTAGATTTGGAACTTAACATAATCTCATTATTTTTCTAGTATCGCTAGTGTTATATGGATTTAATACCTACAGATGTTTTGGGAAAGAAAAAGAGAATCTCTCTCATGTAAGGTAGTCAATAGCAGGTATTCTTCATGCCTTAATTTAACTTGAGAAAATTCAATATTCCTGTGGATTTTTAATAACTTCCGTCTCTTCTAACAGCAGTTACAAATAGCGGTATCCAGAATGATGACATATATAGTTTTTATCCAATTTGGCTGCTCCACGGGATTAATATTGAATGATTTCATCTGAGAAATTCATCCAGAAAAGCAGCAAAGTTATGAAAATGCTGTACAAGAGGTTTGTAAGAAGTGCATCTTCAGTGAGCCAAGCTACTTCCCCTATGCTGAACTAGTTTTAAAACCAGTGAGTCATATTTGATTACAAAAATCAAATTTCCAAGAGCATTTTTTTTCTGTGCACATTGGCTCTAAGAAAATCAGTTGCAAGGAAAACTGCTGACAGTGCCTCAGTGTCCTATGGATCTTCATCACAGCACAAGCAGAGGCGTAGGCTTAGCAAACACTGGCACCAGACCAAACACCTTACCAGCAAAGAGATTTTAACTCCTCATGAAAATAAATGGAACAGTCCTGCAGGCACCTGTTAAAATGCCAATCTAGCAGTAGAACAGCAAGTTAGCAGCATTGCTAATCAGGAACTGCCCCATCAGCTGCCCTTCTTCCATCAGTAGGATTAAACAGTATTGGCAAACACAAGATAGCAAAAAAAAGCAGCAACAGAAGAATCCACTTGCTATAGCAAGGAAGAAAAATCAATCTGCCATATGTCCGACAGCAGAACATAAGCCCTGTAATTCTCTCTCTGGTTAAGCTTGTGTTTCCCTGAACTGCAGGCTCTTACTAATGGAGCTGCCAGGAGATCATTTGCAAACTGTGTCCATTTGTGTTCAGCTGGATTCAGTGACCTTCCCCCAGTCCAACAGCCGAGATTTTACAAGTTTGGTGTAGCAGCTAGACTCATACTTAATGTAATCTCAGTGTTTACCAACACTGAAAGAAAATCCACTTAGGCAGCAGGGTTTCAGTTCAGAATTGTCTCTTGAAAGATGTAACCAAAGGACTCTAGTTTTAGACGAAAAACAAATTACTTTGCTCTGTAAGGATGCTTTATCAGTTGGGAATTGCTTCCTCCTGTGAGACGCTGCTTTTTGGAACAATGCATGCTGAATACAGGAAATGCAGCTTAATGAATAAATATAAAATTCTGATTTAATCTTTAACTGATAAATATGTGCATAGCTTCAGAATAGAAAGAGGTCTATACCCATGTACACCAGGAAATGTGGTTTGTGCAGCATACTATTACACAAGCCGAATTTCTGCCATGTTTTCCTTGAGTTAACCTCATAGATTACAGTCAGTCAGCAACCTACTCTATCTGGGGCTGAAATCTGTTGCCTAAGCACAAGCGATAAATTTGGGTTAGTGGAATTGGTACATATACAGACAGAACTGTTGTATCTATTCAAGCAATGTGATTTTCATGCACAACTTTCCTCCCAAAGAAAAGCTTACTTTTGCCCAGCTTCTCCTTGGCCTGCACAGGGTCCATATTTGTAAGCATAAACAAGTCGAGGGATGAAATCTGATGTCACGGCAATAACAAATGCATTTGTGATAACAGAAAGAATTCCAATGCCTTCCAGAATCCCATACCAGATTCCTGTATGATAAGGAAAATGTGTTATCTCCAGAAAAAATCAAGGACCAAAAGATTTCAAATACTGCGTACTTTTGAAGCAATTGTCCCACCACTCAAAAATTATATAGCTTCCATCAGAGACACTGACTAAAAATCATTTTCTTATTGAGCAGCAAGACCTCAGTAGACCAGATTTATGTTCTCACTGGGTGGCAAGCTTGGTGTAGCAGCTAGACCACCAGTGGGTGGCTTCATCTTAGTGAAGCTAGCAAAAATGCTTGTGAAATTTTAGCTCCATCAAATACCATAATCATGTCAACGATTTTAAGAAATGCGGTGAGCCTCCTTGTTTGTTGTGACTCTTTGAGGAGAGCCAGCCAGGGCAGCTATGGGTATATTTAATCCATGATCTGCATGACGCAGAGGTCTGAGCCTTGTGTATAGCTGGTCAGTACGTATCTCTCTGCATCAAAATCTTCCTGCCAGGCTAATGCTATCCAACGGCACATGGCCCCTACACATCACCTGGACTTCTGGGCCCAGTTTTAACTGCCTGAAAGGTCTTGTGGGACAGACACACAACAATTCTGATGATGAGGATCATCACTGAGAAATACATAAAAGACAGGTTAGACATAATAGTTGATTTCAATGAGGTATCACACTATCCCTAAAAACTTCGCTAAATAGGAATCAACTGCAACTCATTTTGAGAAATCACACCCAAATCTGCCTGAATACAAAAAAACCAACACTGTTTTCCAATTCTTTTATTATTGAAATTATATAACTGTCTCCTCACAGGTTCATACTGTTCACACACAAGGCTTTACTCAGGTACATGGCAGAGCACTCTAAGAGCAGAAAGCCTGGGATTCTGCTATTTCATGTTGAGGCCTATGCTTTTTTTTGCAGCGTAGACAGGCAGCAAGGTACCCTGTTTACCTTTCCAAGGCACCACGAATTCAGCACTGGACAAATAAGTTTGTTTTGTAGCATTCTTCTTAAAGGTGTTTTGCTTTGGCACACTACAAGGATGGAGGTGTTTTATAATCAGTTCAGAGAACTCTTGCAGCAGTGTGTGGCCAAGTGACCTCAAAGTTATGTGCTGTGTTTAGCAATGCAGGCTTTCCTCATTGACAGTAAATTGTTTCTTGGAATCTAGACCCATCCTGTCTCATGCACCAGGGACATAGCCACTGAGTCATAGGGAATGTTCTTTTTGGCTAGGTAGATAGAAAACACACAGGACTCTTACTGAATGGTGGCTGCTTTAATTTCATTTTTATGTTTCTGCAACTCTCTCTGGTTATTATACTCAAACTGAGCAGCAGTGTTCACAGTCTGTATGCTGCAAGAAAAACCCATAGACGACACAGGTCATTTCATTAAAACATACAATCATAGAATATCCTGAGCTGGAAGGACCCATAAGCATCACTGAGTCCAACTTCTGGACATCTGGGCTGTTAAGTCACTCAAAAAATCCTTAAAACTTTTTTTTTTTTTTCCAATATAGACTTTTAATTGCATAAACAGACTGGCATCAGATGCTTGAAGCTTTTTGTGCATTGTCAGATTGTTTGTTGCTAATGCAGAGGATGACTGAAAATTCCTTCACCCACTCTTACTTGAGGTGGTCAATATTTTGTCCTAAAAATAACACACACACGTAACAAAGCACTCACCTATATCTTTGGCTCTTGAAGCTAAAGGTCTTCTCCACTGGGTGACAAATTTGTATGCATCAAGCCTAATTTCAATAATATTGTTAAGTAAGGCCAGAAGTGGTGCCAATGGAAAAGCTGCCACAAAAATGGTTGTGAATCCAAACTGAAGAACTAGGAAAGAAAGGGAAAGGTCACAGTGTAACTGTTGAGCTCTAATTCTGAGGGCTAAGAGGGTGAAGTATGTCACATACAAACATCTCTTACTATGCTGTACCATACAATAGTCTAGTGACTTTTGTGCAAAACTTCCTTGCTCAAAGTTCAGAGTGAGGATGACCAGAACAAATGCACATCTACCTATCCCTGAGATAAAGTGCAACATCTGGAATTTTTAGCTGGGAAAGAAATTTGAAGGTAGACAAACCATTTTTTTTTTTTTTTAGAAATTGATATTTTTACTGCAGCATCAATTAGGATATCGGAATACTTGCAAAGATTACAGCATAAAGTACTGGTGGGCTGCTCTCTGAGACCTTATGTAAGTTTCTAGAGGTAGGTCTTCAGATTCCTAAATTTTGCATTACTTTGAAAAGAACTGTGTGAGAGAGAAAAGAGAAAAAACACACAAACAAACAAAACCAACATCAAAATATACACAGTTCAGTCACACAGCGCCAAAGTTTTTGTTCTTTGACATTTGTTACAACAGTTATCCCAGTTATCCTCCTCTGCAATGCCATTGACAGGCAGTAAATGAGGGTGAATTTTAGACAAACAAGCTGTTCCACATAGTTTTAAATAAAAACTGAAGGGCACTTCCTTGAGCACAAATCAGCAAAGAATTTCAGAATCATATACAGGTGAAGGGTTGCAATGTAGAAAGCAACCTTCCCCACACAAAGCAAGAATCAGACGTCTTCCATAAACGTGGGGTTAGCAAACCAGAAGCGCTGTGGTTAGCTACATTGATTTGGTTTTGTTCTCAGAAATTCACTCCCATTCCTCACCTGACTTGTGAGTATGAAAACCATTCTGTAGCCTCTTTAGGTTTATACAGCAATTGCTAAAAGAGCACGCCAACTCACATCAACAAAAAACAACAACATTAAAATCTACTGAAGAGAGAGAAATAATGTCAGTGCCATACTCATTTCTAGGTATTCATCAAACAGTCCATAAGCATTCATAGGCTGCAGATTATAGTCCTTTTCCCACTGTGGGAAGCTTGTTTTTCTCTGTGTGCCATATTCTTGCCGTAATTTTCTCCTGGTCCACCAATTTTGAATTAACCTACATTTTCAAACAAATGAAAGAAACAAAGTAAAGAATGTTATTGGCTATTCATAACTAAACTGGAAGAGGCTAAATGTGCACAACATACCTTGAAAATATTTTCCAATGCACGGGAAAATATAGCATTGGTAATATATGTAGCTGATGATAGTGTAATAGGTATCCAAACAGATTAGGCTGATGGGCTGTTATTCAGGTCTAGATGTTATTAAAATGAAAAGGAGATTTTGACATCTTTTTATTACTTCTTTTTGTCTACATAAAATGGCAAATCACTTCAAGGCCTTTTTATAAGGCAAAATGCAGCGTTGCATGGAGATAGTTAAGCTCTGAACAAGAAACTGTTAAACAGCTTGTAATGCTGCTTGATCTCTTCCTGTATGTGAAGGGGGGTATGGAAGTTCTGCACTACAGAGTTGCCTCCAAATCATGTTCTTTGCAGAAATGATTGCGTTCTTTCATACAAAATGGAAATAAAACATGCTTGGCTGCAGCATTTCAGGGCTAGAGAGGAGATGTGAAAGCTGGAGAACACCTATTTCTCCCACCAGAATGAGTTTAAACTTCTCAACATTACTGCAACGGTGATTTGTGCTGTGACTCTAAAGAGAAGGGACTGACTTACAGCAGTTTATTCCTATTATAGCACTTGTTCTTAAACAATCTCCTCCTATTTACTTCTGTCAACTTCTGTAATCCTCTTCAGTGCTCATTATTAGGTTTCAATATCCCTATTAATAAGTAGGAGAAAGATCTAATGGAAACTGACAAAAGAGGAAAGGAGTGGAAAAAAGGATCAATGCTGCTACTGCTGCTGCTCCCCCCTTCCAACCTCAGCTGCAAAATCCTGACCAGCAGCGCTAGGTGCTGACTGGGAAAGATGGATGAATAGTGAATGTTGAGTACCTTGATTGCCCATTACACTGTGCATTTAAATCATTCACCCCATTCTCATTACGGCTGGATGTGATCAGCACTGAGGCTGCCTGAAATTGCTGCTGCAACAAATTCTGCAGCTCAGGGACCAACCTCTGTGCTAGCTCTTCTGTGGATCCTGCGGTGAAGCAAATCCCTCCAAGCTGCAGAACTTGACAAGGGCAAACTTCCTGACAATGTCAGCTCTCTCTTATGTTTTCACACTTGCTAATTTCCCTTGATGACCTGCCACACTGTCTCTAACATCAACTGTCTCTATTAATCATACTCATTAAATACTAATCAATGAGAAACGAACCGATAGGAAATGAATAATCGTTAGCCTTTTTAGCTAGGGCACAGCTCCACAGTGCCCAGATCACCAGGGGACATATCTATATAGCAGTCAGTACATTTTTCTGGCTCTAAAGTGAATATGCCCACAATGCATTTTTTTTCCAGCTTAGACCCACCCATTCAGACATCTTTTATCACTCAGCAGGGAGAAATCCAATTTAGAACTTCCTGACACAGATAAAGAATAGTACATATAATATTACCTATGCAAGGCATACAGTTGTCTTACAGATATTTTTTCAGAGTTTTAAAAAATGGAATACAATATAATTAAGTACTTCCCACATATTTGTTTGTTACTATCGATATTGCACTTTCAATTTTGCAAACTATGTTCAATATCAAAAACCCAGAGCACCAGCTATCTGGAAATCTAACTTAAGAGCTTCCTACCTGAAGGGATATTTTCTTATTCATATGGCAAACCTACCTTGCTTTTATGTAACAGTTCATAAGGAAACAGTAAACTTGGTATTCTTCTGTGATCTACGAAAACATAAGCACTAAGTTTACTTACGGGTAGCCCAGTTCCATGAAATTATTCCAGGTCTGCTTTAGCACCATTATGATACCCATTTGCATACAGAGATCAATAAGGCATCCACTAGGGTGGCACTACAGAAAAAAAGAAACAAAAGGTTAAATAGAAGTAATGCTCAGTTTAAATTACTTCTTAAAGAGCATAAATTAATATTTAATAATTTACTTAAGGGAAATGAAGTGCTGTTTTCTTCATGATTATTTTTTAAATATAGACTCATGGGAGCATATGAAACTGTATCATGCCATGAGCCCTTTAAGTCTGTCAGCTAATTCTCTGCAGGAGTCAGAATACAAACATCATTTTCACACTGGAACTGCTAATAAGTTGTACAGCAGTGGGTAGGATAGAGGAAAAAGCTAACAGATTTCTCCACCGATTACAGTAGTTTTTAGGGAGACTGACTATGCCTCAAGTCAAAAAAATGAAGAGAAAATTCCTCCTGGCTGTACATGCAAAGACTTTATGCCTAGAGGACAGTCCTAATACTGTTTATTAAGTACTTAATGTATGACTGAGTGAACTCCTCAAAGCTGTTCTCTTCTTGAAGATCTACAAATCTCTGTCAACTAGCGGTTCTCAACATCTCTTGCAGAGTGCTTACTTGCTTTAGTTGTGGCTTCAGGCCTTGAGGAAGAAGTGCTGTAGCTCTGGGGAGAGATGCTCAGCTAGTAACAATTTAGGTGATGCCACTATTTTTAGTTTTAGTATTGGAAGAAATAGAAAAGTGCCAAAAACTTTGCAGATCCAAACAGTGGAGTCTAAGCTGTATTAAGTCTTGGGTATTATGGATAAGTGAAGCAGATTGCTGCCACAGAACCGGAACTACTTCTCTTTAGGTTTTAAAGAGAAAAAAAAGGCATTAGTTATGACATCTAACAAAATGCAGTATAAATTTCTTACACATACTCTGCATTATAGTCCTCAGAGCCAGGGCTCCTTCTGAGGTTCCTGTTGACCTCATTCAGCTTCTCTTTAGATTAATAGGGTAGCAGATCGATTTTTTTTATTATTATTATTAATTAACTTCACTAGCATCATTATTAAATCATCATCCTTCTATTTTTAGGAATCGGTCACACAAGAAAATATAGCCTAAGAAAGGAAAGTGAAGTAGCAGTGATGTTACATCCATAACACCACCAATATGGTCTGGATATACGTAGGACCAGGGTATATCATGTTATCCAATGTCTTGCACTTGTCTTCAATAGGTGAAGAGAGGGCAGTTGGAGGGATATCTAGGCATTATATTATAAAGCCTGTTCCTTCTGTTCCTAATATGACCTTGTATGGATATGGTTGATAAAGTTGAGACTTCTTTATTAGACAATTCTTAATGAATATTTTTTTTTTTTTACTCTGAGACAGGCAAAATAATAAGGTAATAGTAGGTTCCACCACCAGCAAGTGACCCAGCCCATAACATGTCACTGCTGCACCTCACTCCCAAACTTGATTCTTTCTTCCTTCCCTTTCTGCTCCTGCAAGTGTCCCCCATGCTCTGATTCTTCTGTGAGCTGATTCAGCCCAGTAACTTAACAGAAAAAAAAATGATTTCACCAGGAAAAGAAAGAGTTTCCTGCTGATACAGGGAACTGACACTGGATTGGAAAAACACAAGAGTCAGGGCAGAAGAGGAAGGAACAAGCTTCTGGGGAAGGCTCAAAGCAACTGTAGAACTGACCTCTTTTTGCAGCAGCAAGCTGTTAGGTCAACTTGGTCTCTCTCAGACTTTGAAGGGATGTTCAGTCTGTCTGTCCATTTACCACTTTTTCTTTTAATGTACAGAATTCACTGCTTCAAAATTACTAATTATTCATTTTTTGTTACTTTTGGATGATTTACATTAACAAAAATACTCAGATATCTGGAAGTATTTGTAAATTCATGTTGACAGTGAAAAAATTTGCATTTTTTGCTTGCCATTTGTCATGCATTTGCAAAATGGTTTTCCATCACCCATCTATAAAGTAAGAAAAATTTCAGAATAAAAGGTTGTAAGATTCATATCAAACTGACCCATTTTAAAGATGAAACATTTCCGACATGAAAATACAAATAAAGGAGAAACTGTTTGATACAGACCTCCAAATGTGCTCAGACTGAAACTACTAGCATTGTAAAGGGTATGCATGTTGATATATAGCTGTTTTTGTAGCAGGTGGCGGAATGCTGGTACTGTGGAGTTCGAGAACAACAGAAAATCCAACACCACACTCAAAGATACCTGGATAGAGTTTTACATCTGCCTCTGCTTGCATTCACTGCAACTGTGGGCAGTAGATAAATCTGTGTGTATCTTGTTTCAGGAGCGCAAGAATTAGCAAGCACCCACCTCTTCCAGTCTCCACCGGTTTATCAGCCTTAGGTAGGCTCCAGGGTGTCCTGTAAATCTTTAACACATGAATATACATCAGTGATGTTGCATGAGCAGTCTATTTACAGCAGTGGAAGAAAGCTTACACTGTTGTTTTAATCTAATGTCACTTTAGCATGATTAACTACAAAGGACATTGCATGAGAAAAAGACCTGGAGATTCCTGGAACAATTTACATGAAGGGCTAAAAATATTTTTACTTCCAGTTTTATGTGAACATGAAGTATTGTGCTGATTGATGTTTAGCATATGCAAAACAAAGAGAAAATCTGAGTAAAACAGTTTGTATCTATTTGGAAAATGGCTTTCAAATGCCAGCTCATTTTCTTACCCAAATGCTGGTATCTGCCTTTCTGTGAAACCAGTGAAAATATTAGTTTTCACTCAGAAAATATTATTTTCTTACAGTTCTCTCATGATGTTGCCCAGAATGATTCCCAACATCCCACATGCAAATAATCCACACTGATAGTTTATCAATCTCTACCGAAAGGCTTTTCCTTTGCTTAAAGGGCGCTTGCAGGAAGAGGCATACAAATATATACATATATTTTTCATTTTATGCAGAAAAAAGGTCTGATTCTCTGGTAATGGTACAAATCTCATAAAAACAAAGCAGCAAAGTATTCAGTACTCAGAAAGAAAAAAAGCTCAGTGTTAAATTATTTACTTAACTGTACAAATTACCCACATGAAGACAGAGCAAAGTGGCTTGCACGCATATTAGTGAGGGATGGCATCAGTTTCCAGTAGTGAAATTGTTAGGAGTTAGTGTTAAGGTAATATGGCGCTAGGAAATTAAAACCACATCTGTTTCAGGGCTTTGGAAAGGAAAATAAAACTGTAATGTTTCCTACCTTGCTATTACGAAATTTGCATTTTAAGATGTGTGACAATACAGTACCGTTTTGTTTCATTGGAGACAATTTTATTACTCCTCTCTACTTCATTTTGTGACTATGAGGATACAGATATCAATCCTACCTTCCAAGGAAGAATGCTATATAAAAGGTAGAGCTGTTCAGGTTGACAAACTGAAAAAGAAACATTTTCAATGTGAAGCTGTTCTCCCACTCAGATTCTGTACGAGGCTGCTCTGTGAAGAAAGAGAGCAGAGTTTGAGAGGTTTAATCAGATTAACAATTTTGCTTGGCACAAAGGATGTAGACACCTATCTGAGCTGGCAATGTGTTTGTAAATTAGCCTGCTGATTTTCTTGTACAAACTGACAGTAGAAATCGTATCCAAAAGAAGTGCACAGCAAGCTAGCTTGTAAAGACTGTGAAATCTCTTCTGATATCTGGATACGTATATTCCCAGGAAACTGCAAGATAATGTGTGTATTCTTACAGGCTCGTTCTGTTCTCTCATTTCCTGCTCTGCAATCTACCATAACAACACACCACTACAAGCTGTGTAAGTGCCTTTTTGCTAGAGATGTCACATTGAAATGAAGTAAATAAGTAAATCTTCCTTGTGGTTCTGTTTCAGGGTTGTGTTCATCATGCTGTGGGCACCTAAGGGCTCTGTACAGGCACCAGCAGAGAGTCACTTTCCTTGTCCCAGGGAGCTCCTCACAGAACAATGAGAAAAAAAGACTTCACAATGGATGGGTGAGACAAACAGGAAAGAGGTAGACCATATATGTCTTCTCTTCAGCTTGGCCCTTAATGTCCATCTAAAGAGTAATCAAGACATGAGTTAACCAAACAACTGCTATGCCAACACACTAGTACCATGACCTGCAACTGCTTTCCAGTTGGCATGAGCTTGTTTATTAATCATCTGTTGCTATGAACAGGAATAATCAGAGGAAAAGCAGAGGTAGTAATGGCGGTACTGTGTATCATAATGGTAATACCTGTATATGTACTTCCGAAGGAATCTCTATTAAATTACAAGCACAAAAAAGATAAACTAGATTCTGTTCAGTTGGAGACATTCTACCCATGAGGAAATTTCAGACACCTGAACAAAACTGTGGAATAGACTATTCATCAACAACTGCTCTAGTGATTTGGAAATGCCTGTCAAGAACACCAAGTCTGTGCATGCTACTACATACATATGCAGCTAAGCAGAAGGAAATGAAACATCAGAGATTTTTGATGCCAGAATGTGTTGGCTTTAACAGGGCTGCTGCAGCTGAAGCTTTGCTCATATGACTTTCAAAGAGAATGGCAAAACTCTGAAGCAACATGGATTTGAGTTCAGAAAAGGTGATGTAATGGCTGAAGAAGAACATCCTGACTGTCCTTCCAATTCCACTCTGAGCTTATTACACTGATAAAGATCATTCAAAAGAAATTTATGCCACCAGAGTAAATAACGCAATAGAGGCTGGTCAGAACAATGTGACCCACTGAGTCCTCACAGAAGTGCAGTCGGCAGAGCCTACAAGAAGCAGACCTACCTCCATGATAACCTGGCAAAAAGTAATTAAGCTTCAAGATCTCTACATTATATCTTACTGTCCACAGGATGTCACAGGGAATAAAAGGAAATAGCCCATGCAAATTACATACTTGAAAGTCATTTTTCTCAACTGTAACTAGTAGGTGTTTTTTCCACGGAAAGAGGATGACAGCAATATTTTGAATTCAATACATAAAAATAAGGACTCTCAATCTAAGAAACAACAGAATAAAATTCTACCTTAGACACATTTTGAACATATCACAGATGACTGTCTAGGTGTTAAAAAGCCCCAACGCTAGCTAAAATCAACTGTTTCCTCTGAGGAAATTTGTGGAAATCTGTCCTCCTGAACATCATCAATGTACACAGATAATCCCCAAGTTCAAAATAATGCCAAAAAACTTCTCATACACATGCAATTATTGGTTGATTTAATACGCAATCATCTCATTTCAGATTTCTCGACCCAAGGAGCCATTGCCAACTGCCACCAACAACTGCAATCTTCCAGAGCGATCAGGATCTTCAAAGACTCAGTGACAGTCCATTGCTACCCTAGTATGTGCTGACTGTAAAACCAAACAAACACATTGGCCTTACTCTAGTGTCTTTAAGGCTGATCTGAAAAGTTAGTTAAACTTAGAACACCACTAGAGTTCCAGTGTTGGTAAAAGTTGATGAGACACCTAGTTCTTTTCCCTCCCAGTTACTGCCCCTCCTGAAGGGATGTGTTAGAGAGTCATTAAGCAACTTATTTTCAAGCAACAACTGTGGCTTCCAAAAGCGATTCCTGTGAAAGTTTTGAGTGCTCAGTCTCTGAAAACTTCAGTTACACTTTTTTCCTTGTGGTAACACTTCAACTTTTTACAAGGTAAAGGGGTTGGAACAAGAACTAAGGACTGCAGGTGAGTGATTCTCACTGTTGCTAATTCAATTGCACTACAGCTTAGTTTATAATACTCCTTTATTATAAACTTAAGAAAATTCCTGATAGATTTAAAATTAATCAAGACTTCCCATACAGACAGTTGGAATGCTATCACAGCATTGGGACAAAAAAAAATCAGCACAATATCATTCAATTTTGTATTTAACATCACTTACCTAAATTTGTCAGGAAAAGAGCAACCTTTTCATACAGCTGAAACAGAGAAAAAACAGTCTCTTAAACATGCGGCCAGCTCAAAAATATAGTACTGTTTTCTAGGTAATTGCTTTTACCTGTTAGATCTGACATTCAGATTGATCCCTGTCACATTCTGATAATGACTGTAATAAAACTATAAAACGATAATACCATAATTATATAATCAATCAAGGAAAAGTAATAATTGCAAGCTTATATTCAGCTCTTTTCATCTACAATACATACAGAAAAAGTGCTGTCAGTGTTCCTATTTTACATACACAGTGAAAAAGAGTCTAACAATTATTTCAAAACCACAAAGCAGAACAATAGTGTTTTTGTTTCAGTTATTTGTGGAACATTTATCACACAAATAAAAACACCCCACTAAGAGTATTCTTTCATTTTCTGGGGTATTTTTTATTATTTACGTGTTTCTTTGGTGCTGAGATGAATGAAAGTTACTAGGGAGAGAGGGTTCTTCAGAGAAAGTCATTAGTAGTCCTCTTAGAAGGTTTGGGTTGGAAGGGACCTTTAAGATCATCTAGTTCCCCATGCTATAAGCAGGGACACTCCCCACTAGACTAGATTGACTAAAAGCTCCATCCAGCCTGGCCTTGAATTCTTCCAGGGTGGGAGCATCCACAACCTCTCTGGACAATCTGTCTCACCACCCTCACAGTAAGGATCTTCTTCCTAATATCTAGTCAGAGACATTTCTTGGCTGATCTCAGTGATGCTGCTCTAAATCCTAAGTGGCACTTACTGATGTTAGCAGGTAGCAAGGTCTCCAGCTCTCTGTGAGACCGCTAATTTAATAAAGCTTACAAAAACTAACTTGGAGGATTTGTACAGTTGATATTTGCAAAGATTTTTTGAACCCACAAAATGCATCACCACCATTGGTATCAGTGTAAACTAATACAATCAGTTCAATTTGCTTTAAATGAGGATAGGGCCCTCCTGCAACTTAAATGTCCTTAACTCTCACTGATGCCTACAAAGATACCAAAATCCTCATACTGCAGGCTCAAGTACTTATTCCCAGAGTATGTATAAGCAATATTTCATTACATTTGCAGTTATTCTTATAGAATGTTACTTAAATTGAGTTATGTACAATTTATAGATCAGACTGCTTAAGACCTGAAGTTATCTTGAATTATCTCATCCGCGCTAACAACCACTTCTTGCTGTGAACTGCTTTTTAGTACCTTTGGTGTAAATAGTTTTGATTCAAGTAATAAGAAAGATGGTTTCTTCTGGGTTTAAAATCATCTCCTAAGGGCAACTGTGGAAGTGCTAAATGCCTGGGTAGTTTATATCCTGATCCCAGCAGGGACTACACTGTTTTATAAATGTACATTGCTCTGCAGATGTGAATATCAAAATTCTGTGCTGTTACTGTTCCTCATGGAACTGTAAGATTGTTAGGGATTCCATTAACAACTTCAGGACCAGATAATCTACTATTGCAGTTTATCACTACTAGTCCCATGGAGCACCATTTAGGACTACGTTGTTTTGTTCATATTTTCTATGGACAGGATCATTGGAATTAACTTTTTATTAACCTAGGTAAATCCAGTGATTGTTCCCAGGTCAGGCAGCATGGCTGCCTGGGAGCCATTGCACTTGAAGGTCAGATCATTCTGTCACAATGGATACGTCAGTGCATTTATCTAGCTCCCAGAGCTTCCAGCCTAGAAGTTACCTGTGGTCCAGACCTTTCCCCTGATGTTTAGAGAGGTTGTCAAGTTGTATTAGAATCACTGGCTGTTTTCTAGGCTCTATAGCAGTGAGTTCCCTACTGCTATATAGATCTTGGTCCATTTTGGTTTCATTACTCTGTCTTAGCTTTCTTTCCTACTGCTTTTCTTGAGTCACAGTTTGTATATGAGTCAACTACCCGACTGCTGATGTGAAAAAAGAGGTTTTTTTGTTGGTTCTTTTTTTCCTCTAAAGAAATCCTACTGCTGCACTTCAGTAAACTACGTTCATCCATCATGGGAAGTGAAGGTTTATGTTCGTAACTCCTCTTACTAATGCAGCTAATGCAGTTTCATATTCTGGGGATCTTTTCTCTCCATGAGCCCATATCCAGTTCTAAGGCTGCGGTGCTTATTGCATGGTAATGAGCATAAGGCTTAAGCAATGCATCTTTGTAGTGCTCTATTTATTTACTTTCAGAAATAAAACAAAGTTTCTCAAAAGGCACCTTCAAGCCATCTTCCATTATTTTAATAATTTCTCTAAGCTGTAGAACTCTTTGAGAACCAAATATTTTGTTTGTGCATTATTGCTTTGTTGCTGCTTCACTGCATATACAATGGCTTATATTGAGAGCTTAGAAATGGATGTTGTACTGACACAGAGGTATACAGTTTTCATTTTATTTCTTCTATGCTTATTGTGTGCTCTAGGTAGATTACAGAAAATCCCCAAAAGCTGCAGACAACAAACAATAAATCAAAAATAGCATAGAAGAAGAGAGTCCTCAGTACAAATTCAAAGAGAATAACAGCTCCCACCATTTCTTTCTGGCTTTGCTCAACCTGTTGTCCTACCCTAGGGAAAATATAGTCCTATTCACCAGTCCTTGCCAATGCCAAGGGAGAAGTGAAGTCCTGCAGCAAAGCTTCCCAAAACCTCCTGCTTTATAAAACAGGGGCTGTTAAAATTAATTTTTTGATGATGAAAGTACTTGGGTATCGCACAGGCAAGAAAATAGTTTCCAAGCCAGCACTCAGGAATGTGCAGGCCTGAAATAACACCCCTAAAAATTGTCCAGAACAAAATCAGTGTTATCTTATGGAGCAAATCCTAACATGCTTTTGTCAGAAAACTCATGCCACTGAGTGCACAGAGGAATTCTGCCCTGCCTCCAGGACCTGCAGATTTGTAGGCTGACTCTTCCTTTTCCTTAAAATGTATTCTTATAATGGCAGCTTACAAAGAACACTTAACCTGAGAGGAAAAGGCCATATATTTCTTGCTAAGAGCAACTAATATAAGACACATTGCTACTGCAGCAATATTCAGAAGTATCTGCATCTTGATGGAATGCTGAAAGTCTTCTCCCATTTAATCTATGCTAAATTCTCTTACTGGGGCTGTTGCCACCTGGAAATATCACTTTCTTCTCTGTCCCAAGCTCAGTTCTAAACCGCTTCGTGTGTCCACAGTAAGACAACCTCAGCCAGCACCAAGATCCCAATGCACCCATAGTAAAGCTCTGCTGTACCCTGGCAAAGGTCATAAGCAACTCTTGGAACAAGTTGTGTCTGCTTGAGTCTCATGTAGTTTTCAGTTCTTCTACTTATAAGCACTCTATCTGTACATGCCTATCCTCACTAGTAAACTAGCATGAAAACTGAAGCTGAAATGACAGAAACTAGTTTAAATAAGAAATAAGCTTGACTACTGTATATAAAAAGGAACATTGAAATAGTTATTACAAATAAGAATATTAATTAAAGAGATTGAGATCTGCAAGGGATAAAGGATAAAATATGAGCATGGACAAGTGTCCCTAAGATATTTTTTAGAAGAATCAAATATGTTTTACATAGTGTTTCAGAATTGTACTTAACGTAAGTGGTGAATGATGTCCATCAACAAAAATGTCAGCCCAGCTTAGCAATGCACTGTGTAACCTCCATTCCCACTGAAGTCAGGATTTGAAAGTATTTGAGTGTATTCTTCAGATTGAGATATCAACCAGTCTGGTGGCTCACTTTGGATACGTTAGCTTTACTCACCACATTCAGTAGCATGATGATGCAAAAGTTGATGCACACTGCAGTCCCTGTAGTTGCAACCTGAGAGTTATTCCTGATTAAAGCCCACTTGAAGGCAGCAAAAGTGCTGACAGTCACCACACGGTAAATAACAATGCCAAAAACAGCAGCAATCACCACACAGATCTAGAGGAGAAAAAAAACAGCAGAGGGAAGAACCTGAAAACTTCTTATAGAGTAGGAGCTAACTTCTTTCTGCAACTCTGAGAACTAAAGAAATGAAGAGAAAGACTTGAAAAATACGTTAACGTTGGTTCTGGAGGAAGGCTTCAACATGAACGTTCCTCCTATTGTGAATTCCTTTTAATTTTTCATAACGTAAATACCTCTACAATCATATTAAAATATATTTTTAGTTTTAAGCATTTTCTTGATGTTGTATCTTCTCACTAGCATTAGTGTGGAAAACAGTATTTTCAGCTTTGGGAAATGGGAATTTTCCTTACATGCATGTTTCACGATGTGCAATTATTAGTCTCCACCAAATGTACCAATAAATGATGTCATATTTGAGATTGAATTTGTGCTTTGGTGGAATTCACACTTACAGGAAAAATGTATCTCCAGTTGTAAGCACTTCCTCAGAAACAATCCCAGCAAGATCCCGTTTCTCACTACAGTTTTGGAAAGAGTCTATCTGAGGAAATTAAGAATTTCAGTCGCCCTGGTAATTTTCTCTGGTAAGCCTTTCAGCAAACGTGACAGTTCCAGTGTGAAAGCTGTGCACCTGAGCCAGGCTGCAAAATCGCTTGATGTTCCATATGCAACAACTGAGAACTAAGTGACAACTGTTTTCCATCATGACCAATTCATGTCACAGTTTAGGAAACCACCTGAAGGACAAAGGGTTGGGAATTACATGTGTGACTCATCTCACACAAATGATGGCACAGTACTGTAAGCTCTCTTGTTAGATAGAGTTTCTTCAGAAGAAGCTCGGTGCATTCTGAGGTTGTGCATAAGCAACTTACACCTGTCAAAACTAGAGCATATCTAAGCTAAATGAATAGGCAAAATGACTCTGAAAATACTGAAGACTAACCAAGTTGTTTTTGCATTTTATTATTCACGTTATTTGACCTAATCTCTGTGCAGAACAAAAAGAAAAGTTGGGTGTGTGTGAATGTGAAGGGTTAGTTTATTTGATCCACTGCTTCCACACTGGCAGCCAATAGAAACACTGTGGAGTTACTGAGCTAGAGGATTGCCTCAGGACTCCCTGCACAGTGGTGAGAAGTTGTTTTCCTTTGGTAACAGGGAACCATTAATCTGGTTCAAGCTGCATTTATAACTGTACTGTGCGTCAAAGCTCTGAGATTTTGAGAAATGTTCTACCAGTTTTGATAAATATATCTCCTGTGTTTAAAGCTAAACTTTTAAAGGGATATTTTTACCTAAAAGGGGGAAAAAAAAGCATTTTTCTAGCTCATTGGAAGCCCATGCTATGTCAACATTAAAAGTGCCTTCACTGAAAATAACCCTTGTCTTGATTCAAGGACTGCTATAGAGAAGACTTGTGGAGCACAGAATTCAGAGCTAGGCACTCTGACACTTTCAGCAACAGTTTCTGGACTGCATCACCTACCTGGCTCTCCATAGTTCCTCAAGTTATATTCATTTGGCATTTTCTAGCCATGTAGAAAAACCCTAGTAAATTCAGCTTGGGTCCAAGTTAATCCCAACTGTGTTTTCAAGACAATCCTACTACTACAGCTGTTATATGAATGATAGCAAGTAAACAGGCTTCACCTCCTTCATGGCACCTCTCCATCACTCTGCAGTGTCTACATGGGGAGGATAGTGAAATTCAGTCAGCTGAAGTTGATGCCTAAATGTGATATCACTGTCCAACAATTGTATAGTTACATATAGAGCTATGCATATAGCCTTAATATTACTCCTAAATCTGGACCTTGGAGGAAAGCTTTAACTAACTGTGAGGCTCAGTGAATAGTAAATTAGTGTGGACTTTACAGAAACTCAGGACATTTGTTGTGCATAGATTTTCAGCCTGCAGTAAACATGCTAAAGCTTATTAACTTTCAAGCAGTCATATCCAGTATCTCCACACTCCCTCAGCAGATATTATTTTGTATTTTTTTAACTGGTAAATAAATAAAAGTTTTCAAACCATAAAAAATATTCCGGATGCAGAAACAATGAGTCTGCTGCATTTATCTGCAAATGCTTGATAAGGCTCTGGCTTTCCGGATATGGGGTTCATTCGTTCTTTCTTGGAGTACTTGGCTTCAAACTGCGGACGTATCTCTTCCTAAAAAACAGACAGAAAGTGTTCATGTACAGCATGGCTAGGAGAGGTTCTCTAGGAAATTATTCCAATCATTTTTCATATTGCTGTTACTGAGAATTACGTCTTTGAATTCAGCAGCTGGCACAGCTACTAAAAAAGCTGAGCTGGGGCATCAGGTACCAATCATGAGGATTCAAATACATCACTGTACCCACAAAACCATATTGGAAGCATTTAGTAAACTCCCCAGTTGGGTACTTGTCTAAATAATGCTCTTCCAAACTATATGGCTGCAAGCCATGTTATTTCAGGGTTGGTATCGTGGGTTCTTCCAGCCTGGTATTATCCTACTGATACCAGAATTTTACAACAATGCAGGGGAAAAAAAAACAACACCTAATTTTTCCAAATCCAATTTCTGCTTGCTAGGTGGTTACCTCCTCAGTACAAGCACAAGATTCTCATTATTTGAAGCCATGCATTTCATATTGCTCAAATCCTTCCTAACTTGGCCAATATTAATTGCAGAGCAGTTTGAGTCCTGCTTTGGTGTAATAACTCTCTTCTGAAACAAAACCTGGGGATTTCTTGGTCTCAGACTTACTTAAAACTGTTTACAGCCTTTTTAGGGGACAGAGCAGGATTCACCCTCAGTTCAGAGAAGTCCTCATGGTTTCTATTTGCAGTACAGACACCCCACTGCCCTGCCATCTCTCCCATGTCTGGCATCAGGGATGCTGCCAGAGACAAGAGAGAGCACCAGGCTGCCAGGATGGACTCACAGCTGCTGGCGGACCATACACATTGGCTTAAGTTTTACACTGTTCTGATGCATGCTGGCTCGTAGTACAGCTGGCTGTGAGGGAGAACAGAGGCAGCTACTAACTCCCTTTGTAGGTTTTCTGTCAGGCTTCTACTGTGCTCTTCACTGTGACAGGTAAGAGCCCAGATCACTGATTTCCTTCACTCCCAACACTTCAGTGGCCCTTAACTGAACTTTGCCTTTCTGAAAGCCAGTGATTATGGCTATAGGTTACTCATTCTGATAGCTTAGAAATGAGCAGATTTTGAATGGCTAGATCGAAATAGGTAAATGTTGTCTAATCATACAAGCCTTTAAAATGTGAATAAAAACAAGATATCGCAAAGTCATACACCCTTTTTATAAAATTCCTCAAAAAAAAAACCCAAACCAACCATGTCTCAGTCTCAAATTCTGAAGGCATTTTCTCAAGCCACGTGATTTCTAAATTAAAACAGCAAGAGGATAACCTGTTATTTAAATAAAGATGATAGTCACGTATGCTCAGCTGCAATGCCTGTGTAACTATGCTTGGGGGAACCAGCCCTGAATTAGCTAGTAGTTGAGCCAGACAAGCTAATATATCTTTTCTCGCTCTAATGCTGTGATTAAACTCACAGAAGCAAAATTTGCTTGTGTAACTATATTAGGGAAAACGAGCATGCAACGAGGCATACAGGAAATAAGCTTCTGAACCTTGGCATAGCAAAACTTATTTGGGATATATACAAAAGTTAAGCACGTTTCTGTGGAGGGAGGGTACACTTATTCTTTGCTGCTCACTCTGTTCCTGCCATATCAGGGCAGAAGGCCAATGAGAAGACCAGAATCTACCAAGAGAAACAATACAAGTAGTATTCCTGTGTACCCACGGACATCTAAAAGGACAGAATGTGATGGCATGGAAGAAGGGCACCTGACAATTGCATTCTGTAGACTGCACAGGGGCTCTCCATCTGACTTAATGAGCCATGTGCAAGAAACTCTTTCCTCTCTGCAGGCCTCTCTAAGCCAATGTTTGATTACATTTTACAATCTGCTCAATAAGGAAGTCTTATTGTATACACCTTTCCATGAACCTAGGCATCTTCTACAATCTACACACAATTCAGATCATGCAAATGCTATTTTTATAGATAGATCACCACACAAAACTGAAACTCTGGTAGGAACCTTCGTACCTGTTTAATGACACTCGTTCACAGTCCTGTATCTGGCTGAGATTAATGATATACAGAAAGTGGCACTGAAGGAAAAAAAAGTCCACTGCAAATACTGACAGAAGGCATATCTCAGCTCAGAGTCCCAGGCACACTGTGCAGTTGGTTTCTTGTTGCGCACTCAAGACAAGACCCAGCTACTACCAGTGTCTCCCACCTTGTACCTAATTTACAAGGAAAGGAAATTCAAAGGTGCGGAGCTGAAAGAATCACAGCACATTGTGCCTGTGCCCCCAGGCTGGGGATCCAGACATGCCTGGAGTTGTGGCATGCCCTCCTTAGGTGAAAAGCTAACCTGGTCAGGAATTCACAAGGTCATGTAGCTGAGTAGTTTGATTTCTCCTTCCTGTCATCTTCATTACTTCGTTTCTTTGTCTCTTCTTTTAGAACAGAAATATGATGGCAACATTATAGGAAGTCCTATAAATCTTTTTAATTTCTATCTAATGTTGGTAGGAATTGGCAAATTTCCCTCTGCAGCAAGCCCTTATTTTTCAATTTGACAATGAAAATTAAAACAAGAGAAAGCTAGATATGGCAGTGAATGTTAATAAAAATAACAATCTTCATTAATAGAAGCTTGTGACTTAAAATGGTAATTAGAACAGTTTAATCGATTTCTATGAAACAGCTAATAAAAGAAGTTGGCTGATTTTGTCCAGTGATAACTAAACAGAATGTAGAAAGGGAATCTAATTAGCTCTTAGAAAACAGCATGTTTAGAAGTAAAATTTTCACCTTCTAGAGACATAGTTTTCACTGACATCCCACTGATAGGGGCTGAGGGATCTGGAATTGTTCAGTCAGAAGAAGGCTTGGGTTGGAAGGGACTTCAGGGATCATCAAGCTTCAACTCCCCTGCCCCATGCAGGGCCACCAACCTCCATATCTAATACTAGACCAGGATGCCCAGGGCCCCATCCAAATTGGCCTTGAACACCTCCAGGAATGAGCTGGAATCCCAACTTGCAAATTGTAGTTCGGTATATCTGTCTTCCGTCCTACCTGCCAGCAGCACCAGCAGTGGCTTTTTTGCAGCCAGGCACGAGGGACAAGATCACTGCAGTTCAATCCTGATTCAATATCAAAACTCAGGCAGGACTGTCTCAGTGTGCTCTCTTTGTGACTCATCAGTACTGGCAAGAGTAGGCTGCTAATCTCAGGAGAGGTAAATCTGTATTAGTATTCTCTAAATATATGAAAGCAGTCCTGAAGTATCACCAAGACTCAGCAGCTATATGAACAAACAGTGCTAGTCCTGTTGATGTAAAGAAGCCAATTTTCAGATGTGTTATTTAAGTTCTTGGCTTATTTTTAGTCTCTTAAAATCCCTCGAAGGGGACTCTGGAGAGGAAGGAATACAGACTCTGTGGACACCTGTACAATCAAATCACACTTCAGGAGCATTTTTCCTACCATACCCACTAAAACTTACTTTTCTCCTGCATCATAAAATATTCTTGTTCCCCATAGATATCAATTCAGTTCTAAGAACATGGTGTTCCTTCTTGGTAACCATACAGGAAAAGTTTAAGGCTGTTTTTCACTGTTTAGTTTCCTAACTAATGAGATTTCTTCTACCAACAGAGGATAAATTTAGTCTTTTGAGCTGATTCATCTCCCTCAACTTGGATTTTGAAAGGTGTAAAGAAGAGAACAGCCCCCTTGAGAAAGTTTATTCACATTCCAGAGGAAAAATCTAAGGAAAAAATGCTAATTCCCTAGTTAATGAAGCTTTGAAAAATGTATTTAAAAAATAAATAAATCAAAACCTGTGCTTACATGTTTTACAAAATCTTTCTGTATTAAAGATCAGGGAGTAAGTTTTTTAATACAAACCTCTTCTTCTTCCCAGTCTATCAAGTCCCAGTCATAAGCAATTACTGCTCGTCTTCGTTTCCAAAACTCCAGAAAAACAGTAGCTGGAACAAACAGAAAAAAACCCACAAAATTGTTTTTAAGTCAAGAAAGTGGAAAGTACTATCATGTAACTGTTGAATGAAACTATTACATCATTTCTCTGTATAAAAAATGTTCCTTCGAACAGGAAATCAGGCCAATGATCAAAACTGCTTTCAAGGTGCATTGCTTTCTAAGGATTACTCTGTTTTTTGCGTCAAGTATGATTGAGGCTTTAGAGATTTCTTTTAGTTATAGACAAAGAAGTTTAATTTCTAATCAACCAAGCGAGGGTTCTCAAAGAATAAAATCATTCCTGTGAGTCATCATTACAAAACACGGCAGACTTCTGATGAAGCTAAATGCTTACTGGGGCTACTACTAGATAAAGCAGTAACTTTTCTTCTTAGAAGATCATTTAAAATACACAGGGATCAGAATCCAGAGGAATCACATTCAGGGGAACATGCAAATCTGTGGACTGCTCGTGAGGAAACTGGAATATTTGTCTTATACCTTTCTAATCCAGACCACATCTTTTACCCTATATGACTGTGCATACATGGTGTGGCATTAACAGATGACAGTGAAACACTGTGTGTCGAACAGCCTTTAATAACAGAGTTCGAGATACTGTAATATGCTTGTACCTGACTGTGCTTTCTTTTTGTAAGGGGAAAGAACAACCAAGGAAGCTCTTAGTCATGCAATCATACATTCATATTCTAGAGATTAATACTGAGCCTATTCAGGGTTGAAGTTTGTAAAGTTTGTTTTGATAAAAGACCATAGAAACTGCCTAAAGCTAACTGACATCAACAGAAAGGCTTCTTCTTCAGCTATGAGGTTTGGCTCTTGCTTTTACTGCTCACTGAAAAGCATCAGGCTGATAACCATGCAGAACATAAACCTGTTTGCTGATGAACAAGGACAGTACCCACCGTTATCGTGTCACAACAACCTGGCAATGTGTTCCACACATAGTCCTACAAGGGTCTCCTTAATGGACCATCTGCCCTACTGCAGCATGTTGGTAATGACACGCTATCATAGTAAGCCCTGGCATAAATTTAGTGAAAGTGATTTTTTTAGCCAGTAAGAATGATTATAGCTTAATGTATTAACCAGTGAAGCTAAATATATGCTTAGAAAATGAACCCTGTGTGAAGATATGGCAAGATATCGATAGCATGTTTAAGGAGGTTGTTTTACAGTTTGAAGGCATTTGCATACATAACGACATCTTTTTTCTCAAAGCTGGAGTTGCATTACGGCAGGTAACTGGCTACTATGATTTACTGTCATTAAGAAAGTCATTTTAGTCTCCTGAGGCTAATATGTCTATGACTTTTTGTAATAATCACAGTGTGATTGCTTGGGATCAACAAAACTACTAAGTGCTAAAGAGGCTCTAGCACTGCTGCTGAACCACCACATTAGCTCATTCTTTGACTTGTCTTCTGGTGAAGCTGCTTCTCTCCTATCAACCCATATTGATTTTTTTTGTACGGGCTAAACAAGTAGCTCTGTTCTTTTTGGAGTTCTGGGAGAAACAAGTCTGATTGAACACTACCATTTCAAGAGCAGCTGGAAACAGGACTCAAGTGGGTGTATGAGTCCACAGGCATGAAGCTCTCAGATATGTCTATGACAAATTACACTTATTTTCTTTCTTGTTTTTCGCTCTCCTGTAGTGAGGAGTCTTTATATACTATACTTTGAATAGTTAGAAGCTGTCAGAGTTAGTATGTGCAGTTCCTGAAGCTTCTTTCAAAACCTGTTTTCAAATCATTAAGAGGATGATCTGCACAGTTCTGTTTTAACTTTTACTGTGCCAAACTTCCTTCTATACAGGTCAGGCAGTTTTCCCTTGCTAGATATTTTAAAATGTGATATAAATAATCATCTTTTATTCACAGTACTACTGATGTCTTTGAAAAAGCACTGCATTTTGAAATTTCTCCGCTTCTTCTCAAGTAATCACTGATACCCTATTATCACACTTTGCATTCTTTCCTGACTTTGACAGCATAATGTGACACAATTGTATTCAATGTTCTCCTATTTTCCAAGTGGGATGTTTAAACTAGATGCTAAGAATTCTCCAAAAATCCTGCTTGGAATTTTGAATTTCTTGCTGGCCTTAACTCCCAGCTCTTTTGGCAGCTTTTTTCTTTATTATTCTTGCCCTGCTTCAGAGCTCAGCCTTGTAACTCAAACCTCAGCATCCAAGGAAAAAGACAGTGACACTAACATCAGTCCACTGAGTCTTGAGCAAAACATTAGAATAATGAATAGCTGGACTCTCCAGTTGGACTTTGCTATTGAACGCCAGGCAATATCTAGAGAGTTATATCTTGGCACTAGCTTTCCCCAGTACTCCAACTAGAAAAGCAAAATTTATGTTTCTGTCCAGCTTGTCAATAGCATGCTGAAAGCCATCTGATATATCTAGATACTCTCTTCAAATCTGAAAGGTGTGGGTTTGATGGGTAGATTGTTCGATGGACAGGGAACTGGTTGTGAGATCATACACAGATAGTGGTGGTCAGTGTCTGGATGGAGACCAATGACATGTGGTGTCCCTCAGTGATCAGTACTGGGACTCTAACATCTTCACTGAAGACACTGACAGTGGGATTGAATGCACTCTCAGCAGTTTGTGGATGACACCAAGCTGTGTGGCACAGTTGACATGCCCAAGGGACAGGATGCCATTCAGAGAGACGTAGACAGGCTCAAGTGGTGGGCCCAGGAGAACCTCATGAGGTTCAGTAAATCCAATCGCAAGGTCTGTACCTGGGTAATGGCAACTCCCCCTAACAGTACAAGCTGGAGGTGGAAAGGATTGAACCAGCCCTGCTGAAAAGGACTTGAGGGTACTAGCAGATGGCAGCTTGACATGAGCCAGCAGTGTGCCGTCACAGCCCAGAAAGCCACCCGTACCCTGGGCTCCATCAAAAGGAGTGTGATCAGCAGGGAGTGGGAGGTGATCCTGCCCCTCTGCTCTGTGCTGGTAATATGTCATCTGGAGTACTGCATCCAAATGTGGAGTCCTCAGCACAGGAGACACATGAATCTGTTGGAATGTGTTCAACTCAAAAGATTCTATGATTCTGTGATTCTGGAAATTCTCTCTGACTTTAAGTGATGCTTACTTGGTATGAACATTTTTCTTACATATTCTGTCCTTGGTAAGAATCCAGTTCAGCTGATTAGAATAGAGAATGAATATTTTCTAGAATCTGGATCTACACTTTTGTCAAGCCTGATGTATCTTCGGGCACACATAAAGGGCAAAGTGTAGATGTTTCCCTCTAGCACAGAAACACAAAAAATGCTATTGATCATCTCTTTCTGAAAGTTTTGAACATTTGGAAAACTTTATCAAGACCAGTGATTCTCAAAAGGAAGAATTATTTTCAAGTTTCTGAGATGAAACTCTGAGTATAAATGATAACCTGTCCACCAGGAAAAAAAAAGCATTAGTGTTTATAGGGACTTATTGTTTCCTACAAACAGCAGAGATTTATAGCTTTGACCATTTTGGATCATTTCTTTCAACAGAAGTTCTAATACACAAAAGCTTAAAAAAACTACCAGCAAAATCCTTCAGTGGAATCTTTTGTCCTTTGCTCCATCAGTTTAAAATGAGTTACCTTAAGTCTTTTGGGTAAACTTTAGAGGTATCGCGTTTTTCCCTACTATATGATTTACTTTCACTTCTTATATAGAACTTTGCTTAAAAAAGGCAGAAATACAGTAAGTGAAGTGATGAGTCAAAATATTCTTTGAAGAAAAATGTATTTCACTTTCAGTATTGCCTCGTTCACTTGAATATCCCAGCCTTACTTTGACTGGACCCACTTAGCCCACAATGAATCATTATAAAAGATGGGTACCTGTGTTCCAGAGTACTACAGCCATGATCATCGTTCCTCCACTAATCAAGCAGCCCACATTGATATTTGTGGTGATGATTTATCTCCCTAGCCTGGCCACAGCAGTTTCCTTATCATTTGGAGAAGCATTTTGTTTCTATTTAAAAAGCAAGTAAGAAGCTCACTTTCTCCATCAACTGAAGTTGTCCTCAGAGTAAAAGAAAGAAACCACCATTAATACCACCTCAATCTTAACTTGACCATGAGGCTTCCCAAAACCCAAATCCCAAATGTCTCAGACCTATCCCTCAGGATACAAGCTCCCTAATAGATCTAATGGACAGTGAACAAGGTTCTTTGGATAATAAGGCAGTGGCTAATCCCAGAATAATTAGGTATATAATCCTAGTTGCCTTTTAGCTTTCATTCTCTCTCTTTTTTTTTTTCTTTAAAAAAACATTGCCATTATTTTTTATGTTGCTGTCTGCCAAACTGGATCATCTAGAAAGCTAAACTTTTCACATCCATTTTTTTACCCACTTGCCAGTTGTTTCATGCTGACAGAAAAAAAAAACATTTCCACAATGAAAGTGCTATCATTTTCTATTCTCCCCTATGATTTACTGAAATGATGGTAATGCCTGTAGCTGTCAGTGGGCCTACTGCAGACTGAAAATCCTTTTAAGAGACAAGTTAAGCCATCTCATAAATGCAGCACCAGAGAGTCACTGAGAAGTATGGCTTTTCTTGTTCTAATGCTGCTTTAACCCTAATGTATTGAGAATATCTCCACTATCTCACTCTTGTCTCAGCGAAGCATTACTTTGGAAACTACAGTTTTGATAGAGCCATAGCATTGGCTTATTCCCCAAACCATCACCCTGTACTCACATCCTCCTCCTGTTCCTGCCTCTATATCCATCTTGGTGGCAAGCTCACAAGCACAGTGTAAGCCAGCAGAAGTGGGGAAGAAATTTCCTACCCCAGCCACTATTCTACAGCCTCTTCTCCACTAGCCAAAAATAGAGGATAGCTTTCATTGTATTTTTTACTTTCTTCCCTGTGGTGCTGAAGATGTATGGATGCTAAGGAAGAACAAAAACAGTGGTGCAAAAAACTTCAGTCCAAAGACATGCTCACCAACAATTAGAAACTATGGTATATCTCCCCAGAGATCCCTTCCAATCCCTACAATTCTGTGATTCTGTGATTACTGATGTTAATAATGTTTTCATAGGCTTTAAAATGGAATCTTCTGCTCTTCAAATTTTTCATCATGCCAAATGTAACTATTTCAGCATATGCTCATTTCCCTATCTGTGGGGTTTTCCCTTAATATAACTTATGGTACTTTAATACTATCACTATTAAATGAAATGTCATGAATAGGCTTCTTTAAAATATGACCTAATTTATTAAATCAATTAAGATAAAAACATAGCTTTGGAGGCAGGAATCAAGACAGTCAACTAAGCTTATCTGTGTTCTTCTTATGGCTCTGACACTGTCTTCTGGATTGCTCTTCAGTTCAGTAAAGAGATCCACAGATTAAAATGTAGAATATAAGAATTAGTTGGATACTTTTCCCAAGCAGTTTGAGATGTGAGTAAGAAGTAGAAAACAACAACTAAGTCAGGATTGCTCAATCATCTGGAGTTATGAGATGGAAGCCATTTTTGAGGCACCTCATTAAGCCACTATTTAAAGGCACTATCTGAAGGCAAAGAACATTGGCATACACAGGACAGGTTTGAAAGACGTTATGTTTTGCTAGAAATGACTGTTTAATCTTGTATTCAACTTTGCTTATAAGACCAGAGTAGAAAAGATAGTTGAGCCAGAAATGGAGTTGTCCTACGGGCAAAATTCAGCCTCTGTGGCAACAATTAGACCACTCTTGGCTCAACTATTCATTCAAATATATCCTACATTTATTTCATCAGGGTTTTGCTTTAATTACAAGCAGCTCACATGTATCTATTTTTTGCTGCCTTTCTGCATAAAAGAACAATATACTGATTCATATTAGTGCAAACAGTAAACTGGGCTTCCCTAACCTAAGAGAAGCCATGTGAATAACAGAGAATAGGCCACAGTCCTGACTGATAAAAAAAAACAACCCACACATAAAACCAGAATACAGTTACCTATATAGACACTGCATATTGCATTTTTTATACATTAAAATAATATCCCATTAAAAACCCTCCTGATTTCAACAACATTTTCCTTTTGCAGAAACAGAAAAGAATCAAGCCTATATTGTTCTCCTCTGTCCGAAAAAACCGTGATGGAAATTATAATGACCTATATTTCATCACAGGCTTTAAGAAAAACATTCTGCAATCATTCATATCAAAACAAAAACTTACCCCACACTGCCATGAAAACAGCAAAAAAGACAGTAGCTCCATTGTCAAAAAGGTGTGTTACCTGATGGGGATATCAAGAGTCCAATCAATTTATGATAATACAGATTTAATTTTGCATTTTTGTACTTTTTGCTTTCCATTTCCTTCATAACAGTGTTGCAGTTGTGTCAGCATCTCTCACTTACTTATTTTCTATTATTTTCCCCTAATATAATTAGCACTGCCATGAGTGCAGCTGGCCTGACAATCCTGAGGACTGAAACTCTTCCCTTGATGTGTGACATGCACCTTTCAAAGAACTCCATATTGACTCACTAGTCTCCAGCCTGGCCTGCAAATGACCCCTGCCAACAGTAACTGTGTGCCTAATTTCAGACCCAAAGCATTCATTTTATGGAGCCATGTACAAAGGATGGATCATAAGATAAAACCTGATGCCAAGGACACTGTAGCACATGCATGTAGGATGTGACCTCTGGTACTGCTGAATCTGTAAGTGCAAATGGCATTCAGGTGTTTTACAGTCCAAAATGAGTCCTTGTAAAATACAATAGATGTCAACATTGGCTGAATTTGATCTGTCCTTTTGAAGATTTTATCTATCCAAGCTCGCTAAAGACAATTGCAAAAGGTGAAAGGAATTCTGTTGCAAGGGAAGCATTTTTATTTCCATAGTTTAAAGGGTACCTTGGCATAAACGCAGCTGTCTGACAGCCTCATGAAAGGACAGTATTTATCACATATAGGACACATTATGATATCTGTAGCTTGGCAGACTTCTTTACTGAAAAATAAAATAGATAAAAGTTAGTAGATTGATGCACAGCAATCAGCCATAAAATGGATTGACATGTTTTGCTAATAAAAGTCAGTTACTTATTGAAAAACACTGGTTCTTTCTATAACTGAAGCCAAGATGTATTTAACTGTATGTGTATAATTATGGTTTGTTGACTGTTGAAGACTTCAGCATTTGTAGTCCTATGTGCAATGAACAGTTCCTCAAGGCCAACCTAGCAATAGTTCTTTACCATTTCCAGGTTTTCCTTGAGACAGAAGTGGCCTTCAGTTGGAGAAGGGTAAGAATGAGTGTAGATAAGTTTGACTCATTCTTGTGACTTCTCTCAAGGATTGTCTTAAGTGTGCAAGAATACAGGGATGTGGAACTCAGCAGAAGAGTGAGGGGGTTCTTCATTTGAAAAATGCTTCCCTGAGGTGGGCCTTTGGAAAAGTCCTGGAAGAGTGAGAAAAATTCCCACTCTTCTGTTGGCTTGTTATGACAGTAATGAAGGAGCATAAGCCCTATTTTACCTACTTCAAGCTGAGTGGCCAGCACCATAGGGAACTGGAGCTGGGCGAGAAACATTACCTCCCATCCCAGTTCAGGAACACAATACAAAGGAAGTTCAGTATTGGGTATTTTATGAGAATCATGGAGTATTTTCCTGTGTATTTAGCCAACCATCCAAAATGAAATAATTAGCAATACTTATAAAGAGCTCTTAGATTAATCATAATATCCCACAGCCATAATTTCCCTTATAAAAGTGTCCACATTACCTGACTTGGCAGTGGTTCAAAGTAGTGACTCCATATAAAAAGACAAACAATCCAATGAAGGCAGCTGGGAAGAGCATCCCCGTGTACCAGCCTAACCAGGCAAAGTACAGCCCGATTTTCTCACCAAAGTATCGTCTGTTTTAAAATACAACACAGAGAAGTTTCCTGCTAATTAGAATAAATCTGCTTATTCATGCCTGTTAATAGAAAATAAATATTTCTATCATCTCTGAAGAACAGATTAAAGAGCAGGGCCAGAATTTCCTAAAGAAAAAGTCTTCCATTAAGCTTCTCAATCCACACTGAAAAACCTGTGCATTTCAAAAATGAATCTGAAAATTCACAAACCAGTGTTTATAATAAGATTAGCAGAGAACTCAAGAGAGGAAATACTGAGTTCTTTTTAAAAGCTCGTTCTTTATGTCTGGAAAGCTGGTGGCTTTCTTTGCTTTAGCTGTGTATTGTACTTCCCAAGTAACTGCACTGAAATCATTTTCACCACTAAAATTGATATAACAGAAAAATGACACAAGCCCAAATTATTTCTAAGAAATCAGTCATTGAAAGGTTATTCTCCAATCAAGTTTATTTTCGCTTCTTTCTTTCTTTTATTACCTCAGTTCCTGGAAAAATAATCACATGATTCTGTTGGAGTGGAGAGAAAATTGTGAGTGAAGTCCGAAAAAAAAATCTGAATCAATCCTAATATATTAGCTATATTGTTTAAATACTAACTGCAAAGTGGTGAGGAACTTCTTATTTGCTACATATTCATTAGCATTTGTCATATTTCCAAATTCACTCACACTTTTGCTTATATATCAATGCATACATCAAGCAAACAAAAAACCTGCTGGACTTATCAGCACAGGAGCAATCTGTGTGCATTATTCTTTATTTGGGTATTGTGCACAGTAGGCTGATGATCAGATTGGAATACTTTACCAATCAATATGCAATTATCACAATTACAATGAAAATTTTAAGAGATTCTTTGCAAGAATAGTTTTAAAGAATGAGGCAAGATGATTTTCTTGCACTTCAGAGTCTTTGAAGCTACCTTAAACGTGCATGTCAAGTGAATCTGAAAACAGCTGCTGACAAAAACCCATATTTATACTAATGATGAAACTTAGGATCTGTCCAGAAACAAAGAGTGCAGTGAGCCAGCTTTGCTGGCTCCTTTATGCTACCATAAAATATTTTTTTTGTCAAACTTCCAAGGTCAGGAAGAGCCGTTTGATGTGCTCCAGGGCTGGAAGCAGTGAGGAAGAGAAAGAAACATTTGGTCAGGAATAAACAAAACGTCAGTTTTCTAACTGCGATGGGAATAATAAGGTTGAAACTCTATGGGTAAGGATCAGGGGATGGGCCAACAAGGCAGATATCCTAGTGGGGATCTGTTACAGATGGCCTAACCAAGATGAAGAGACAGACATGGTGTTCTATGAGCAGCTAGCAGAAGTTGTGCAGTCAACAGCCCTTTCTCTCATGGGGGACTTCAACTTCCCTGATATATACTGGAAATACAATGCAGGGCAGAAGAAGCAGTCTAGGAGGTGAGTGTGTGGAAGATGATAACTTCTTGATTCAGATGGTAAGAGAGCCTACCAGGGGAGGTGTCCCACTAGACCTGCTGTTCACAAACGCAGATGGGTGATGTGGAGGTCAGGAGTTGCCTTGGGCAGAGCGACCACAGAATAGTAGAGTTCTCTATTCCTGGTGAAGTCATGAGCTGAGCTCATGCTTCACTGGTTGACAGGCACAAGACTGATCTACGCTGTTTGTTATCATTTGAGTTTACCAGCACTCTGTGAGAAGCCAAATATTGTCATGTTTCTATTCTTCTATCATTTGATAGACTCAAATTTACAGGCTAAAGAGGTGGTAAGCTAACAATAACACTCAATTCTGACAAGGGCAGCAGGTCTGGCTGTGAAAAGACACGCTGCTTTTTGAGCCTTGACTTAGCAGTGTTAGTGAACTCTTTGGCCTAATTATTTGGTTGACGCACAGGATGTCAAGCTAAGCCTGCTCCACTGAAATAGGAAGTTCACATTTTGAGCTTACTTCAATTGAATATTTATGGTCCTGTTTTTCTCCATGTACAAAATTCAAAGTAGAGAAGTAAACTTAATATTAATTAAGATTTACCTTTTTGAATGATTTCCTGTATCCAAGAATGAATGCTTCCCCATTCCACACACCATTTTGAAAAATGTTTCTGATAAGCTTTTTTTTCTTTCCTGTTGAGCCTTTACGTCTAACATGATGGAACACAAAATACGATTCTTTCTCATGATGTAGAGATCAAGCAAGCAGCTAGATCTAAGATGAAGACCCAAACAACTTTCACTGAGTGCACATGCACAACAGGGAGTAACCCTAATATCTTCAGTGGAAGGAAAAGACAGCTGAGGCCACTTCTGAGCCTGGTTTTAAAAATAAGCGCTGTATGTTGACACTACTTTGGTACCTATAGGCTTAAATATGAACGAACAGCATTAGTCTTCTACTATCCCCCTTTGCTTCACAGCAGATTTCCAACAGGTTGTACTACTTACTGCATGTAGCATCAGGGTAAAGTTAATATTCATTTCCTATGGCCCTATAGTTAGCATATTTCTATTAGCATATTTCTACAGCACTCAAGCTGTAGAAACAAACTGTGATAACAACATGATCTTTGGAGACCTGCCTAGGTACCACATTCAGATCATTTCCACATTTATTCCCACCAGTAACTGGGTTCAACTAGACACTCACCATTCCCAGAAGAAAAAGGTGGCTCAGAGATTCCTTTGCCACTAAGGTCATACCACATAAAATGAACAAGCTCTTTGCTTCTTGACTGTTTACTGTTTACAGAAGAGAAATTTCATAGAACTGTCCACAATGAAGTCAGTTCTCTTACCCGCATGCTGACACTTTACCTAAAACTCAGTTGTATATGTAAAGATGCCAGGGGATTTTTTTCTAGAGTGCATTACTTATACCTGAATTTCACCTATTATCACTCTATTCATTGTAGACCTCTCTGCAATTTTCCAGGCTTGATGACATTTGCATGTTTGTTAATTTTTGTATCTCATTTCCATAACATTTCTCAGGCAGTCAGTCGTAATAGAAAAAAAGTTGTGTACCTTTTGTAGTTCTCCCACAGAAAATTTCCTCCATATAAAATTCTCAAAAGCAGAGAAATCAAAAATCCCCAAGCACCTGTCAGAGCAACCCATCTCTCCTATCCTTATATAAACTATACCACTAGAACTAAAAAAAAAAAAGTAAGAAATCTCAGTTTCTCAGTTTTATGCTGACAAGTGTATTAACTCACCAACACAATCTGCCTTAATGTTTAACTCTTTCTCCCCTTACTCCATTCCAATACCACCGACTTCAGATGGGCCAAAATTCCAATCTCTGCATTTAATGATAATGTACATTTTTGAAGTTAAGAAGTCTAATTTCAAACCCATAAAATGTTATGTTTATTGACCTTCATTATATAATATAGTGGTTGGCAATCTTGCCTGTGGTGGGTTGGGGGGGGAACTTGACGATCCTTGAGATCTTTCCCAACCCAAGCCATTCTATTATTCTATGATTCTGTAATTCTGTGATACTTTTTGTTTTCAAGATGCCTAGAAGGAAGTCATGGAGCCAGAATATATTTTAATTTGTCCTTAAGCCAAGAACATATCTATCTTCATTAATGCTTTTTGCTAGTCAGAATTAAATCCTGTACATAACTTTTTAAACCCCTGAAAAAAGTTGTGAAGGAGCTAGAACTATCTAACAGACTTTTTGGACATGTAATTCTTTCTGTTATACCAAGAGCAGTGTGGTGAGGAAGAAGGCTTAATAGAGTATTTCAAGGAAGTTGTCAGCTTGTAACAAAGGCATTATGTTCGCTTCCAGGTTCATTTGGGTATCTTAACAATTGCTTTATAAATATAGCTTTCTTCCACCCTTTCTTGTCCTGTAAATAAAATGCACAAGCAGCAGCAGGAATCATTTGTGGACAATGTCAGGCAAAGATCTATGCACAAAAGTGTGAAGGAGATGATCCAAAGCCCCTAGAAGTTACTGCAACAGTTTCCACTGATTTATGTAATCCCCAGGCATATAAACATAGAAAGTCCTGCCTTTTTCCAATTGCTATTTGTTCTAAGGATCTTAAGTTATTCCTGTTAAGTAACTATCGATGCAAAATTCCAACAAGACTGTAATTAAAATCATGGTACCACATTTGGTGTTTTATAATTATGTCTCTGTAATTGTGTCAACTCTGTACCTTCATACTGCTGTGTTTCAAAGCAGAGTGAAAGCAGAATCATGCAGTTCCCCTCAAATGACTTTTTCTCATTTATTTCTGGTGACTAGTATCTCTAATAACAGCCAGATGATGAGATTAAATGAAATCTGGAAGGCATCAGATTAACAACACCAGAGACATAAGGTTTGTTTTTAACAGCTAAGGAAAGACAAAACAGCATCAACGTATGGATGGTTTCATTTACCATTGTGATAACTTGACTTTAAGGTAGAAACACCATATCCGTTAATAAAAGCATCATTTTGTTATCTTCACCTAATTTACTCCTTAGCTTTTCTAAAGCATATATTGAAGGGAAACATCAGCTAGCAGCAGTGTGTTCTGGCCAGATGTCTGTGGAAGAATTAACATCCATCCACTCCTTTTGTACAGATGGCAATACTACTCCCTTCAAGCACAGCCCACACAACTGTTGTTCTGGGAAAAAGAACAAAGAAGTTGCTCCTGCTGCAGAGCTGGTAAAATAAAAGCTTTTGTTTAATGTATGCTTGCTGAGATACTTCCAAGGGAAATGAACATTTGCTGGTGGAGTCAGCTCTTCAAACAAAATCCCCAGCTCACTAGACATGTGAGCTCCTGCAATCGGCAGTAGACAAAGATCTGGCAGGAACCAGGGAAATGTGAGGGATCTAACATTCATGAAGTGAGAAGAAGAAGGCATTCCATCCCTTTCCTATAACCCCTCGTTTTGTGCATTCATAGTCACCAATGGTGTGCTCCAGGAAGCTAATGGCAAGGCTGGGTTTGAGCGGCAGCTTTCATCCCTGCTGAGCTTGAAGCAATGGAGACTTATGCTGCTGTGAACACTCAAGTAGTCTTGTAACTCTCTCTCCCACTCTTTTCCTTGGATAGACACCTGTTCTGAACCACCACATGCCACTCATGACCTCAGCTAAGGGGTCTGCTACTTCACTTATTTTCTCTTGCAAAGTAGTTGTGGAAAAATCTTTGCACTGTCTGATGAAAAGCTAAAGGTTTGTACAGAATGTAAGAGATCATACCCAGACTCAATTAGCAGGCTTCTTCCAAGGTCCTGTACAATTGTTTATTCTTATACTTAAGAAGTCCTCCAGTTGCATGAGGATCACAAAGAAAGTTTAACTAAGACCTTGATACTGCTTTGCAGCACTTTCACAAACAAGGAATGTTGATGAAGAACAACGGACCTGACCACTGTGGGCAAATTATTTAAATAGAAATTATAAAGATAAGTTGTTTATATTGTGACACTGATATTGTATGACTGGAAATTAAAACAACAACATCAACAACAAATCCCTTCACTGTAACTGCTGACTCCTCATCAAATTAGTAATTTCCATATTTTGACAAAATTTCTCTATTTCTGTTCAGGACAGTATAGTAAAGAAGAATTAGGAAGCTCTCAGAATTAAATTATGAGGTACAAATACATTATTTTCTAAAGCATCTTTTTTTTAAATGACTCAGTAAAATCATTTTATTGCATTTCTCTCTGAATTGTTCTCCATGGAAACTGAACATCTATTTTGTGTAATGGATGGGTTTTATATGGCCTTAAACAGTAACATCCTCTGACTCCAGGGCATCCTTTGTGAATATTTCTATCTAGAAGTAATTTTGAGAATCAATAAAAAACAAGCGTTTCTATCAGGTACAGGACTTATTAGAGGAGAAGATAACTGCATGCATAACAGTATCTTCAGTGATCCCAGTACACTTGAAGACTGTTCACAGGCTTCTGTAGCTTCACATTTGCCTTTTCAAGCAGAAAAAGCCCACCAATGCCCAGCAACAGTTCTACCACTGTGATCAGCAAATGCTGTATGTGCATAAAAATTATGTAATCCTCTATTAGCGTGTGCAAGCCTATTTGGAAACCTGACTTAAAAGAGCTGTAAAAATTTGAAGTCACATCTCAGCTTTCTCAGTGTTTCATCTTTGCTGGCTACTTCCAAGATGAAAATAAACTCAGACTGTAGTGATGTGGCAGTGGTAGGGAGGTAGTAGAGGAGAAACAACAAGCTTTCAGTCATCATTAGTGTTGTCAAACACAGTAGCACATGGTGTGTTGTGAGCTTTATCTCTATACTGCCTGTGAGGATCACTGAACTTCAATTGGAGCTACTTCTCTTGTTGTTTTTTTTGGACAAGAATAAGAAGAGCTAATCAATGAGAGGCTTTTTATCAAAGCCACACTTTGAGGAAGAATAGCTCCCTCAGTGGGCATTCATGCAATCATGTCTCCCTAGGCTCTACTCCCTTTTTTCTCTCTTAAATATTCTGCAACTCCTTCATGAGAAGTTACGGTGTCAGAAACCACTATAAGGACATTCCCTTCACATTCCTCTTTATACAAACCTCTTTATAACTACCTCTTTCGACGTAGTTGCACCCTGAATGAAATGGATTCCCCTGATCTCAAGATCAGTTTCTAAAAACCACATGAATTTACTATGTGGTTTTGAGAGAAGAAAGATAATCTATGTTCACACCACACAGACTGAAGCATATTAAAAGCATGAAAGTCTTACCTCACTAGATCCAGTGGTTGGTATTTATACCAGACTCCCCAGGAAGCCCAGCACTCGTAGAGCAGGTGTCTGTGGTTTTCTGCCCCATGAGTTTTTATCGAATTCTTACTTCTGTAGCTTCCCTAAAATACAAATCAGGATATTAATGAATAACAACAGCAAAAGAATAGATAAGAAAACTCTCTCATTCCTGGTTTGCATAATACAATTTTATGCAATCTCCATACTTGTGAGTCACAACCTAAAAATTATTTTAAAAGGAAGATTTCCTTTGTATGGAATGAGACTTGAGATTATTCTTCTTAAGAAATACGATAACTGGTGTTCAAGTCAAAGGTTAAAAACTGGAGAATCTCAAAGAGAAAACCACATGCTGTTTTTCCTCTTTGCCAACATACTGATTTATCACATTCAAATACTTTTTACAGAACAAATCTAGAACAACTCTCTCTACTCCTTTCTGTTTGCAATAAAAAAGGCATTTCTTTTTTGAAAGCACTACTAAATGGAAAGATGTCAGAGGCATCTGTGGAATCCAAAGGAGAATAATAATGTTAGTAAGATTGAGAATTTCTGCAGTTAAAGATTCATGTCATGGGAAGTGTTTCTTCAAAAAAGAAAAAGAAAGAATACCTCATGAAGAGGAAATGCAGCTTCATAGGAGCCATTACTGAGCAATCGATTCAGACCTAAAAACCAAAAGTATCCAATTATTTAACAGTAGGACCAGAAAAACTGCTAAGTGAAAAGCAAAGAACAATTTCAGGATACACAGCTAAATGAAGTTTGAAGACTATTGATAGTAAGAATCAAGTAGAAAAATTCATCTTTTATAGGTTTTGATGACCTAGGATATAACACAAGCAAAGAAGATTTGTTCAAATATCAAGCAAAATCTATCATTTATTATGCCTGAGGTTTAAAGACTCATTTGCCAAATCCATCTTTAGTGCAACTTCAGTGAAATCCAGGACCTCACAGGAAGATAAAAGTTTGGTACGATATACTTTGTTCTAAGGAAGCTGTGCAAATAAAGGGCTGCATTTCCTTTGAGTGGAACACTTCAGGGAGGATCTTTACTTTTTTTAACTGCAAGCCAGTAAAACAGCATAAATGCTTAATTCCTATATGCTATATGTTCAATTTATGTCTTATGAAAGCCCTTTGGACTAACAGATAGAACAGGAACATGATGGGCTCAAGTAGTAGAAGAACAGGGAATATGCTTGAACCTAAACAAAACAATTGCTCTCTGGCACAATAATGTAGTCATAAATCCCATTCAGTTTGGCTTTGCCCCTCCTCAGTGAGAACTAGGACAGAAATAATGAATGATTGCTGAGATGTGGGCACTTTTCACTTGGAAAGTCATTCAGATAGGACTGAACAACTATAACACAACGTAAAACTAAATCCTGGCACTAACAGCCTGGAGGTATTTGAGCCCCATTGATGCAAAGAAAAAGAATCCCAATTCCATCTCTGATTCACAGGGAATGATAGCAGTGAGAACACAGCAATGAGAATTATTAATTCAACATAAATAACATGTTCAGTGATAGCATTAGTATCTGCTTGGCAGAATATCTTTTCTCCTGAAGTGTCTTTGGCAGAAAAGCAAAACGTACAGCTGAGCTGGGCTCTATTCAGCCCACTGATCTGTGCGAGGTTTAGTTCATGTAGGTACTGTACAAGTAGATATGCGAGGAAATTTGGGAGGCAGGCAGGGATTTTACTGTGGCTGTGTGCACTACATTCACCACATGAATCCTCCCTTTTCTTCTCTCTTTTTCTCTCACTGTCATTGCTCAAAGCCATGGCTTCCCTCATCCCTCCCTTTTGACCTAAGGTAGCTACAGAGCTACAGGATCTCACTTTTCCCTTTTGGAGGAACAGATATCCATGGAGATGCCCTGCAGGCTGAGATGGACAGGAGCACAAATTTTCCTTTCCTTCCAGTATGTATGTCTTTGAAAGAGTAAAAGGTTTTCTGCAGAAAAGGTTCCTTTGAGTCAGGTTCTTTCCTTGTTGAGGTAATAAATCTCACGGGGGGACATAAATGCCTGGAGAAGCAGCCCAGCATTCTAGTGAAATGGTCAGCTCTTTTTAGGAAAATCCCCTGCCACCTAGCAATGGGTGAGATGCGTACCGTTCTAAAAATGTCATTATAAACAAAGCAAAAGAGCCAGACTGCTACTTATTTTTCTGATAGGATTTATCATCCACATTAAAAGTACTTACCAATTTTGTTTTTCCCTTCTTCATATTTCACTCTTTGTAAGATATGGTGTACAATTCTACTTCTTGTAGCGTTATTGAAGAAAGTGTCTTTGTTGTGTATGATGAAGCTATATAAAAACACAAACAAGGCTGTCTTAGGAATATGTAGTAGCATATTTAAAGCAAATATTAAGTTCCACTGCTTTCTGTAGCATGTTTAAAATCTGTGTGAGCAAGTGTAAGAAAGATTAAAGGACATCAGATTAACTGAGATGATTCACCGGACGAGATGATCTCAGTAACTGTATTCATTCCCTAGCAAAGAATGACTTGGAGCAGTCTGGAGAAAGATCAATGATATTTAAGCATTCATTATGATAAGCATTACATTTAGATAGATTCACTGAGAACTAGAAAACAGTTGCATAAAAATTTGCAAAAGAGTAAGATTTGTAAGTGCAGCTGTAGAGATTCACATTTCATTTCTATTTCTGGCTTCTTTATTATGCTTTACCACTAAGAGTCAGATGAAAGCAGCCACATGGCAAAAAATGACTCTTAAAACTAGCTTGCAGAAACTACTCATGGAGTTACGCATGAATGCAGGTTCAATAGTTTAGACAGAATTGTGAAGAGTCTGGGAAATTGAAAAAAAAAATACCCACAAAATTCATTGTACTGGTTAGATTTTCTGGCACTGTATATTTTATATAGATTTATTAGTCACAACATACATATTTGAGGAAAACAAGATATTTTAGCACATCTTCATATCACTGGAAATATTTAATGCCAGAATTTCAGTTTAGAAACACCAGCTCAACTTCACAGAATCACAGATAGGCCCAGGTTGGAAGGGACCTCAAGGATCATGAATCTCCAACCCCCCTGCTACAGGCAGGGCCACCAGCCTTCCCAGTTGAGTTGTGTAAAGGCTTCAGAATAGACTGTGAAAGTCATTTAGACACTTGAATAAGCAGAGACGTGGTTGGAGTTTCTGATGAAATATGCTTGTGCATATATTTGAGGAAATTAAATATTTTTATAATTATGGCCCTTAGTAACTGATTGAATGGAAGGGTTCATCTTTAAAAAAAAAACAACTTAGGATAGGATGTAAGATTGTTTTCTTCTGTGTCAGAGAAGAGCTTCGGGGAACTGAATAAACTGATAAATAGAAAGATAAAATCAGAAATTTCATAAAGAGGCCAGAGCATATGCTAGATAAATCTAGTGTAAAAAGAAAAAATCTTAATAGAGAGTTTGGCATGTATCTACATTACTTTCTCTTCTGTGTTATATGGGATTTACTGCTCCGTTTTCCCCTCAGGTAATTTTCCCAAATCAAAGCCCTCTTCTTTAGAGCAAATAAGAAATGGTATATGGCTCTACATCTCTACATTCATTTGAAAAGTCAGGCAAGGAGTCCAGGTTCTGCACTTTATGGACTCCACGTGCTCCTTCCTTTTTATCCAAAAATCACTACTGAACTTTCCATACAAGACAGCCTGTAAAAGTTCATAATGTTCAGTTTCAAAGGCACACAGCAAAAAATTCCAAAAGTGAAGATATAAAAGACAAATTCCTCTGAGAGCAGCACAATTAATAAAATTTGGTTTTCTAGAAACAACCCCTTTCCCACTCCATCTCAGATACTCACAGGTCATTTCTGTGTCTGCTGTCTATCCAGTTGTACACTTCTGGCTTTATCCCACCTCCCAAAGTCTTACATGTGCACCAGAGTGCTGACTGCCTTTTCTGCATATGCACAAATTTGAGCCGCAGTCCCATTTCAGTCAGCTGGTACTCACAAAGTAAATAAGACTCTGATTCTCTTTGAGACAAATAGACTTGTACTAAATGTAGTTGAAAGTAACCAGCACATAAAATAAGAGTTAGAAAAAAAGGAAATGCTGTTATCACATAATTCATAATGTTAAGGAAATCAGATTAAAAACAGCCTAATCTCTGAAGCAGATAGAAGAGCATTGTATCCAGCAAAAGCTAGATTTATGTATTAGGTTATTCCAGTAGTAGCAGAGAGAAATTAAGACAGTACTAAAAAAGAAATGAATAGCTAGCATTTTTTTCCACTGTTTCATTTTCTTTTCATGTCTGACTTTAATCTCCAAGATCTCACCTCCTAGGTAGCACTAAATGTTAAGGAACAATGGAGGCAACTTTTGAAATCAAACCAGCACAGTAATTTTCATTATCTATGAGCTCTTGAAGGATTCAATTGGGAATGTAAACAGTGATTCAGGTAATGGTAAAAATCAGTAGCATTTATCTGTTTGCCTTGTGATATAATGCTTTTTTGGTGTCATGACGAGGACATTCTGCAACCATCAGCAGTTCTTTCAACCGCTTTTCTGGACAAGTAGCTTAACAGCCTTTCTGCATTTAGTTGCTTCTATTTTCATGAGTGAAAAAAAAAAAAACAAGATTAAAATCAAACACTGTTCAATCTTAAAAGGAAATAAGAACTATTTGATTAAAAGAACACTGTAGAGATTTGCACTCATTTGTAAACTTAGCAATTGTACTGTTGTAGCTGTTGATCTCAGTTGGCCAAGAAAGAACAAGCAGATGTGCTTGAGAAGCAGCTGTCAACACTTCACTATGAATACTACCATGAAAAACTCTGCCTATTCCAGAACTAAGGCGTATGTGAGCTGCAGAGTTTGGCCCTGCCCATCCTTGTGCTATTAAAATGCATATAGGGACAGGAAGGGGAGAGAAGAGGGAGAATTCACAGCTGGAGTAGGTCAAGAACATGTATTCTCTAGCACACTCATGGAGACATGGATACAGAGATTATGTTGTAAAGGTTTAAAAAAACCAACAAAAACAACCACCTTGCTTAATTTTTGAAAAAAAAAATAATATCAAGAATTGTTTGTCATTTGATCATCTTGATTATTTCTGTGAAATTTTCTATAGAACATCCCCCAAAAGAATGGTCTTAGCACAGCCAAGGGGACTGGTGCAGGGAATAAAAATAGGCAGAAATGACTGGGAGGAACTAGAAGGATAAAAATATTCCAAGTGACATTAATTACAACAATGCTGGTGGAGATTACAATTTTCATCCAAAATCAGAGAGGTTGCCTCTGTCAGTTGAGAATCATGCACTTCAGTGTAAGATTTATGCTTTTGTACCACCACCCTTCTCGCTTGCACTCTCTTGGCCTTTCTCCCTTCAAATTTTTTGTGCTCCAAGTTGTCACCTTTTGAAGTGATAAATTCATATTCACAGACTAATGATCAGGGCTCATTCATGATCTACAGCATCCAAATTCAAATAAAAAGACTTTTCCATTCTGTGGAGAATCTTACTCTTCAAATTTCAGTTCACAGAGGTCGAAGCTGAAGATATTTCCAAATTACGTGCAGATAAACATCCATCAGGTGTTACTGAGCTATAAAATGCACAAAGAAGAGACTTTCCATGCAGTTTTTTAACTCTTGCTGCTTTCAGATGGAACAGTTTCCTTAGCTGTTCTATTTCTGCTGCTCTTGTTAGAATTGCACTATGCAAAAAGCTTGAATATTCATAAGAGTGATGCAGCTTGTTCTCAGATTCAGTGAGGTTCAGGCTTTGTTTAGGAGAAAGTTCAGTTGAAGGTTTCAGTCACTTTGCCACCTCTTTTGTAAGGCAAAAAATAAGCAAGGATTAATACACTGGTATTTTTATTCTTTGTGAAGGTACTGTATACGTAGATAATAAATCCAGTGATTTGTTCCATAAGAGTTATACCCATTAGCCTATTTCTGTAAGCCTTATTTGTGTGAGTTGTCCTTACACAAAAAAACTATAAAAAAAAGAAATAAAATCCCAATGAAGATAATGAGAGTACTTTTGCCAGGAAAGGTTCCAGAGCTGATCCTTAATTAAAGTCCCTTTAAAAACTGTCATTCTGGAAATACTGCTCTTACATTCCCAGTGTAAGAGACGTGACAAGTCACTGAAGGTTAATTGTTTTGAAATTATATTTTTAGCTTTCTTAATTAGATTCTGAACTGGAGATTTCAAACTGACTTTCAATGGATGAAGCATAACAAAACCGACTGTCATCTAGAGAAAGCCCTCAAATAACTATAAATTCAACAAAGAGCAAACTGCCAATGGATTTCTGTTCATGCATTCTCTTTGACAATTTTACAGGTCGTACAAACCCAGTAGGAGTAGAATCTGTGTCCAATATTGAAAAAAACTTCTCTAACTTTTCTGTTTATTTTGGAGCAGCAAAAGACAAGGAAGGGCTATTTTGTGTTGTACGAGTGAGACGCACATTCTGAAAGTTGAACATGCATGGCATGGTTACAAAGCTATAAAGTGAGCATGTGTGCTCATACCAATGTGCACCTTTGCTCCATGGGATCCCCTGACAATTACATGCTTGGTATCTGACACTCAACATACTAAAATGTATTATCCAAGCAAATGCCTTCTTCTGGAAGCAGTGAAAACTGAAGCACAGAAGATGTTTGAGCATAGGAATTAATATATAAGAAGTATATTCCCCTTGTACAGAAAAAATGCCCACCCTTCTGCACTGCCAGGTAAACCACTGGTGCTAATGTGCTGTTGTTGGCTGAGGCAATGGTAGGTGTTTACCTCATTTGACATCAGAGGAAATAAAGTCAACAGCTGTAATAGCAGCAACAAGATGAACCTGCAGTATTCCAGTGAGAATATTACCACAATCCCTGTACATTATTTGTTTGAAAATAGGCATATGATGATTGCTTTCTGTTTTCATTTTATGTGACTTACAAGGCTGCAAGTAAGATAAATAGAAAGGCTTGAACTTTCAGACCAGAGAAGAAGACAACCTTTCTCCTGCAACACGATAATGCAAAGCCCATCAAATTTGAAGACTGTGGAGCACATTGCCAGTGTTGTCTGGACTGTCCTGTCACAACACTATATAGTGCAGATTTGGTGCCTTCTGATTTTCATCCAATTGGGTCAACGAAATACGGACTGCATCAGCAACATTTTTCTAGCAATGATGCCATTATAGTAGCTGTGAAGCAGTGTGTCACCTTCGGTGGTGCAGATTTTTATGAGCACAGCATGCAGGCTCTTGTTCATCACTAGTGAAAATGCATAACTAATGGTAGTGACTGTGCTGAAAAATAGTGTGTAGCTGAGAATTTGCTCTATCAAGTAGTGGTATCGTGCTCTTTGTATCTGTTGTAATTTTTGTGGAAATAAATAGGGGTTGTTAACTTCAGAGTGACCTATGTACAAACACAAGAATGACCATCTTGGTTCAAACCAAGGAAGTGTTCATGCATTCCTGTGCCTTACTGTCAGTGGTGACAGCTTTCTGATCCATCCATGATCTCAGCATGAGGCAGCTATTGGGACAGGGTACAGATCATCTTGGTGAGGATGGCACTTATTAAGGGTAATTTGAGCATCAGAGAAAATATAAAATATAAAAAACTCCACTCTGACAGACAAACATCTTGGAAATCTGACAAAAATACAGGACAGTATTTTCTTGTATGTGGGGACTCAGTACAAATGAGAATAATTGCATGAATCTCTGGTATATATTTTAATTTTACTTTTTAATTGATTTTAATTAATCCAGGTACTGTCCTAGTCTCCAAATTGTGTAAAGTTTTAATCTAATTTTTACTGAAATAATAAATAATTATTTTAGGAGCTTTATTCAATTATATAGTATATTAATATTTAAGCAGAGAGTTTGTTGCCTTTGGAAGGGGAAAATAGCTCCTGATATAAAGTCTGAAATCTCTAAACAGCAATTAGGAGTATCTTCCTAGCTAGTATACCACTACCTAAGAAATTGCAGATAATTACTAGTGTTACTATTCCCAGCTAACTAGCTCACTACATAAAATAACTAAGACAGAGTAGAATAATAACTAATTACCATCATGTCTGAGGAAAAACATTTTTTGGATATAGTGAATTATGCATTCTTGCAACTGATAATTTTCAGAAGAAATGGTTTGGTGTAAATAAAGCCCTTCATAATTTGTGGCTGCAGAAGCGAGATAGTGCTCAGAAGACTATCTTGAAAATTATCATTTTCTATTCTACAAAATCCCAACAAAATGCTTGCCTCAGCCAGACGGAACTTCTTTCCTCCAAAAAGAGATTTCCTACTGATTAGGAAATACAATGAATTTTGCCCTTCTTTTTTTGCTGGCTCCACATGTTAAATGCTGCCAGTTTTCTGTCATTCTGTGCCTTTAACAGTGCCTATCAGAAGTGAAGACTGTACTTAGATCATGTTTCAAGCATCATCCATATCACACTGGAGACTTGAATATAAAAGCTTGACTAGATTAAAAAAAAAGGTAAACGACCAGTGTTTACTGAGGTGAAAAATATCTGAGACTGTGAAGAAAGGAAGAAATTCAAGACCCATATTGCAATACTGAGACAAACATAAAAGATGAACAAGCTCATTTAAGAAACAACACTTTAGAAAATTAAAAGCACATAAAATCACGATAGAAAGAAGAATTCTGCTACCTCCAGCTACAGTGAGTGGTCAAATTTACAGTGAATACATGAGAGATCTTGCCTGCAAACTCAGTGTATAAATATTTATATTTTCAATACAGTAGTGTTTGTGACTGTTCTACTATGTGATCATTAAGCAATAGTTAAAAATGTCTTGGATAAGCATTGATCAATGATAACAGAATTTCTAGACATGTTCAAGTGACAAAAGTACATAGCTCGCTCTCTAGAAATACTTGTACAATAGCTAGAAAAATTATTTTTAGTTTAATTAAAAGACAGTCAGTGAGTTGTGAGATGTTGTGTTGCATTGCTTGTGGGGTATCAGTCGTTGGGCAGTTGTGATGACGCTGGGTGTTGGTCAACAGATGGAGAATAATTGCACTGTGGAAATGTATATATATATACAGATACATATTGTTATAATTGCATTTTTGTTTCAGTTTCCCTTTTCTATCTTATTAAATAGTTTTTATCTCAACTCATAAGTTCTATTTTGCTTCCAGTTCTCTTCCTCATCTCAACTGGGGAGAGCGAGTGAATGATTGCATGGTGTTTAGCTGCTGCTGGGTTAAGCCAAAACACAAATATTGAACAAGTCATTATATTTCAAAGTCCTTGCGAAGGAGAATTAGACAGATACAGTCAAAAGGCTGGAGCATGATGGGAGTACAAGGATCCTCCCAGAGCCAACTGCTTTTTGGAGAAGTAAGGCAGCTCAGCCAGCACTGTATCAGTCCCCTCATTAAAGGAATTGAAGACTAAATAGAAAGCAAAATAGAAAATATCAGAACTTCTGGGAAGTTAGAGCTTCAAAATTTGCAATGATATAAGTGCCAAACAGCAACAGGAATGCTAATGAACCCAAAACAGTATTTACTAAGAAGCTTGCTAGTATACCAAATCAAATATGAGCAATGCAGAATAAAGAATAAAATACTATGGTTCATATACGCCAGCTTTCCTTCCTGTCACAAAAAAAAAAAAAAAAGAAAAGAAAAGAAAAGAAAAGAGAGAGAGAGAGAGAAAAGGAAAAAAAGAAAAAAATAATAATAAAAAAGAGTAATAAAAAGAAGTCGTGACATAAATTTAAAGGCTGTTAATGGTTAATCATAGAATAATTGCAGTTGGAAGGGACTACTTTACCATTAACAAAAATATCAGTGAAGACATCCCGATTTCTTGGTTGTTTTTTTTTTTTTAAATTTATTTCACTGGTCTATTTCTGAGCTAATTTGCATATACTTTTCACAATGCAGGGCACAATAACTGACCCATCTTTTTGTTCAAATATCACAAGACTCTTTGGTCTGGATCTGACGTCTGTTTAGGGCACAACTTTTTAGTGGAGGTAACTCTGACTGGCGGCTTGTGCTAGGAGCAGAATTATACTGAAATTTCCCCAGAGATCTGTACCTGGTTTTGTTTTTCTGCTGTTTTTGAAAAGACACTACTTGCAACAGATGACTTTCATTTTATTAACTCATTTTGCAGTAAGTAAATCCACTCCATGAAAAACTCCTCACTCAAAGTAAGGATCTGTATGAAGTGTTTATTCAAAGAGCAGTAACTCTACCTGTCCTCACCCCAAATAAAATCACACTTTTTTTTACTGTTAGTCTTTGATCTGCCTGTGATTCATTCTGTATCACCTCCGTTTTCTGTCAGTACCCTGGTCAGTGCTGCCAGTTCTTTGAGACTTTGCTCTCAGATAGCCAATGTCCACTCCCAGTGTCAAAACCAGTAACTAACTGCATGACATCTTATTTCCCCAAAGTTAGCCCTAAAAAATCAACTTCGAATCTGAAAGAAATGCTAAGCCTTCTTCTGTTTTGCATTTTGCAAGTGAATAAGAACTTCTACTAGTCAAACGATTTCTCTAGTGCCACTGCTGCAACACTGATGCCTTTGGTATGCTTGGACAAGTGTAACTGACCTTAACACTGGCATTATGCAAGCAGTTTTGTTTCTGTAAAAGTTAAAGAGAGAGAAATTCAAACAAAATGACACTGTCCTTTTACACACATAACCAGGAATGAAATACAGTATCCATTTATCTTGACCATCAGTGCTAGAAGAACTAATATTGATTATACTAAGAACAGAACTGCTGAATAAGAAGTTTTAAGCACATCTTTAACACACACAAAAAAGGCAGTTCTGACTCAAGAGAGAATTAGTCACTTGACTACTTGAGGGATTTAATTGAAATTCTAGTGAATCAAAAGGAACTTTTCTATTGATTTCTTTTAGCTTTGATTTGGACATTTAATTATTAGACAAACTTTATGCTCTCTCAGGACTCTCTATCTCCCCCTTTGTGTGACAAAGAACTAATCTGAAGGCACTAATGTTTAAGGCACACACTAATAAATTGCTTTTTTTCAAAGGTGAATCCAGAAGGAAAAGTTTTAGTCTTGTAATTAAGTTATGATATGGTGATGTAATAAAGCACTCACTGATGGATCCTTTGTTGGCTGAATGGAGCAGTATAGCAGTCATTCTCTTCCAGATCTGGCAGTGTCTCCTTGTCCAGTTTCATTGGCTTTCTAGGTAACCATCCTCGAAACCTGCTTATTTGTTTCTCGATCCTGCAATACATGAAAAGTGTGAGCATTTGAGAGTGAGAAATATCTTGCTTTTTAATTACATTTTTTCAGTGCAAAGTACATATGCTGGCAAAGTAGGCCACTTACTATCTACAACTACAAAAGAAGCACTGTCTGACATTTCTGACCAAATTATACACACTGAACTTGATTATTAATAACCAGCTTTCAGCGAACGAGCGTCTTATTTTGTCTCAGCAGAAAAACAATGCCAATGTTACATGCTGCTAAAAATCTTTATAAGCCCATTAAGCTCTTTGCAACTCTCAAAGCCTTTATTTATCAGCTATTTACTTAATTTAAATTTCAGGCTTAACTGACATATTAGACTTCGGACACATAAACATGAGAACAGTACAGACTATGATGGAGAGCTTTGAAAGTTAAACACCAGCAAGCTGCATCCTTTTCCTGCCCTACTGATTCTTACCTTGCAATTGGTGGCATACAAAATAAACTGCTTTGTTCATTTGGTTTAACTGTAGTGTCTTGCAATACTATAGCCTACCCAAAACTAAAATACTCAGTGTACAGATTAATAGGTGACAGCTGCACAGGTTGTTACATATAGAAGGTGAAAACAAATAAGATTAAGCTGGATTTAATCACAAGGGTACTCATGCAAAGATGCACACTGAAATTACTGGAAAGAGAACAATCAGAGCTGGGTAGAAGAGACAAACTAAAACAAATTCACATCCAAACTAAAACATTATAATGAAAATGTTATGATGAAAACACATAACATAGAGGAGATGTGTCTGGCAAAATGAACCCTATCCTCCCTCACACCTTCAAGTTCTAAACAGTGATCTCTGCCTGCAAAAATCAGATGACAAATTATGGGCATGCCCATACTTCTGTCACAGGACAAGTCTTTCCTGCTGGGGGGCATAAACCAATATCTTTTGAAGACCAGTTGTAGATGAAGTTCAAAGGCTGGAAACCTAGGTGGGTTTTTTTTTTTTACTTTCAACATAAGCCAGTCCAATAACTCTGTGACTCCAGAAAATGCTGGGAGCTCTGCACAATTTGAGGGAGGGAAATCTATATCCATACAGCTAAGTGTGTAGGATAGTAACATGAAATTATTACAGAAATTATTACATACTTCCATTCAAAATACATGTAATGTTTCAACCTTTTCTCCTCAAATGTTTTATCTTGGACAGGAAAGCTAACGCTTATTTTTAAACATGGACATTCAATTCAAAATTGTAAGCGCACAAGCCCTATTCATTTTGGTACAATTTGTGTATTTCCTATCTGTGAATAAAATGGGAGCAGAGGTGTAAATATGCCATCAGAACTGATCAGAAGCATGGCAATGCCTATAAGAGCACAATATGAGACTTATACTAAAGTCATCAGAAACTCTTAATGGGCATTGATTGTTCACCGCAGACAAGAAGCTCAGAGTAGAGTAGAATTAGTTTGCAAGTATCTGTGCCTGAGTGCATGGAAGACATTGTCAGATCCCAGCTCTGTGAAGGGCCCGACCTGTTGTAAGTCTCTAGTTGTCCTTTCCAGATTCCCAGCCTTGAGCTAGTCTGTACAGAGACTGATAGGAATGACAAGGGAAAAGTAAGATAACTCCTGGGGGATTCCCCCTATCTTGGCTTCCAGCTTTTTCCTCTGTAAAGGTTACAAGCTTTGTATTACAGTGTGTTCAGCAGACTTAGTGACTCTGGATGTGGAAAACGGAAGAGGAATCAGGCAGAAGGATTTTCTAAATATCCCAGGCCATGCTTATTTGTTGACCAAAATCATTTGAATTCTCTAAGCTATTAATCCCCTTGCTAATCTGCAATCCTTTCCCATTCATTCTGCAAGTGCACATTTGAGATATGTGTGCTGCAGGTTTATCACAGCACACGCAGGCATGAACATAGTGCTTTCACAGATTAAGAACAATGCATTATTCATGTTGGCTTCTCACTGAGCATATGCCCAGAATTTCACTGATTTGCCACTCCCAAGGTTCAGACTACTTGGCATGCTTAGTGAGCTTGCTCCATTCCTGCTGGCGAGCAGGTCTGGAAAGGTTGCAGTGACTTTCTGCACAGCTGACAGCTTAAGAGTACAGCAGAGCCATCCTTTCAAAAAAAATAGTTTTCTCCTTCAAAAAGAAAAATGACCACGCTTAAAATGCATCCAGGCCATCCCAACAGCACCATGAGTCAACAGTGCAGGCTTTGTACTGAACATTATACTCTCTCTTAAGAAAAGAGACACAAGTGTTATATGTGTCGTACTGTTTTTTCAAAGCTAACCTGGGCTTCACATTCCCTGAATAGGGGGAATAGTGTTTGGAAAACAGAGCAGCCTACACGAGAGCAAGACAGTACATGGAGTGAAGAGGTACTGTAAAGTTAACCGTAATGAAAGAGGAAAGTGGCAGAGCTGTTAAAAATTTCCTTCCTAAATACTTGAAAAAAAAAAACACTTGTTAGCCTCACATGGCAAAAATTAACTGTCTCAATGCATGTGGTGACTCAAAGACACATCCCACTCCAGTCCTGGCCTTGCCTCTGCTGTCCAGATTAGCCTTTACCCAGTGTCCTGTTTCCAAAGATGCACATTGTGCTTAACACACAAACTGGTTTCTCAAATAATTTCAAATAGTCTTATCACTAGAAAGCAGAGTAGGGATAGAATCTTTTATATTTTTTCCCAAAGGAAAGAGGAAGTTTGAAAAATCAAAATGTTTAGAATTGAGATTGATTTTATCTCTGGCTCAGCTTTGATAGAGCTTTATGGATAGTGTAGTGCTATATACTGTTTAAGTTTTTATCCACAGCTCAGGTCAAGTTCTAGATATTGTATACATACCTGATTCCCCTCTTTTCCTCTAGAACAGATTAGGACAGTTTCATTATTTGAAATTTTGGGACCACTAGAACTTTTAGACAGAAAATTCAAGTGAGACTGATGGGTTGCAAGAGACCTTCTCTGGACTTTCCCTGTAACAAAAGCCCTCTCTAATATTAGTTTTGCCTCAGTGTCAATATAATATTTGTCTTAGCTCAAAAAAATGGACCAAGGCTTCTGATCTTCACTGAACTAGTAAAGAAAGTATTTTTACTGAAGCTGTAGATCTGAGTATAACATAAATGAAAATATAGCTGAATATGTTTTCTTTCCTTTCCCACTGGGACTATTCAGCTTTTCTGCCTCAAGCAGCTAGTCACAGGGCTGACCATAAAAAGTGAATTTAGCCAAATGCTGTCATCATTCAGGAACTAAAAAAAAAATCCAAAACACAGAAAAAATTGCACTCCTGATTCTGTCTGTGAATCACATGCTGACGGATAAGAAAATGAATGTAAAGAGAAATTTCATATGCCAAATATAAATGTGAGAATCTTCTCCTAATTCTTCCTTTTAATCTATTGCTGTAGTGAAAGCAGTCATGTCTTAACTAAAATCCCAATAAAATCTGAAGTTAGCAGGCAATATGTACTCATTGAAAAGTGGAGATATTGCAAATGAGGGAACACTGACCAACTTCAGAAGAATAGGGTTTGTTTACTAGCTGATGCCAAGGCATAAAATGTCTTAACTCCACAAAGAGCCTACTGGGTGTTTACCAGTGTAAAAGAAGCACATACCATAATCTGAGATCAGTGCTGGTACTCTCAAGTCACCAGCACAGTATGATGGGATTTAATATATAAAAGGCTTTTTAATATGCTCATGCAGCAAAGCGATAATACATAATTCATTTTCCCATGTATGTTCATCTAGTGACATTATCTGCAGGGTGATACAGCTGTTTCCTCCAATATGCAGATTTTTCAAATCTAATTCTTTGCCTTCAGAAGTTCATGTGAGTCTTTCCACTGATCTCAGAGTGAGACAGTCAATCAAATGCTAGACCCTTTTGAAAACTGCATCAACAGCACTGCAGCATTAAATGCCAAAATATGAGCTGGTCTTTGCCAAACTTGTATATTTTGGGGCTCTTTGAAGACATTTTCATTCAATTGTCTGAGATATCAGAAAGAAAATGCACACTGGAAGTTTTTATTTCATAAAGTCAGGCACAAAATAGATCAAATATAACCTTAAGATATTTAATAAGTAAGTGAAAGGACTTCAGAGGTTCTTCAAAAGTATTAATTTCGCAAGCTCAATAGCTTCATACCAGTGATGGATATGGTTCACTGCATTCCTATCTACCAATAAAATACTAAGCATCCTCACAGAGGAAGCAATAAATAAATAACGTCATTTACTGTAACACACAAGCCAGGTCCATGGAAATGAAAAAAACAGTACCTGTGGTATTTTAATCCCCCCCAAACTTCCAAATGAACGACATGAAAATAAATAGATAAGAGTTTGTAGTAACACACTTATTCTTCCTTAAAAGTCTCCATCAATCCAAAAATATCTCCTTACTATTAAAAAAGGCAACACCGGTAAAATGAATTGCCTCTTTTGTATGGCAAATGCCTTTAAAATGTAATTCTGCTGTATCTGTTTTTGCAGATGTCCTAGTGTGTAATTGCACCCTCCAACCTTCCTAGAAACACTACTAATAACCTTTTACTTTCAGCTTGACCTTAACCATTATTTTAGTGATCGGGTCCAAATTAACATAAACTGAGCTAGCAAAAGAATTGTACTCACCTATTCATGAACTTGTATCGGCGGTGCAGGTAATAGATTTTTCTCCTGGAAGAACAGCAAAAATGAAGCCAGTCGAGAAGAAAACCCATCGTCAGTTACAGTATGAACTAGCAAGGAAGGAAAGGAGATTGAAGACAGAAGCCTGTAAGAGGTGGAGGAAGAGACTAAAAGAGAGATTACAGAACTGTCACAGGAAGCCACACAGACTCTGGTGGCATTTGAATTGCAAGGAGGTCATCGTTTTCTCATTGTCTTCTCTTTTTCTGCTACTTGTCATGTGTGAAAGACAGGGACTCAAAGATGTGTCTATTTCCAAGAAGTCCATAAACAGTTGTAAGAATTTTGCAGGACCAATACAAAGATGGATAAATTATCCTCTGTGTATCTCAAATCCACCAGTGAGCTACCAAAACTGCATTTGATAAAATGTAGGGGGAGTCATTTAGAAAAGCCAGGGAAATGGTGCCCGATGCTGCAATATGCCAGTAACACATGCAATGCCAACCTGGACCAGTGTTTACTGATGGAGCATCATCCCTTGAAACAGAATATAAATTACATAAGTAATTGAGTATGCATTCAGCACCCGCCCCAGGCTACAGCCACTCCCTCTGCCCCTTGTATAGGCATTGCTGATTTTTACTGTCAGTGCAATAAGCTGTGTGGGGGTGTGCATGGGGAACCAGTGAGCAGACAAGGTGCACAATCAGATGCATGCTGACCACAGTCTCGATCTTGTCATCTTGCCACGTTAGGAAATACTACTTTTCTGAAAGAGTGGTCAGGCACTGGAATGGGCTGCCCAGGGAGGTGGTGAAGTCATCAACCCTGGAGGTATTCAAGGAATGTTTGGACATTGTGGTGAGGGACGTGGTTTAGTAAGAACTGTTGGTGGTAGGTGGACAGTTGGACTGGATGATCTTGTAGGTCTTTTCCAACCTTGGTGATTCTATGATTCTATGATTCTATGATCTGCTTCCCTATGGGCCTTGTAGGGCTCACATCACCCAGGGCAGCAGCCCCTAACCATCCTGTGTAGATACAGAATGGGATGTCCACCTTCTTTCCCACTCTGCAGCTCTTGTTCTCCTCATAGGTGCCTATTACACCACAACTGTGACAACTGTGACCTTCACTAGAGAGACCACAGACTCTTTTGGCCAAATCTTCCACAAAGTAGTGCTGTATCTCTTGCCCTATTCAGCAGGAGCAGACAAAGGTCAAAAGTAAGTGTTACTGATGATGCCCTCTGCTTCTTGATTTTTCTTCAAATATTCAGAGGTACCCACTTTTTGGGACCACCATTTTGAAGCAGGATTTTATTCACTGATGTGTGGACCTTGGACTATTCCAGCCTAACAGGACAGTAATAATTATCTCTCTGTAGATATGAAAAGAATGAAGATGTGGTCATGAAGCACATCTTTATATATAATTTGTATGGCACCAATTTCTTCTTGCTGATGATACGAAGTTGGGAGGATTGGCTGACACGCCTGAAGGCTGTGCTGCCATTCAACGAGACCTGGACAGG
>JAOWBP010000001.1:41603876-41616929 GCA_028571105.1 Tragopan temminckii | reverse complement strand
GGGGGGTTGGACTCGATGATCTCTGAGGTCCCTTCCAACCCCTACAATTCTGTGATTCTGTGATTCTGTGATTCTATCTGCTGAGAAATGGATCTCAAAAATGGGACTTGGGAGCAGGAAAAAACAAACTGCTCACAGTGACTAAAACATGAGTTCCTGTTGTATTTCTTAATCATGAGATCTTATCCTCTTACTGGGGCAGATTAATCTCAAGGAATGCCAAGAAATGCTGAGAAAGTACACTTCTAGCCTAGTCAATTGTTTCTATGGCTAGAATGGTTTTTAAAAAAGAACATGAACATCCTGTAATGACTTGTGATAGCCTCTGCATTTTTCTCTTTAGCAGCAAAAGCTCAAGAAAGAGCTGTTGAAGATTTGCTACGTAAACAAAAAACAAAAGAAAACCCAATTAATATAGAATAAGCCTGCAATTTAGTCCTTACTTCATATCCACTTTTCCTACAGTTTTCTTAACATTATAGAGTTTGTGTCATAGTAGAGGCATTTTTTTTTTGTCCTTAAGCAAGAAGAAAATAGGAATAGAAATCCTGCAAAAAACATCAACTCACTAGCTGCATATTCTGGGCCTGATCTTTATCTTGCTCAGGAGTAATTCCATTAAAATAAATGGAATTAAGCAACTGCAAACCCTGCTAATTAAAAGAAAAATCAGTTCATGGGTTTTGGTCAGTTTGAGTTGAAATCTTCAAGCTATTCTAACAGTTCTGATAGCCAGCACAGTAAAATTGATATTTTATACAAAAAATTCCATAGCCCAACATGCAAATAATATTTTAAAATGACCAAAGTAATCTGAATGATGACGTGAAATTAATTTGGTTGTCAGTGGCATTCAATCAAATTTATTTTCTCCACAGGCAAAGCACTTACAGCCTGAATTGTGCTCCTACTAGAAGTGATACGTATTTATAATCTGCATATCTGAACTTATGCATTATACAAGCGGAAATTTTACAGGTGCTGAACATATCAGATACGTCCAACAGACATGCACCTTCTGTGCTGCCTTACGTACCTGGATCTTCTTGACCTCCCATTGATTTCAATGAAATGTCCATTTAAAAAACAGCAGCGCACAAGTATGCAGGGGGCTCCAGCAGTGAAGGGGTTAAAGGGCCTAAGGATAGAATACCCCATGAAAACAGCTGCACTGCTACAGCTCACCTTAATTTCAAACCAATACTCTACTGAAATCGCAGGCAGACATTAACAAGAAAGAACAATGAATATGGTATGTATGACACTCCATTTATATTTTCTAAGAGTGTGTGGTATCATATAGACAAGCTTTCCATGTGCATTCTGCTGATATTTTTCACTTTAGCTTTACAGTAAAGTGTGAAGACAAAATACAACTACACCTACCTGAACGGCATTCTTACATTCATTAGTTCAGCGTATTTGCCCAGGACCTCCCAGGGGGCATGCAACTTCACAAAGATGATGTCACTGTTTGTTAGAGATGACTGCAAAAGAAAGAGAAAACAGCCACCAGGGCTTAATTCTTCAGATAAGAAAGATCTATTCTTGCCTTGTGCCAGCCCTCTCACTTCCTGACTCTTCCCAAAGCATGTGCTGTTCTATTGAAATGCTGTCAACTTATTTTCTTTCTGGTTTTCTGAGAGCCATGCTCTGACTTCCTTCCAGCCTGTACAAGCATTTCCTTCATATGGAAAAGAGGGTGTGGATGGGAGGTTAACATGGAGTTATGGGTTACCCAAGTGTGGGGTGGGAAAAAAGTTGGTCCTGAGATTCAGGTAAAACTAAAATGGCAAGTTTGGATCTGGTTCTGCTATTTGGCCTGATTTCTGTACTCATCATGACACAGATGTCTCTTTTTGAGTCATATAATGGAGACACATCTGGCAATTAAGAAAAATTTAATGACATGGACATATAATGAAATTCAACAGATAGAGTCATGGGTTCCATTGTCACTCTTGGCTCCAAGAATTTGAATGTTACAACTAAAGTCAGCAAGGAAAAGGATGTCTGATGCCACCCCCAGCACGGATTTATTGCCAGGAGCCAATGACAGTTTAGGGTCATGATCACAGCAAGGAGGTTTTTAACTCTTTCCTCTGCTACTGTTTTCTTTCCTATGGGTTGTATGTATTTTCGAGAGAGCTTTATGTAGCATATTCACATTGGGACAGTTGTTACCTAATAGAAGGCTGTTGAGCAATGAACAGAGAATGTGCAGTTCAGAAAAGGGGGAAAATGTAGGTTTATTTGCTCTCGGTAAGAGAAATAATGCTTATCAGGGAAACCGCAACAGCACTGGCTGAAACTGTTTTTATTGAGAACATGGACATTCACATATTAATATTGGAAGAGAAATTGTACAAATTCTAGTGAAAATCAATGGTATTGTCATAAAGCTGCATTCTGTGCAGCTTACAACAACTAAATGGATCATACTAACAGGGACAACTAAGAGGCTGAATTCAAGGAATACCCAGGAAATAAGTGAAGGTGTACAGAGTATGAGAGAAGGAAAGTGTGAGGACTGAGAAAGTCAGGTGGGAAATTTGTTTAAGGATTAGTTAGAGTATAGGGAATGATTTCCTACTCTTTTAGACTTTGTACTATATTAAATGCTCCTCACATTCATTCTTAATTATTACAGCTTACTGGGGATTCTTAAGTCTGAGACTTCAGCAAGTAGATAGCACACAGCCAAGACTATGCAGTACTGCTCTAAAAATTTCCTGCAAACTACTCCCAAAGAGGTTAAGGTTAAGTCAGCAGAGGACTGGCAATTTTTTTCTTAAGCAACACGGATGAAAACCAAATTAAACCATAGAATCTTCTAGTAAGGTCCTGACACACTAACAATAGTTGAGAAATAGAGGAAAGTGATTTAAAACAGTCTGTAAATTTACTGATGAATGCCATATACATTTTCCAGCACACTGTAATTTAAGCCATACAAAGTATGACAGTCACAGTAACAGCTATGTCACAAGTGAAACTTATATTTAACTAAATTTGATTTCTTATATGTTACATATTTTCACACAGAAACATGAAAAGATTCCAAATACTTATGAGAAAAATAGATACAGATCTTAAAAGATACAGATTATTTTTTAAATCAGGATACTGTAATACTGTTTTATCAATTTTGTTCGCAGAAGATCTAACAACTATGCATTTGCAAGGCTCAGTTATTTTCAAAAGAGATGATGATGCTAAATTATGAATATGCAAATCCAGTTCACTTGAGTTTCCTCATGTTAAGTGTTTATAAAAGAAAGCATATGGAAAGACTGAGATAAGCAAGATTGGAACTAAAAGAACAATCCATACAGAAGAGTAATTGAAAGCAGTGTCACATTCACCTAATCTAAAGAGAAAATTGCAAATCAAAGCATTTAAAAGAAAATATCAATAGGTCTATCTTACTTACAAAAATACTTTAGTGAATAGAATCTGCTAAACTGTCTTTGTTACATCAGTATTTAGACCCCTTAGTATCCTTTGGGTTCTTAATGTTCCATGAAGAGGAACACTGTTCTTTTATAACTGACTTTAGAGACTTGGCTCATTAAAAAGTTTGGAGAAATAAACACAGTTTCACATTATAGGAATATGCAAACAAAAATCAATGTTAACATTTCTCAGCTTGGAAATGTAAATAAGAAAACTGTTTATTGACATGAGCAATCTGCTAGAAAGTGACGTCCAGATGATAAAGAAATAAAAAATAACACAGCAATAAAGGGAGCAGAAAATGAAATATAACACTTTTCAAACTTTAAAATGGAGCATGTGTTTGGCTTTGACTCATGGCATCAATATCGTCAGTTATCACCTTATGATAATTGCCAGGCCATCAACATTCACATAAATCAGCCATTTCAGACTTATTTCTTGAGGAAGAACATGCACAGTGTGTGACAAGAGACTTTATTATAATCAGAGAACCACAGATTAATTGAGGTCCCCTCTAGGGGTCATCTGTGCTCACTCTTTACCTAAAGAAGGGTCAATTTTAATCATTTGCTCAAGGGCTTGTCCTGTTAAGTTCTGAATATCTCTATGGGAAAAGATTTCACAACCTCTCTGGGCAAGCCACTTACTATAATTGTTTGAGAAAAAAATATTTTCTATGGTAAATCTGTACACTTCTCTAGAGAAATGCTGGTTGAAAAAATACCAGTTTTTACACTAGAAATTAGAAAACATTCAAAGAACATGCAAAGAAGGCTTTATAAAGCAACTTGTTTCTTACAGGAATGCATTTTTAAAAAAAATCTGATTAAACACACTAGCAAGATGTATTTAGTTTAATTGAATCCTCATCTTCAAAATATGACAGAATGTCTCATAGGATAGAATTCAAATCACCACAACCTGGGTCACAGAGAGTCAATATACAAAGAGTGCCATTCTGTGGTTTCATCAATCTACTATTTTTCACAAGCTGTAATTTTTCTGTCCTTCTTCTCCCTGCTCACTCATCTCCTTTTTCAGTTGATCTGGAACTACAGTATTCCTGAAAATACTAGATCAGTATTTAATAACCACAAGTAGACGTTTCCATGGCCTGCATTTCAGTATAAGAGATTCATTAATTACTCTTTCTGTGTTCACTGATAAATCACTTTTATCATGGTATTATTGCTGCCAGTGTGACAGTACAGGTAGTGCCATAGGACCACATATTATAGGTAGAAATGGCTATTTCTTCCTTCTGACATGACTACCTTTATCTTCTACCACTAAGTCTATAGAGACACAGTATTCCCAAAGAAAACAAATCAATTACAGATGTGCTTAAAAACTAAGCACTGTATTCTTCTCCAGTATCACTGTAAAAGTAATAGGAGAGTGTAACGTAAGGGCCATTTACATAACTCCAAAAGCATAAGCAACTTCTTTGGGCCATCAGTTAGGCCAAGGAAAACTTGTAAAGAAACATCAGGTTCTTGATCTTCTTCTGAAAGCAGGCTTTCATGTCTAGAAACAGAGTGCTGTTAACTGCTGCTGAATTTAAGTTCTGGCTAACAAACTCACATGTATTTCTGCAGGCATTCTGAGTTTTTTTGATGGCCGGATTTAAGAATATGTATTCGCTACTGACCTGACTCTGCTCTTTCTGAAGTTATCATTGTTAGTCTGAATGGAAGCAAAACTGTGCTGACTTGGAACATCTCTCGAAAAGCCTACATTTTACAGCATTTGCAGACTGCCTTCTAGGGTCAGGGCTGGAGATTGGTCCTTATTCAAATACTTTCTTGAAGATTCTTTTCCAACAAATAAAACTTTTAAAATTCATTACTAATGTTGTCAAGTCATTTAAAGACATAAACAACTGTAGGACTCTCATTAATACAGTATTTTTTAGGTTAAAAATTAAGAAAGTAGAAAAAGAGATTCACAGGAGATAACCTTGAAGAAAGATATAATTACAGTGTCTCCAATTGGGTGGTGTAATTATTTATTTGCCTTGAGGCTACAAGGCAGACAACTGTAAAAACCAATGCTCTAATTTGTGTATGCTTATCTATAGGGAAAAGATGTAAAAGGAAAAGAAATCAGAATTTATTACAAACACCTGTTCCCTGTCATTGTTTAAGATAAAAATACTAAAGACAGGGAATTTTCCCACCTTTTAAAGTAAAATAAGATAAAAAGATCTTGGAACAGATCCAGCAACTAGACTCAATTCTTGCCTAAATTAGGAAGGCCCAGCAAGGTAACTTAAAAAGAAAGAATAGGAATAGTGCTGTAGTTACTTGCAAACAGTTTATTTTTGTTAAAAACATCAGATAAGAAGCCAGAAGAGAAAATCAACATCTGTCCTCTAATAACAATTCTGCCTATAATCAAACTCCATATGACGTCTCAGTGCAGAGCAGTAAATAGTAACTGTCTCAAGTTCCACTGCTTTTGAAAATGACTCTAGTACATTAACAGCACAGACTGATTTGCCATGTGGACTGAATTAAGTGGATGAAAACAAAAGCCAGCAAATTTTAGCTGATTAAATCATCCTTCCTTTGCAAAATCAAAATAAATATAAATTAACAAAGGTAATTCCACAGAACTGGACAAGCAGCAATAATGTTCTGCGAGTACTTTTCAGAAATGCATACCCTACCACTGAGGACATACTCTCAATATATGTCCTGTTTGAGGGAAAATATTACACACACAAATGCATTAACTTCTACATTCATGGATCAAAGGAATCTACTAAACAATAGTGCCAATGTCTTTCAAATGTATCCTTTCAATCACAGCACAGGTGTGATGGAAAAGAGGATACTGTTCACATTTCAACACGTTAAGAAGCTTTTGACTTAGGAGAACCTGTAGGACAAAAGCAGTAAAGGTGAAAGTAAGATTCAAGAAATAAAGCCCTAACTAATAAATAGAAAGCTGTTAATAAAACAATTTTGACATAGGAGGACACTGACATATAGAATATTGAATAACTTTATATGGAGCCACAGGGAAGGGGTTACAATTTACTGTGACTTTTGTATGAAAATTTGATGCTGGGTAAAGCTTTATCTTTGCTTAGCAAAATATTTCCAGAGGTTCAGCTTCAGTGGAGTTAGTAATACAAGCAGGTGGCTGGCTACTGCCAGCATTCGGGCAGTGTGTCATCTAATCCAACTCAGAACAGGTGTCATTGTCACAGTGCTTAATTTTTGGCAGCAGCTGACAGGGAGTTAGTAACAAGGGGAAATGTTTGCAAATGTCCCTTCATGTAGACAGAATGTATGAGTGGGAGGGTAACTTAAAGAACAGGGTGGTTTACTTGAGCAGAAGAAAAATGTAATACTATGACATTGCTAAAGTTTAATGTGCAACAATGACCTTACAGTCTGCAGTAAAGAGATAAAAATCCCTCTGCATCAATAAATAACATGAGAAAGTATGCTTTTAATCCTAACAAATGTCACCAGTATTCACTTGAGGTGGAAAGCGTGAATGTCCCAGTAAGGTAACTTAAATGTAGTAAATTTAGCAGGGAAACAATATTTTCTGGCTTGGATCCACTTCCTAAATAAAGGATTAAAAATACCTGCACGTCATCATCTTAATGGAAGAGGTTGAACTGACTGTGAGGCAATGATAAAACATTTCCTGATAATTCTTTTACTATATACTGAGTACAAGTTTGATCCATGTGAATAAGATTTATATGACAAAATAGCTAATCACACAAATTTCATCTGACAAATAGATGACAGGATGCAGATTTTAATTCTTCTGGATGAGAAGATAGTATAAACGTGAAAATAATTGCTTGCATGTTTAAAAATGCAGATAGATAAAACAACTGAGAATAATGCATTTTTACTTACAAACACATTGTTTGATATTGTCTGTTTATGTGAGGTATCAGCTATACACTGTAATTTCAGATGAAAAATGTTAATATTTTATACAGCAATGTTTGAGATCATAAAATCTTTTTGACTGTATTACTATCCAAGAAATGTCCCTTAAGTACAATTTTTTACTTTTAGCATCACCGGCTGTGAAAAAAACATCATACATTTGAACTACATCTTATCAAGCAGCTTCCACTGTGATTTATCCCAAGTGTAAAATACAAAAACAATATTTTCCCAGTACATTTATACATCTCATTTATCATTTTTTGAAGTAAAAAAGTGCTTACACTTAATGAAATGTCTATCAAATATTCATATTTGCTTTTAGAGGCTTGTTGGAGAAACTCTGCTTTGGCAAAAAAGAGACAATTTATTTTTTGTCCAACAGTTAATTTCACAAACTTAGCAATCTCTCAAACACAGAGAGCATGCAGGCAGGCTTATTATAGCTTTTGCATACAAATAGCCTAGAGGAACTGAACAAGGTGCTTGTCATAGCATAGAATAATTGAGGTTGCAAAGGCCTTCTGGAAGTCCAAACCCCTGCTCAAACCACAGTGGATTATGGGAATATTTCTGCAGATGGACACCTTGCAATCTCCCTGGGCACCACAGCCACTCTGGACAGAAAGGGCATTACTCATCTTCCACATGTGTGCAGAAGTGTTTGCATGCACCAGTCAGCAGGGCTGATTTGGTCAGGTGCCACACCATGCTGATGTGACTAACATTTGCAGTGACAAAGCTAACTAACTTAGCAAAGCCTGACTGTTCAGGACACGCAGACCCTCATACTGCTGCCTTCCTCTATTCTGCAGGAGAAGGAAGTCTCAGAAGAACACTGACAGCAACTCCTTATATCTAAGGAGGCAAAGGAAAGTCACCCATGAAAACACAAGATCCAGTTAAGTGAAGGGAAAAGATGCCTGTGAAGAGCATCAATCATTAACAGTTATTACCAGTTATAAATGCTAAGAGTTTGGGTAATTCAGATGCCTGCTGTCCCAGTTCACATCCCAGTTTTCTGTGCTTTATCTATCTTACTGCTGGTATTATTAGAACTGGAAGGAGTCTGAGGAACTCTCTTCTAATAAGTGATTTCACACTGCTTAACTCAATGCTGCAATACTATTCTATTACGTTTGGCAGAGATACTGAGTAAGCTACTCCCCCATTCTTCTTTACCATTATGCAAAAAATTAGTATATCCTTTAATAAGAGAGCCATAGTGAAGTTCTGATTGACTGCACTCTGTAGTCTTACTATAGAGACTCACATTATCTGATAAATGGAAAGGTTGTAAACAATTTAACAAGTTGTTTTGGAAATCAACAAAAGCATATAGCAGGAAATCTGTCTCTCCAGATATGACACCATTACTTCACCAAAGGGAAGTTTTTTCCAAAGCAAAATATGATGGTGAAAATAGATTTGATTAACACTATTCAGGTCACAATTCAGATTGCTACACTTAGGTAGATTTGCCTTTTTCCATATTCCAAACCATGCTCAGACTGTGTAAGACTTCCTACAAAAAAAATTAAATATATAAAACAACAAGAATTCAAAGTTAATCCATTCTAATGTGCTGGCTTCACCACATCACATTTTCAGGTTGATCAGGAAAATGAAATTTTACAGTCTACTACAGAGAGGAAATTAGTAATAATTGAAAGTCTACATGATTTTTTATCTGTCTCTGCTAAGCTAGGTTTGTAGTAGTTTGACTTGCATATATAATGAGATCATCTGATGTTAAAATTTGAAAACAGAAAAAAAGCAAAAGTTTCTTAAATAAAGGTAGCATAATTAGAACTTAACTGGAGCCAAAAGATTAAATTTAAATATGTTACAGTATCTCTAAACAAAGAAGGGGAGTACTAGATCCTTTATGCATTTCTGAACAAATCCCTTCACTTGCTAGATGTGCCTTAAATGAAACAGGGCCAATATATAACAAGGACAAATTATGATTTTACTCTGGTCTGTTCTAATTTGTTACAATCAAACAACATCTCTTCATGGCACAATGTACTAACAAAGCAAAAACCTAAACTTTAGCCCAATGTTAAAGAGTTATTGCCATTCAAAATATGCCTGTTGGCATAAGGTTCTTTCTGTATGACATGGGAAGGCAAAGCAGCACCAGATGGAGCTCAGTATTTTAATGGTTCAGATAAATGTGGTTGAGGACAAGGATGATTTGCTCACCTAGTTCAGGTCTCTAACATGAATATATAGCGAGATGTTATAGAAAGCAAGCCTTCCTTTGCTTGAATGCCAGTGTCACCAAGTGAGATATTGGTTTTCATCTGATTGCATATGTTGCAATGCAATGAAACTATCCTAAAAGTGTTTGCTGAATGATACTGAAATTTGAGGTTCCTGTAACTTGACAAAAATAGGGTATTATACACTGACAAAGATTCTCCCCTCCAAATTCACTTGCTCCATGGAAACCACTGTAACGAAAGACTCAATATGTAGTAACATCTTTTTCCATAGATTAAGAAATGTTCATTCCACTTAAAAGTCTTCATCTAGCAAAAGGCAGATTGTTCAGCTTAGGAAACTGCAAACATCTTTGTTATCTATTGAGAGAATTAATGCTGTAAAGGTTTCTGGAATCTTTTATTTTGCTCCCTTTCCATGGAGGGGCTGAGTCACTAAGGGCTGCAGCAGAGCCTTCACATTCCAAATGTGGAACAGAAGTCATCAAAGCATTTTCTAGCTCTGCAGCACAATTCAGATACTTCTATTCAGTATAAAACTTCGGAGCGGAATTGAAATTCTCACGTATTGTACCTCTGAAACTAATGCATTTGGTAAGCTTACAGCAATCAATTTTATTCTCTTGTGTGGGAAATAGTAAAAATGCAAATTGAAAAGAAAAATAAGACAAAATCCCACTTCACTTAATAATCCCATTCTTTCTATATACTTCATAAAAGCACTATAATTAGAACTTTTCTTCTATAACAAAGTTTTCTTGGCTGGAAAATTACAATTCCATTAGATAAGATCTCTGAAAAAATTTAATATGGCTCATACAGTCAGGGCTTTGTAAATTATAATTCAAACATTTTTGAGAAGAATGTGCTTAAAAGCAAAACAGGCTGGCCCCAAGGAATACTAGAAAAGATATTTTAAAACTGGGGAAAAATTCCATTAGAGCTACAGTACTAGACATTAGAAATCATCCAAACTGCAGAACACTTTTTCAAAATATCACCACCTAAGGAATTATAATTATTCATACTCCACAGGCTATCCTTCCTGATATTTAAAATATAGAAATTCTAATATGTGCAGTAGAAGTAGTGAAGGAATGTTGTGTTTTGAATTATTTCATGTAACTTTATAGAGACATCGCATTTATTTCTGTACAAACACATATATACTCGGGCAAGATCTCTTTCAAATATGAGAACATAGCAGTGAATTGGCTAGGAAATAAATGGTATTAAAATTATATGGCACATACTTATCTATGTTCTTGCTAGTGGTTACCGAAGGGTGTGCTATTATCTCAGCAACAAAACTGCTTAATTTCTTCCCTACAATAATCTCATTGCAGTACTGTCGACAATTGCCATGTTGCTTTTCAAAGAGGAAAGGAAAAAAACAAACCCCAATACTTACAGCATGATATTCTAAAACAGCTCTCCTTCCACCTTTACATATACATATCTGAGAAATTTCTCCCACTGATAAATTTGTTTCCTCCTGCAGAATCCCATCTCTCTGTCTTAAGGCTTGTCTCCTTGTCAGTCACTTTTCCCTCTCCAGATTCTCTCATACAATCACAGAAGGGTAGTTGTCCTGCCAATAGCCCTCTAACTGCACCATAAGTCTAACAGACGTATGAAGGAGGTATTTCTGATCTCAGAACTTTACCAAATGTAGCCTCTGAAGCATAGGAAATAACAGATATCTGTACTTTTAAAAATTTCAATATGAGAAGGCAAATGGAAGTAATCTTAACCTTTGAGTTGGAGGAACCATGCATAAAATAAACATAAAATTCCATGAACTGTCAATATATGGATCAATTAAAGAAAGATCAGAGCAGAACAATAAAAATGATCATGAGTTTTGGGAAACTAGACTAGAGGAAAAAATGTAAAGAGCTGGGATAATTCAAAATAAAGAAGAAATTGCTAAGCAGATAACGGTATCATTTTTAAAATAGGCAGTTGTGACTAGGAAGGGAATGAATTGCTCTTCACCTTCTGAATAAGGTTAGAAATAACCGGATTAAATTGTATCAAATGACACTTAGGTCAGTTATAGCAAAGAATAAAAAATAAATCAAGCTGCACAGTACCAAAACGTTAGAGTGATTTGGCAAGGGAGGCTTTCAGGAAAAGATTCTTTCCTAAAAGGTGGTGGGGCACTGGGACAGGCTCCCCAGGGCAGTGGTCACATCCCCAAACTGGCGGAGTTCAGGGAGTGCCTGGAAAATACTCTCAGACATACGGTCTGATTTTTGAGCAGTTCTGTGACTCTATGATACTTATGGGTCCCCTCCCACTCAGGATATTGTATAATTCTGTGATTCTAAGGACAAGGTTGGAAATACTATTGGCAGTGTCTATCTGTCCTGCCCTTGCTGCTGTGGGCGCTCCCCAGTCTCCTCTATTACAATTTGCCAGAGGATCATGCAGTTCTTAAAACACTGTAAAATCAAACCTCTCTTATTCGGCATTGTTCAACTTCACTCTACCCTGGAAGATGTTATAATACAAGTTCCTGGAAATAATGTTTCATCTTAAGAGACAATACACTAAGAAACATGAGTATAGCATGAAGCAAGTACTAGGAAAAAAAGAAGGAAAAAAAAAAAATAGAAGAGATGGGAGGGGAGACAATTCACAGAGAAAATAGTGGTAACACTCCCTTCCTTTTAAAACCCACAGATCTGAAAGAGTAGTTCTATGCTCACCACAACTACTTCTTGGATCTAGCTGCTACAAAAGCTGTGAAGCTCAACAGTTTTGTTATGGCTGAGTTAATAAGTAGAGGCTACACTGGCAAGGGAAACTCAAATTTCAGAAGTGAGCGTCAGAACAACAAAGATCAGGGATGAGGACTGAGATATCATTGGTATATGTGGTATAATCCTTGCATTCCTGCTACGGAACAGGATCTGGAAGAGTTGTGGGCATGTTTGAAAGAGGGAAACCTTAAAGAAAAGGCAGGGACATGAAGCAAGCTGAAAGTACTCCACAGGGAAAGCTGTTGCTGGGAGTCGTGAAGTGGGAGTAGAACAGTCAAGAATTCCTTAGTTCCCCTAGTGTGGCTGAGATTGTGACTAAAGCAGAAGGACCTTTAAGTGTTAAGTATCATCTAGAAATGGCGTTTGATATATTTTCTGCTTTAGTTCTAGTGCCTAATCTTTTGCTAAAATAGGACTTCTTAGCACATTAGATTTTTTTTAACGTTTACAATAACCTTAGGTGAATGTAAAAAGACCAAAGCATATCACCTTCCCATAAGAAACACATGAAACTAATATGGATCCAGAGATCCGATCCTATATTGGACTGGGATTTTCAGGAGATGGGGTGTGGGACTGGAAGGATCATATATGGAATGGTGATTGTCCCCCTCTACTCTGCTCTTGTGAGGCCCCATCTGGAATACTGCGTCCAAGTGTGGAGCCCCCAGTACA
>JAOWBP010000001.1:41590597-41603561 GCA_028571105.1 Tragopan temminckii | reverse complement strand
TTTCTTTTTATTTTTTTTTTTTTTTTTTTTTTGCATTCATCAGTCTAAATTCAATAAAGTAATAAAGAATTATTTGATAAAAAATAAAGATAGTTCAGGCAAAAAATGGTACTTAAAGCACATGTTTATCAAAACATCCCATTTCCTTTAGAGATAATTTTAGGATATTTTGAACATTATTTGTATGCATTACTTAGTATGGAATACAGTATGCATTACTTACAATTAAAATGAATTTCAAAGATCTTCAGTTTCTGCTGTCTTCAAGACCAAAATTAAGTGGTTAAGAGCATTAGAATTACAAAAATCAAGAGGTTAATGGCATTAGAATTACATCTGCCATTAAAAATACTTAACTCAGAACAATTCAATTTACAAGAGGCTGGGCACTCAAGAGTTACACAGTGTAACAGATCTGTGCTTTTGCATCTTCGTAGTAGCTTGCTGACAATGCTCTGAGACTCTACTGATGTAGTTAACAAGAATGTTTTTCAGATGTTCACAGAGGTGCATATGCACTTTTTAAAAAAATCCAAATTCTAAGTATTCCTAAAAACCTGAAACATATTCATGCTTCCATTGCAAATTGAATCATAGAATGGCTTGGGTTGGAAGTGGCCTTGAGCTCACTAAGTTCCAACCCTCTGCTGTGGGCAGTGCTGCCACCCACCAGATCAAGTTGCCCAAGGCCCCCTACAACCCAGCCTTGAAAGCCTCCAGGGATGGTGCATCCACAGGGCAACTTGAAATCTCTGAATATGGGAGGATAAAAACTCATACACTTTCATGTTCAACCTGATGAGATCTGAACCAAGTTGTGGGTCTAGCACCATATCCCAGACTACTTATTTAACTGCGCTTTCCAGTAGTCATGAGAAATAAAATGCCTGCAGAGCGAACGTAACTACAAAGGCTTCTGTCAGTCCTTTTCTCCATAGGATTCTTAGTAAGGGGTTTACAAAATCTGGTTTTCTTTTATATTAAATAGGTAATCTATGGCAAAAATTAAGAACAAAATCAGTAAACAAAGCCATTTGCTAGATACACAGTCCTACTTTTCAGTGATCACCTGTGATGACGTTTGATAGAACTACATTATGTTTTAGCACAAAACTGAATAACTTATATGAAAATGAAACAAATTGAACAAGATTTCAGAAAATGTATAGGTAAACACTTGAAAAATTTCAACGTAATTTCAAAAATCATAGTCCACACAAAACAAGAAGTGTTTTGGAATCTTTCTGGACTATGTAGGCATTTAAAACATTGTGTGTCTTTTTTTTTCCTGTTTTATCTTTTGTAAAATTAAGCATTTCTTATCAATGAGCATGGCACTTCAATATCACAAACTTAATTTTGAAAATGTTTTAAAGGAAATTTTTCATATTTTAAAAATATTTTCCTCTTTCCTCCTCTAAAACTTTTTGCTGAGCCTAATCTATATTAATGACCATTTATGAAGGTAGCATTGGATAGAAAATTTGCTGGTTGTTACTCAACTTTATTACTAACAGAAAATCTTTGCAGTGTGGTTGTCCTACCAGCATCATATTATACCAGATTGCTGCAAAGAAATATCAATTTCTTTAGCTTGTGTCCAGGAGAAGTAAAAATTCCAAACAAACAGACGTGATGAAGAAAATGATCCTAAGAAAAACCTTTACAGAGAGAATATTTAGCTTTGAGCTGTTTGACAAATATTCAGTATTGTGAAAAAATAAATATAAATATCTTCCATATGATTCTACCAGTCTCCAAGGAAATTTTTATATATTTCTTCTTAACAAACAGGATTGCAAGAAAGGGAAAAACTTCCTTCTGCTTTTCACTTCCTGGTCAAAATAATGAGCGCAGTCCTTAATTGGAAACTGTTCTTTGTTATTTGATGATGGGGCTCTCAGGTCAAATCCATTCACTCCATAAAAATAACTTCAAATCCTAAATCCTCACTGGACCATCAAATTAAAATCTATATTCAAAACAATCTTGTATACCCATATTACAAACAAATCAGAAAAAGCGATGCATGTAAACATGCCTGAATAGCTTTCTCCTCAAAGTTGATAACCTCTTTAGAGTCTTTTTTTTTTTTTTTTTTAAAATAAATGAACAATTCATTACAAAACTGTGTTTTTATTGATATTTTGGAATTAAGAAAATCAGATTTGAACACTTAGTAGAATAACAGAAATGCTATTAGGGTCCATTGTGTCTCATTTAAATGGACATTTTAAAGGGAATGGCCTGAATAAAAGAGATTATATTAGACCAATTAAAAATTTTTCATGTTATTTTCCTCACACACACATACACAAAAAGAAAAAAAGAGAAGAATGCTAATAGTGAAGAAAAATATATTAATTAGAATTTATCTACTACAAGTCAAGCAAATAAACTTGCTGCTTTCAAAAATAACGACTACTTCTGAAACTAAAACAATTAAGCTAGAAATGTAAAAAGAAAATAAACTAAAATTAAATGGATGAGTTTTACAAACTTACTATGGGAGATGGCTTTCCAGTCAAACCTAAAACCTATCTATATCTAAATTCATACCCTTAAATTTTCTACATAGGAAATGGTGTATACTGAGTGACAGATATGTTACTTCTGAGACACAGAAAGATATGAAAAAACAATATACTTCTTATGTATAGAATTATATGAGTGTAAAAATCCTATATTATTATATCTTTATTACTAGCCTATACTGGCAACTAAATTGAAATAATAATCTGGAGTTACAGTTTCCACACTTACATGCCTCCATTTTCTTCTACCGCCTTCCTTTTCATTGTGGAGGTTCTCTTTTTGCAAAGTTTTGAATTTTAAACAGGTGTAAGAGATGGTTGTTAAAAAAGTAAGCTCAGTTTCTTATATTCATGCTTGGCAATGGAGACTTCAGAACAGGGTGTCAATCCTACTTGTAAAAATAAATATCTATCTGAGGCCATTAACAGCAAAAAACAGGCTGTACCTAAGAAAAGTCCTATACCATGAAAATGTACAAGATAAAAGAAACAGATCTCTAAATTGTTTTGCCTACCAGGCACTTTTGGAGGTTCTCTCAAAAGCTCTCATGTATAAATAGAAAAGTTTCTTGTGGATAAAAGAGAGCTCTGTAAATTAGATAAGACTTTAAACATAGAGATGTGACTAATTGGTTGACAGAGGTTTCAGCCAATATGGCTACCTCAGGAACAATATTTTCTCAGGTCAAGCTTTATTAAACTTCATTTCCAACATCACTTCATTACCAGTCTGAAATGGCAAGAAACAAATATGTATGTATGCAATGAATAATGTTGGATTTAATTTGAGCTCAGAGAGTCATAAACCAAAACATCTTTTTCAATAACGTCTGGGCTCTGAGATAATTCGTCTAGCTCTATTTGTGAGGCCACTGCCACAATTAAAATACATTTAATCCAGGACACACAGCACTAATGCTCCACTCACTGCAAGGATGAGCTAACCTGGACAGCAAAGAAAGCAAGTAGCCAATGAAAGGGCTTGGAGCCCTTGTACCAGAGGAGGGTGAAGTAGGGAACTGTCCTTTCCAGAATCATGGAATCTCTCCTGGAACTGCCTGCAAGGAGTGCAGCCCCACACAGCTTTGTGCTGCAGGAGAAGACCCAAATAATCCCTAACCAAGAGGATATTGCAGATGCAAATCATCACAATTTGTTCATAAGTGTAATGCATTAAATACAATGCAATCCTTACTTGTCATGTTAAGCCCCAAAAACATCAACACAAAATGAGAACCTAAGACATATGTTGATATTTTATATACTGTGTCTTTCTGTTCCTTACGGACAGCTCTAGATTTCTCCTCACAAAACCAGTTCAGCGAGGGACTGCTGTAGAAACCCAGTCATGTCACCTTTGGGCAACAAAAACTCTCACTGTACATTAAGTGATAGTAGCCTTCTGGATTAAGCTTGATCTTGATGCCACTGGCAGACAATAAATGTCTCAAAAATAATTGCAGTTTAAGAGCAATTACTGTAAAGGGAAAGGTGACTTTTGACATATAGGGGACATCTAGTATGAAACATTCGCTGTGCTTTTAAATCTATCTCCTGTTTGTTTTTTCCCTTGAGCCTGGTGTCCTTCAAAAGATTTCTGACATTTTGATTTGTGAAGATTAATGGCAAGAAACTCTTTGATAAAAAAAATCCTACTCAGCATTTTTCAGGGTGAAGTGTCTCATGGGCCTTTTTATCCTTCTTCAGTTATTTACATAGTTTCTGTCTTACCTTTGCACTCCATGCAAAAGCCATACTTTTTTCAAATCTAAATCAATTTTTCAGCAACAGTTACACCAGATTCCTTAGTCTATCAGCTTTACACCATCCTGTTAAAAGCTGAAATTTGTCAACTCAAAAACATATTTATTTATGGGCTCCTTCTGTCAATCAAAAAGGTTATTTTTAAAAATTGCTTATTGAAATTTGAGTTTGGACTCTCTTGATCCAGATTTCCGTGCATCTCCTTACATTTCTATGTAAAATTGTCCGTGTGCTGTATAGTGGACACAGTGTCTGAAAGTTGAAATTGTTTCCTTTAATGGTCCAGCTAGATGGAAACACCTCCTCTGTTTATCAACAAGATTTTTTTGGGATACAGAGCACTCTCTGCAAAAGGATAGCTGTTTATTCATACCTATACGTTTTTCTGTAGAAAGCTGCTGAAAAAAGACTCCTCTTGCTATTTGCATTAGATCATTAACTAACAATACATCTTTGGGAGATCAGTCTGTTTATAACCTCTTCTGGCTGAACTTGGATGAGATGAACAGCCCTATGTTCAAATTAAATAGCTGGAAGCACTTCACTCATAATACATGTGATGGGCTTGCATTTCAGCTTGTTTCTTTTTTTGCAGGCATAGTTTCTGTCACTTTGATGCTTCCATCCATGATTTGTGGATGCAATCAGACACAGTGCTTAAATAACAAACTGTACCTGCAAATGATGGGATATTATGCTGTTTGTGAAACTGCATCTCTTGCAGGCTGAGTAATTTGTACTTTAAGTTCATTAGTTGTAGTTATTTGCATACTGAGTAATAGCATCAGGAAAGTGAGAGATCGAAATAACTTACATGGAGCTCATGAAAGCTACAGAATGCTTGATATTAGTTACAGTAGTGACTAATATCGTAGTCTTGTCGAAATGCTAGTTACTGAAATGGGGAAATTCATGTCACTCTTATTCACATCTTACTGTTTTACTCATTGTAGCTCTAGCACGAAAAAAAAATTCTCTCCCTTATATTACCTTGAGGTAGATACTGGCTGTCCTTTATTTCACTTGTGCATATGAGTGCACATGTGTTTGTGTGTCCAAGCAGGTTTTTTTGTTTTGTAAGGATATGATAATTTCAGGTAATTAGAAGAAATAGGGTCCTCCATCATTATTAAAAAAGGGAATATAATGGGAAAGAATTTTATCTCCTCTTGAAAATATTTTTGAGTATGTTTTAAAATTCAATCAGTAAGGAAAGAAAGAATGTGTAATCTGTAATACATACAAAACCATATAATTGAAAATGCATTAATATGTAGAAAGAAGATCCCTCAGCTGGCAGAAACTGTCACTGAGCTATTGACTTAAATGACAAGGTGACAGCCAGCAGACTGACCCACTGCAATTAAAGGAGTCACACATTATTATAGAACAGAAAAGGAATATGTGAACAGTGTCAGAATTAAGATACTCACTGTCAGCAACCTATAATTTTTTTCTAGCTAGAGAGCAATATAGTTTGTCCTAAAGGAAATCCTGTTAGTCATAAGTAACATCCTCCATGTAGCCTGACCTACTGTGCCTGTGCATTATGGAGATCATCACACACACAGCTATCCTGGTGCTTCCTAGTGGCAGGGTGTGCACTGGACATATGTTACAGCAGGCATGCACACAGATATCTGCCACTCTAAAAAAAGGCTCAGAGAACAGTCAACACAGTTTTGGTGGTGGAAACTACTCCCAGCCACCCTCTTCTCTAGTAGATAGGGGGTTTTGGTATGTGCAGAGTAAACTCAACTTGAAGGAAGGGATTTGAAGACGAAAGGAAAATGACAGCTAGGAAAAAGGATTACCTAGTTGAGCTATTTTCCTGACCTGCACCCTGCTCCTGACTATCCCATAAACTACCCTGGCAAGCTTCAGGTAGTAATGTGGACACTGGCTGAGCAATCTGTTATAAACTGTATGTCTTGATTAAGTTCATATCCACAGCGGCAATAAATTACTTACAAAGTTTTGTCTTTTCAATAAATGAATGTACTGAAATCAAAGCTGAAATAGAAACTTATAGTCACTCAGAAGGCAGTGATTTTTTTATGCGCACTGCTCCTCAGAGAGACAAATTACATAAGCTAACTTTATAAAACACCTCTCCTAAGTGAGCTCTGCAAATGCCACTTGAGGGCTGGAAGTCAGCCTAGTTCTTTTCTGCCCATGAACCACAATCAGCAGCAACATTTACATAACAGGACTCTTGTGAACAATTGCAGTGATGGCGCACAAACCAGAAAAAAAAGCAGAGCAGTTTGATATAATTGTTTTGGCTCTGCAGACTAAGAAAAACAAGGGAAAAAAAAGTAGTAGATGTCGTATCTGCCAGAATGAAAGATGCTAATATTTGACTATGCTCAAGAAGAACAGCTGTTGATTATAACATCTCATATTTGCATCATCACTTTTTGAGCATAACTATATTTGAAGTTTCAGTCCTTGAAGATCTTGTTGGTTTTTTTCCTACTCACTGTTTCTAACTTTTACCTCACTTTGACATAGTCATAAGTCTATTTTGGTTTTACACTCAGGGACGAGTCAAGAGTCATGGAGATACTATATTGTGTGCTCTTTCTGTCATCTGTAATTTCTCTCAACATTCATCATTCTAAATCAGGCTCCAAGTTGCTACTAAGTATATGCCTCTTACTGAATACATGGTTTGAACCTATTCCATTAGCGCAAAGGTACAGCCACATCAAGAGAAACTGCTTTATAGATCTCATACTACTTCAACATGAACTAATGCACATCTCCTCCAAACCTGAAAAGCCATGAAATAATATTATCCAGTAATTCCATTATATCAACTACTGGAAAAGTAGTTTCTTAATTAACTAGTATTAACTAGTATTCTTAAGTTTCTGATTAAGAATATGCCTGCTAGTAGATACTTAAAAAAGAGTGAAACTTACATTGAGCTTTCCTTTCCCCTTCTCATCTTTATTTATTTAGAGAACACCTATTGTATACACCAGCTGCATATCAGCTACCAGGTGTTGCCCCAGAAATGTCAGCTACTGCTTGAGGCAGGGAGCAGATGCAATTTGGGACACACTGGTGACAGCTTGACACTTATAGTGGCAATATTTAAATTTTTAACCAGGCATGAAACAGAAAAAACATACAGTTTGAATTATTCCTGAAAAATGCACCAGCACGCTAACTTAACATCTTTCAGCTGGGATATGCAAAGACTGATGTGGAGGCAGCAGCCCAAAAGGACAGACTGCTTTCCGTGAAATATCTTAAACTAGTTCCTGAAACATTCAGTAACCATCAGGAGGCTTGCTTGTCAGGTCAGAAAGGAATGCTTTAAAGCAGTTCATTACTTCTATATGGAAAAATTAGCATACAAAAACATGTGAAATATATAAAATATAGGGCCTGAATGTTTCTTTCACTACTTAATAGTTTCTCTTTCTAAATTTCTACCTATCAGTTTCTACTGATATGCCCAACGTTTTTTTTCAAATAAAGTTTGTATCAAATCAGTTTCCAACTTATAAATTAAACATTTCAGACAAAATGTGATGCAAAACATATTTAGTACTTTTCATTGCACTGTATGAGTAGTTTAGTGCAGTCATAAGAAGCAAAATTAGAAAAAAAACAACACAACACACAAAAACATGCCAACTCAAATGAAATGTGGTCTATTCCTATACAGTTATTTTCTACCCAACTTCATCATCCTTTCATATATACACTATTTACTTAAACCTAGGATGATCTTTTTCTTTAAAGAATTAGAAATCCAATTTTATACAGATTTCTTTCCAGCAGCACACTACCTCTTCCTTGCATTTGCATTGTATTTATAAATCTTTACACCTGTGAAAAATGTCATGCGCCCAATGTAATTGTTAGTCTTCGTTTTCTCTTTAAACGATAAAGTTTCCAGAAAAATGCTGGGTTTTTACTGTCTCAGAGGGATGAACACTGCATTTGGAATGATAGATACAATCTGCATTTTCTCTTTATATGAAAGTGATGATAAGTATATTTGTCTTGGATTCAGTGGGCTGATTCTTAGTGCTATTCAAGATTTGGATGAATATGAGCCATACACTCAGAATGTAGACATTCATATCATATCTCCAGTTAACCATAGTCAGTCACCTCTGGCAGGCATTGGTCCTATGTAATATTTAGAGAAAGCCTGGAAACAGGCATTGCTATTGATATCTCAACTCTAATGAGAACGTGCTTACTTTGAAGATTGATTCTTCATTTTACTCAATACACAAGTTTATTTCAAAGAGTATTAAAAAATTTAAACACTGTGATCATCAGGAATCCCACAGTCAGGATATCATATTTATTTACCTCTCTTGTGAAACACTAACAGATAGAGTAAACACTGAAAAGCAGGGAGAAGGGTCAGAAAATGAAATATGCTGCTCTCCTAGGTTACCCATTCACTCTTAGACCTCTGTTTTCTACATCTTTATTAGTTCAGTGATGGGTTCCTTGGCCAGAAATCCCCTTGTTCTTTAGTACTGGTTACACAAAGCACAAAAACCAGCAGAACTTGCATTGGAGAATGGTGTGATATAGCTGAAGAATCTGAATGTGAATTTGTAGAGCAATACTGGCAAAATGTTATAATCATTTTCTACAGTCAGAAACATATCTGTTCAGACCCTTCTCAGCAACACGATTCTGATACTGTGCCTCAAGTTATCTCAACATCCATTCATTCATTTCAGATTCACTTTCTTTCATTCCATGAAGTTAAGTAAACATTTATCTCCCTGCACCCACCATTTCCTGGGTATTTTGCTGTGTTATGCTTGTCAGCTAGTTACTGCAATGCATTATTCTTTTACAGCGCTATTTCTTAGGAATGTGGCTTCAAAACTGCATTGTGAAGAGGTCTGTAAGTTTTCTGTCTCTGATTGCAAACTGAAAACAGGACTAACATAATCAAATGTCAATATATGGACTGCCAGTAGCCAACGTGAAAGAAGCTACCACCACACAAATTCACAGAATGTAAAAATATTTCTCTCAGTCCAGCAGTAACAACTTGTCGTTTCTGTATATGTTCTCTGGTCATAGAGACAAACAATCCTTTCATTTTATCTTTGAGCAAAGTTTTCCAGTGGAAACAATATATCTAATATGAACAATTAGAAAAGACACCTACTGTTAAAATATTCCAGAACTGAAACCCTGCACGATTAGCAGTCCCACCAAAAAGGAGAAGTAGAAAATCATGGGAAATAATCCAGGCATTAATCAATCACACCACACAGCTAAAATCTAAGTGTTATGCAGCACAGTTGTTACTCTGCAAGAAGGAAGAGAGGGTGTACCAAAAATGTATTTATTTCTTTCAGGATTATAATTCAATTTAGAAACCAAAGTGATCATAAAATATACATACTAGGGTTTAACTTTAGGTCAGAGTCATAGGTTTTAAAAGACTGATATCCTAGATTTTAAAAACATTATCCTGAGTGATGTAGCACAGCCTCATATGGATCACTTTTAGTTTAGAAAATGTACAATTACTGATGCCAGCAAGAAGTCACACCAAGGCCAGATGAGATTAATAAGAAATCAAACTGCATGTCAGTAGCATAATAGAAACTGAAATGAATAATCAAATGGGCAGAGTATTCATCCAAATAAATGAAAGGCACAAGGAAAGTCTATGGTAAGCACTTAAATCATAAAGTTGAAAAAGTTCTTTGTGTAGAATGCTGCAAGTTTCATAATCCTTAAAATATAAAGGGATTTCATAACTTTCACCACAGTAAAAGGCAAGAACTGAAAAAAATCACAATATAGCAAGATTAGTTCAAAACTGTTAGATGTAGCAACATGGAGAATTTATTCCACATTCACTTTCTACACTTCCCAAACTTCAGAGATATTTTCAATGACTCTCCTGGTGGAGGCAGGGCACAATTCTAAGATACGAAGCTGTACAACCACAGCAGCATTCCCATGTTCTCAGGTCTTGTTTTGCAACTCTTTCAACCATTGGTATTTTTATGGGAAGCATATGTAACAAAGAAGCAAAGGCTGTCATTTAAGACATCCAGCAACAACTTCAGCACCAAAGATGCTACCTTCCAGATTATCTGAAGGAATAATTTAGGGCAACTCTTTGATGTAATCAGTGACGTACACTTAATATCTATCAGTACCAGGTTTATTATAAAAAAAATGTAACAAAAAGAAACATTTTAATTATAGTGGAGAGAAACAGCTTCCATTCCTTATTCCAGCGTTCTGCAAAGAAGAATGCCTTTTAAGCACAGAGGCAGAATATCTACACGTGTACCAAACTTTCAGTGACAGAAGGGGAGATAATGTACAGCATTTAAACAGTTTACAAATGTCTGTAACCTGAAAATTCCTGTACCATTTGCATCAGCGGCAGGCCAACAATGCATATCAACACAAGTGTAAGTTGATCAATTTCTAGTAAAAATAAGTATTCAGTATATCTATCCTGCATGGAAATGAGACTTAAGTCCCATTTAAATACGCTCAAGAAAGTGTATTTAAGTTTAAGAAAAAAAAAGACCTAGGCAAAAAGTTTTGCATATCTTATCAATACATTTTTAAGCAGTTTACATTCATTTTACACACCTGTCCATAAACGATTCACTCTTTTAGGACATTGGGTTAGAAATAACATTGACATAGGAAATTGATATGTGCTTTTCAATTATTTTAATGTTTACGATCAGAACTGCAAGGGAGATTGTAGTCAGTTTTCAAACTACATAAGACCCTACACCTTAGCTGACAAGAACAGGAAGGCAGGGGTCTTGAGAGGTCTCTGAAACAAGTACCAAGATCAAAGAGTGGAACAGGCAAGAAATGTATGTGCAGAAGTAAGCACTGCACTGAGTAGAATTTAGGCCATCCAAAACCAGCATTTGTTTTCTCTATTTGCACAACTCAGAGGATGAAATTCTATGGCCTACTTGTGCATAAGATTGAAAAAGATGACTCTAATGGCCTGTTTTGGACTTCAATCCATGTGTCTGATTTTACTTTAGGCTATGCTTTCCTGCTGCTCTGGCAATAACTAGTCTATATTTAGTCATGCTTAAAAGCATTTTTCCACTACTACAACAGAGCAAAGGGGTTTCAGAGTAAACACAATTCACATTCTGCACAGATTTAAAAGTTTAAGGCTTTTTTTATCAGGGAAACTTCTTTACCTCTTTTTCCATTTGAATTCCTTCTGCCCTGATATTTCTTTCAAATACTTCCCTCTTTTCTGTCTGTGGATTGGATTTTCTGTAAACCAGGATGTAGTCAATCCGACATTTTCCATCTCTAAAATACAATCCATTGGCTTTGTTTTTATCAGGTACTTCCTGTAAAGAGAAATTCAAACAATTCAGTAATGCTAATTTGCTTTGGTAGTTGTTGCATCAGCATTTTAATCAAGTTTTCAGTAATACTCAAAAGGAAAGATAAGGAATTGTGACAAGAAGTCCAAGTTTACATACAGTGTCCCTGAGGTTGTCTGAAAGAAGTACAAATTTCCCCATTTCAAAACCAGGAGGTCTTCTTCGGTAGATGTTTGGCCATACAGGTATGGGATAGGAGAGAATAGAGAATGCAAGTCAACATTCCTCTCCCACTACCCTCTAGAAAATTGGGAATAACGTTTTACATTAAAAAAAGAGCAGAAAATAATGTAAGTGAAATCTGAATATAAAAGAACTTAGCATAGTGGAATGTCTTTGTACACCTGAGAAGAATAATCAATGGCTTGAACATTAACTATACTGAGAAACACTAAATTTGGTGTGAAGTTTCTCCTTGCTTTGCGATTACAGTAGTTCCTCTGCTTCGCAGGACACAGTCTTGTGCCTTCCTCACTCATAACTCAGAATTTTCTTGGCTTATGGAAAAGCTGAGGCAACCCACTAGATTTATTCGAACATAGTTTCCAGTCTTTGGTCTAGTGATACATAAAAGCAATAAGTAATATTTCTTGATTATTTCCATCAAAGAATGTGCCTGCTCAAATTTTTGCTCAGAGAGAAAGAAAACGTTGTTAATAAGAGGTCAAGTGGGTCCTTCTAATGAGATCCAAGAGGCAAACTTCTGGTCTGTTTTAGAAATTCACGAGATAAAGTCCTCTGAAGCTTCTCCTCACAACTAAACACTACTTCCACATAATACAAATTTTGCCCAGGGATTAAATTTTTTCCTTCACCCAAATTGAAATTGTGTGGCAGCTGGTGAGTTTGGAGCATTCTGTTGAAGTAATATATACAGTGAATGATATGTGGAAACAAACAGCTCTCCCTCAGAGAGGGATAATGGGTAGGGACTTCAGGGACATCAAGATGAGTTGACTTCAAGCTGAAGGGAGGGTTAGGCTAATTCCTCTTCCTCTTTCTAGAATTTTCTCAATCATTCCTGCCATAAAAAGCCATGCTCTATAATATACGATCTAATCCCAGAAAAGAAAATTAAATTGCCTTTCACTTATAGGAAAAGTAGGGAATTTTCAGAATACTTTCAATTAGGAGAACTGCTCTTTAACTTCAGTTCAAAAAAAAAAAAAAAAAAAAAAATTATTAATAATACCGATAGGCCAATTGATTATTCCAAAAAAAAAAAAAAAAAAAAAAAAAAAAAAAAAAAAAAAAAAAAAAAAAAAAAAT
>JAOWBP010000001.1:41526998-41590497 GCA_028571105.1 Tragopan temminckii | reverse complement strand
TTCCAAAAAAAAAAAAAAAAAAAAAGAAAAGAAAAAAAGAAAAAAAGAAAAATCCAATTCAAGGAGTTCAGTGTAAACTTACTACCTGATTCTCAGTGAGCACTTTCTTTAAAAGGAAAAAACAATGAAAGCATCCCAAACGTACCATCCCCTTGGTACACCCAGTTTACTGAAAGAAGAAAGGGGAATTCTTCTAAGATTCCTTCCCTGCAGTGCCTGACTCCTGACACAGCTTAATACAGACTTGATATAGTGGGAGCTGTTCTTTAAGGTGAAAATGAAGGCAAGAAAAAAGACATAAGCCCTAAGGAAATAACAGTAATAAACCATTTATATCTATACTGCATATAATGCTGACAAATGATAATATCAGGATATCAGAAGTATTTTTCACGGAGTATTAAATATGAAAACAGCTCAGGAAACACAGTCATTTTTTTTTTCTATAAACGATGTTGAGAAGACATGAAAAACCAAGCAGAGCATTTAAATAAAAGAACAATGCAGCAGAAGATTCAGAGGCAGTGGGCCAGCTTAGTGGTTCTGCTCTGGTTTCTAAGCCTCCTGCTGTTCTTCCAGTTCTGCAGGTCCTATAGACACCGTGTGATTTTAGCACATGAAGGAGTGCAATGGGGATGTATCCACAGAGTTGAGAACAATCTGTGCTGAGGGCCTGCTGTACACACCATGTAGGATTGAGGGTTTACTTTGGGCCCACTCCAGTGTTGTTCCAGAGACTCTGTAGCTGATAGCAGCTTGAGTGTATCTCACAATTTATTTGCATCCAGGAAAGATCCAGGTTTGAAATCTGGGACTGTTCTGCATTGCAATCCAAAGCATGGGTAGGGCCTGCTGAGAGAGTCACTTCAAATTTACACTCCTGATTGGAACTAAAGTGGTAATACAGACCAGCTCAGACTTCAACACAAGGAATGTATCTTTCTCCACAAGGAACAGTGAATCCACTGGAAAAACAGATTTGCCCTCTGGCTTCCTATGTTTCACTTTTCTCTGAAGAAAATTCATTCAGCCTACACTGACTCATCAATGCATGTAAAACCTTACATTAAGGGGTGCCTAAAAGATTTAGATATTTATCCTGTAGGACTTATTTCTCAATAAATATGACTGCCTAAAACAATTACTTTCTCTTGGACCTGTGAAACCATCCCAAGTCCAGTATTGTCATTTTTCTTCCACAAGGGCAGCTTTGACAACATTGTCACTTGGAAGTACTTTTCATTTTAGAAATTTTGTATGAGAAATTCAGAGTGATAAACTCTAGTAGACTGGTATGGGCTCCAAGAAGATACACTTGCTGTTTCCCTGTTTTAGCCTGTAAGGAGGATTTATAGACCGAACTTGTTACAAGAACTCTGAGGGTGCAAACGTCCTACATGATATGGAGACACTCAAACTGGCTTATCAGTGTTAGGAAACAGCAGCTGCAGGGCTTTTTGCACCAGCCTCAGCATTCTAGGTTTGCACTATTCCAGACAGAGACTTCTCTGCCACCTTGGTATTCATGCTTTCCGGACATTGCCTCTCCTTTCCCTCTGTCATGACTTCAAAATTCACTTTTCCTTAAAAAAAAAACCAAACAAACATAAATCTAGAACCAAGTTTTACTGTAGTTTTTGGTGGAAAAGTTGTCTAGACAGGTGTGTCAAATCTCCATTCCTTTGTCTGAAAAAGAATACCCGAAGAAACTGGCAGAACGGGAAATACTTCACTATAGCAATAAATTTAGCATTTCTGGCTATCTAAAGTTGTGTAACTGGGAATTCTTTTGCAAGGAATACACCAGCTTTCTTATCCTTAGACCCTCAATGTCAGCCATCAACATTCATAGGCATATGACTCAAATACACATACATGTTAGGAGGACTTTTGCCTAAAAGCGAATCCTAAGTATCTCATTACTCCAAATCAGATAATTTGCAACCGTACCAACCATAGAGACTTTAACTGGAACTTCATAATCAAAAGTGCCAATAGGAAAATCAAGGGAATTCAAACTTTTATCTGCAAGTCTTCTAAAATAATGAATCAGAATGGACCCCAGCGTTCATTAATTTAAGGACAGATTAGATTTTGTCTTCATTCCTGCTTCCTTTGGTATTTAGTTATTATCAATATGAATGCCCAATAAACATACGATCATAGAATTTTGAGGAGATCACCTTTTCCTGCTGTTTGTGCTAGTTGAAATTACAGTCCGCTACATAAAAATTCCCAACTGTGAGAGGTGGTTAATACTTGTGATAACCTGTGTGGAAAAAGAATGCAGCAGCACCCACCTTTTAGAACACAGTTCTAATCAAAGAAGGAAAGTAGTTCCTGTATGGGAGAGTAAGTTCTTTTTCATAATGCCATGTTGACCCCTTAAATTACAGTTCTGCGTAGGCTGCCAGTGTATTTTTTCATTTACCTACACTGGTCAGTATACTCATTTTGACACCATATATTTAATTATATGGAGCATTTCCTAATAATGAAGTTATGCGGGCTGCTAAACAAAGTGCCTAAAAGTTAAAAAGCAACAGATTTGTAGTTTTCTATGCAAGCTTAGTGTCGTTCTAGATCCTGGTTGCTGAAGAAGACAGGAATTTGATGGAAAAAAAAATGTAGTTAACATATACTGAGGTAAATACAAGAAAACTGAGTAGAAACTGCACAGAGTATCAGAGGTGTAATAAAGAACATCAGAGTTCTTACATGCAATATGAATAACTTTTTTTATGCCATAATAGTGCGAATTCCAATTTATACAAAAGATTGTTAAAACAAACACTCTTCTGCACAATGTTAGCAACACTAAACCCAAATATCTTAGAATTTGAGTTTAAAGTGAAGAGCGTATGGGTGACTTTTACAGTTTTAATTTCAAAACTACTTATATCAGCTGGAATCTCAAGAACATATACGCTATTTTAAGTAGAAATCAATTTTTTTTACCAGTTTCATCATTCTAACTTCCTTGAATACAGAAGACTAATTTAATACTCTATAGAAGGAAAGGCAGAATAGATGTAGAACTGAAGTGCAGATCTTAAACCATTTTCTCCTTCTTTCTGTTGCAAATCTAATTCTCAGAAAATGAAGCTTCAATCAAAACAAAGGTTCAACATTCTAGTCACAGTATGTCCCAAGATTTAGATTTGTAACTGTACACCTAGTACCTACTGTTCTCTGATCAATGCACACAAAGAAAAACATGATTTTTAGTTTGCTCAGACCTCATCTCTGTCTGAATGAAACCAAACAAAATAATGACACATCTTTAGCCAAAGGGCATGCTGAATCCTTATCTAACTCTACATCTTTGATGGTACTGTTGATAAAGCTCTATCCATAAATCTTCAAGGGATTTTCTGGTTAAGCATGAGCAACAAACAACTGAAGCAAACAGTATTCCAACTTGTCAGCTAAGCAAACTGATAAGAAAACTTTGTGTTCTTTTTTTTTTTTTTCTCTAAGGTTTTTGGATTATACATTCATTTTCACAGATTGAAATAAGAACAGCTGAAAAATGTATAATTTCCTTTTGGAGTTAATCTGGGGACTCCATGGACTTCAAAACATTTTTATTTTCTTTCTCTCTCTCTCTCTCTCTTTTTTTTTTTTTTTTTTTTTTTTTGCTCTTATAATGACCTATATAGTTATTTTCCTCAGTTATGGTTATGCAATAAATAAATAAATAAACCTATTCAACTAGGAAAATTTTCAGACATCTTCCCTTTTCCTTTAAAAAACCAAAAAAGTATACATCGAACAGGTGAAAAAAGGTTTTGCTGTTAAATTAACAGCAGCATGTATTGTTCTCTCTCATCACTTCTCTTCCTGATCATTTTCTGCTCACTTTTCCTCTTTAATATGCAAAAGTTGTGTGCCTTTCAACCCTGCCCTTTAGTTAGAGACCACATGGTACATGTTCACAAAAAGCTACACATAAATATCATGTCAGGTTACTGTTTTATAATTCAAGCAGGTGAAGAGGGCCCTTTGTAGGTTGTAGGGGAGGCTGTGAAAGATCAATGAGGGAAGGGGAAGATGAAATTGTGAGCAAGGTCAAACACATCTCTCGGTGGAATGAATTTTGTCACTCTAATTATCTGTCTAAACATTCTAGGAGCATAGCTCTCTGTGGGCTGAATTTCTAGTACAAGAAAAATTGCTCCATCAAATAGTCTTACTGTGCTCTCTGTATCTGTTGTAGTTTCCATGGAAATAATTAGGATGCATTTCTTTTGGTACAACCTATTTAACCTACATAACACTCTAGCTCCTGGAAAAGTCATTGTCTGTAACTATGCCTTCTAAGATACTAAACAAAAGTCTCGGGGCAGAGGCTTAAACAATATCCTATGGTCTTCCATTCTTCTTAACTGTTAGCATGGCTCCTGCCAGTTCTGATCTGTGCCGATCAGCACTTTGCCAAAAATCCTCAGGCACATCTAGGAGGTAACCACTTCAAGCAAGTAGTCTGGATATGGTCACACCCCCTAAGCAGGTGAAAGGAGGTCTTAGAGCCAGGGATGAGTCCATGGTCTCCTCACTCCCTGAGGTTGGCACAACATTCATAGGCAGTTGGAACAGTTAAAGGGTATCACAGTCCCTTCTGTCCAAAAGACACAGAAAGGCCCAAATTTTCATGCTTGAGCCCACAGTGCTTTGCCTGTATTATGACATAATTTAAAAGGGACTATGTGCTGAATGATGATTCCTCCTTGATATGTTCTATGAATCAACATTATGCATCATCAAGTCTGTTCTGCTCTTTACTTGATTGGAAATTGTTGTGTATCTGACAGCTAGTACCTTTCATGAGATTTATAAGTGCTCCTCCTTCATCCATACTCCAGATGGATTAATATAAGGCAAATCTTGTCTTGTAGAAAATGAGATTTTGAATGAAATCACATTTATTCCCTTATTATAGTGGACATTATTTTAATAATTTTCTGTGTTCTTACCTCTCCCACCACTTCCAACCTGCTGGCATCATCAGAAGTACTGGTCAAGTTACCATGGTGAAGCAGGGAATCATCATCTTTGGAAGGGCTGTTCACACTTTCTAGCTCATCAAAGAAAATGTTGACATCCTTAGCTACTAAAAAACAAAGATAAAAACATACGTTCAAATGCATTCGAGCCAAATGAAGACAATGAGTGTAACACATTATCAGTGATCCCGCTTTTTAGTTCTGGTGTATCTATGATGTTAAGTTTAAAATCTCCTGATGAGCAGTGGTGAAGATTTAGGATATTGTAATATCTCTCTGATCTTAAATAAGTAATCACCTGTCACAATAAAACATTTGTAAGCTATCTCCTTGGATTCTCTTGGGATAAGTGGCTTAAAGGATTGCTTTCTTTATCACAGCCACAAAAAATTGCTTTCAATGAGGAAGGTATTTTTAAACTACTGCACAAAATATCAAGTTAGAAACTGTACAGACCTGTGGCAGAAGATCTCAAATAAGTACTGCTACTTGAAAGACACTGAATATATGAGCCTGGGCTCATATATATATTTCACAAAATTTGGCATCTTTTGATATATATATAATGCTAACATATTCAGATATACTGACTGCCCAGCCCTCAGTCATGCTACATTAAACCCAACTTGGTAAAAATTAAGGAGACATAAGGTCCTGGACCACATTCCCCTGATTTGGGGGCCTGTCAGTGGGTCCAAGGTCCAAGACACTGATGTACAAGGGGAGAGGCCCCAGACAGCGCTCAGGGTAGCCCTGCTTGCCCACCCCAGGTCCATGTCTGACACTGACACCCCTCACTGGACCTAATCTTGATCCCCAGTCTGCAAGCTGAAGTCCTGGCCTGGCCTCAGCCCATCCCCAGAGAGGTGCCCAATGCATGGGGTTGCAGTTGTCCCAAGGCTCCTGGCTGCTCTGCTCCCACCTGAGTGGTGGGGTGGGCCCTGTCTATGGGTCCCTGCCCTGACAATCCAATGGGGAGCCCCCACTGAGCAGTCAGCTCACACCATGTGTGATTGAATACAACAACTTGAGTAACTGAGTTTAATTTCTTCCAACTTCTATGCAATGTTGTGTCATGATAATTTTATAGTAATTAAAATAAAAGCATTGGAAGACTTTGAATGCGTTAAATGCTGGCACTGTACTCAAGGTTAGAGTCAGAAGGCAATGGGAAGCTGTCGGCAGAGTGGCTTTGCACTTCTACAGTACCACATAAAGGCCATTGGCTTCAGAGACTGAGGGGCTGCTGGCCAGAAGACATGGGAATGGGAGACATGGGGCAGGTAGGCTGCAGCCAGCCGGGTCTATCACTGCACTCCAAAGCTGCTGATCTTGGGTGAAAGGATGGTGAAGAGCTGCATGTGGGGAGAAGAAAGATATCTTTGTTGAGGATCAAGCCTCAGCTGTGCAGAGGTTTCATTCACCTCTCCAGCCTCACGTTTCATAGGCAAAACCCAGAATTATGACAGCAGAGTCGTCTTGGAAGGGACCCCCAAAAAGCAGCTGCTGAGCCTCTTCCTCTGAACTAAGGCAGGGTTAAATGACTCATTCCTGGCAGAAATTTGTCTAGTCCACCATTCCTCATTGTTTTGCAAATCTGACTGACTTTTTGTACACATTTTTCTGTTGTACAGTATACTCCTGGCCCTTTTGCTTCTCTGCTGTTCCCCTAAGTAGGTAACAGGCAGTTGTCATTACTGTTGATGTGAATTTATATTAGCAGGTAACAGACAAAAATCTCTAATTGCTAATGGCAACTTTACTCCATTTTTAACTCCTGGCTGCAGGTGTAAAAACACATTCCTCCACTGTGGAGAGAGTGAATAGCTGCCAGAAATTAAATGCCATTAACTGTTCCCTAGCCATCGTAAGTGCTATGTGACCTCCTTTCCACCCTTCCCTTCTTCAGTGGGCTATGACCTAGTTTAAGAAATCTTTTTTCTTTAAATCTCCAATGCAACAGACTCTGTAGATTACCTGTTCTTTACTATCACAAGCCAGGGAAAGATTTCTTCATGTCCTGGACATGCATCTATGCTACAGTTTACATATATTATTATTTTACTGTCCACTGTGAGCACTGCTGCCCTTTTGCACTTGCCTTGTATAGTATCTAAAGTCTGTTATTACAACTATGGGTAGATTAAAAAAAAAAAGAAGACCCTATTGAAAGCTTCAAGAATTCTTCATGTGCACACACACAATAAGGACAATGTTGACAACATACCTTGTATTTTACATCACAGTACTTTAGCTTATGAGGCCACTAATAATTTCAGCAGCAACAGAAAGGTATACACATCCAAATAATCCACACTAGATACAAACCTAGTGAACCAACACAAACATTGTAATTTTTAATTGAAATTCAGAATTTCTAACACTTTTATGAGTGTATTCTCCATCTATGCAGTATAACAAGAAATTTTGTGCCAGATTAAATGTTTTTAGGATAACATACTAATCCTCAAGTTTAACAATTTTGGAGTTGGATATTCTATCACATAAGATAATAATCTAGATGTAGATCACCACCAGTTTTTGCACAAATGTTCAAATGAGAAGAATACTCAACATAAAGAACTACTGGAACAAAAAAAAAAAAAACATTTGGAATGATTTGAAACTTGACTGAAGTGAAATCCAGAAATGCACCTCCAAAAAGTATATGATCAACACCTCAGCATAGTCTGAAAACAATTGTGAGAAAAACGAACCCAGAAATATAATCAAATAGGGAAGTTCTCAGAGGATTATGAGAGATGTATATCTGTTGCAGACAGGAGCAATGAAAGATGAAGAAATGAAAGTAATTTTGCCTGTATGTTATCCTAACTAGTTGCTTTTCCTGCCACGAAGACTGCCCTGGTATAACTGATGAGACTTTGAAATACTAGAATTGCTGTTTCCTGAAGTGCCAATAATGCTTGGACCTGCAAAACAGATGTTTTTAAGTGGGTGTCTGAGATACACAAACTGGTGTGAAAGAGAGCAAATATGTTTGGAAGTTTCAAACAGAGAATTGCTGGATTATTTTCAGATTTTGTGAGGAACTCACAATCTCATTTCAAGGTTATTTTAAAATTCAGCCCAACTCAGTAGGGACTATAAATTGTGGAAAATGCGAACCTCAGCTGGCTAGTGAAACTAGCTACAAGGACCTGTCTGGACTGCCAGTAGTGGAAAACTACTTATATCAACAGTACACAGATAATTGTTGGTTGGAAGCTTCAACAAACAGGATAAATAGTGAAGAGATGTTCTGAACTACCTTGTCTGTGATCCAGGTGTCTATGACCCTCTTCCAGTCACAGAAAGTTATGTTACTGGTGAGAACGCGGAGATCTTTATACTTCAGTTGCCTTGCTGTTTTTATTTTTGAAGATACACTCCTATTATTTCACTCACTGGTACTAAACATGGAATTGAAACATTTGCTAAGAACATTTTTCTACCCCAAATCTCATTGGATAGTAAACAATATTATTTAATAAAATATTGTGCCACAAATGTAAATAAATAATTTAAAAACTCACAAATCTTATTTGCTTCACTTTAATAATGGTGATGATATTTCCAGTGCAACTCTTCTGTTGGCTTTACCTAACTCGGCTATTCTACTGCAATGAATAAGAGCACTCACTCCTACACTGCTGCTAAAGGCATAATCAGGGCTCCACTTTCTCTGTTCCCTTCAGACTGTGATAAATACATATATCATCAAATGATCCTAACAGAATGATATCTAATAATTTTATTATTTATATGCTTTTGAGCGTTCATTTGAGAAGCAGACTGGTACTGGTATATGGAGATATCTTTTTAGGCAATGAAATTTAACAGCAATGCAGAGCAGCACGTACATTGCTACAGGAGATATCAAGAACTCCCCCCTATGGTTTTATATTAGCTTCATTATGCATGTTCATTTTTCCCCCTCATGTTCCACTTTGTGGGGGAAAAAAGAAAATCAGTGAGTTGAAAATTCAGAATCCCTAGAGGAATTAAAAAAAATGTGTGAATACAAATCATATTAACACAAATGTAGCAGAATCACATATTTTGGAAACTGAACTCTAGGAAATTCTAAGCAAGAATCCCTGCGAAATCTCAGTGGTTCCACAAGCCTCTCTGGACTGAGAGCACTCAAGAGTTACACCTCTTACCCTCCTGAAGACAGACACTCAAAATTCAAGGTGCCTAAAAATAAGAACTTTCATTCAAAATTGAAAGTTGACTCTATGAATTACTGGGGCAAGATGGAAATATGGTCAGAGATGATGTTTCTGTTAATTAAGAGCTTTATTACTGATTGTCACACTTTGCCACCAAGTATACTTTAGCTTTGGGGAATGCAAGTTATAAATCAATATTGCAGAAGGTGCTCTTTAGAGACTTTTAGGCCTATCAGATAGCACTGAAGAATGAAATTCTTTAAAAATTATTCACAGCAATGTTTATAATATGTGTAGAGCATTTTTACATGAAGATGATGGTGAAAATGGTTGATTTTAAAATTGTCAGTATTACAGAATAGTTCCTAATAAAAAACTTGAGTACAAAACACTTATTTTGCAGAGAATTGCAAAGCTTGAGTAGGAAGAACCAAGACTCCTGCATCTTGTTGAAATACAGGTTATCTTTTTGCATCTTTCTGTTGGAGCCTGGCAGATACAAATGTTTCTGCAAGGAAGGAATGCTAGAGCTACTGCAGCCCAGAACTTTTTGAAATGCTAAATTCTGTAACTACGCAGTGATCTGTTACCCTGTTTCAGGAAAATCACAGATTTCTGACTTCCAGACTAGGAGGAAAAATGAGACAATCAAATGATTTATTTATTTTTATTAAACCTGGCAGGAGTCTATGCAAACTGAAAAGCCAGAGATATTTTAGTTTTGCTTTTACTGCAATGGCAATGGAAAGAACCAAATCACAGGAATTCATGAAAAGTGCTTTGAAATCAGAACTTTTTTTTTTTTAAAAAACAGAATTATTTACCTCTTTTCCATAAGACATCCAACTTCTCAGAATAATAACTAGGAAAAAGCCATGAAAGCCTTTGCCAGCTTTTGTCAGGGCACCCCTAGGCATGCCTACCCTTGGCCAGACCCCCAGGGCTCCCCCACCTGTTCCAGCCTCATGTCCCCACATCTCCCCGAGGCCCATCAGCCTCTTTGCAAGCCAGGCTACATCAGGGCTGGCCTCCAGCCCCCCACAGCCCTGCCCAGCTCAGCCATGCCACCTGCCCAGCTGGGCCCACCTGCAGGCCCACAGTCTGACCTTGACCCAGGGTGCAGAACAGGTGCATCATCCCCTTTGGCAGTTTTACACCCAGTGCAATCCTCTACTTTGAAGTGCATATTTATAACCATTTTAAGATAAGAAATGATTGTTTCTGGGCTGCCTCTTATAGACTACTGATTAATTTCTGAATATACTGCTGTCAAGAGGAAACTGTAAAACACTTAAAAGAAAATTTTGGAAATGCATGTTTAAGACTCAAGCATGAATTGTGGTACTCAAACAGAACTTAGCTTTGAAGCATTAGAAGTGACTTTTAGTTCTTTTATAATATGAGTATAATCACATGAAAGCATATATACATAATACAATAACTATCTTCATTCTTAGTCTAAGAAAGAACCAGAAGGGCAGAAAAAAATGAGCTTCAGAGCAAACTGTTTGTTTTAAGTAATTAATCATTTATAAAACAATAACAACAATGAACCTCTACTCTTGAATAATTACATTTAGAGTTTTCAAAATGGAAGGAGTTACCAGCTAGCTAAATTTACACAACATGGCTCCTGAAAAGTAAAATGCTCAGGAAACTCATGGTAAAAATATGGTTATTAAAAGTAAAACATTAGCCTTTTAAAATTTTCATTCAATGCTAATAAAACCTGGGAGCAAAAGTAACAATCACTATTCCAAGCAACCACCTTTGAAATGATATTTATGTTTATTTTAACGTAATTGTTCGCTGTTCACAGATCTGTAGTTTATAAGACATTCCACTGGACATGTAGCAAGACTTTACAAAATATCTTTCCAGAAAAGAATGTGTCTGACTGTTATAGAGGTTAATTTCCCAGCAGCAATTGTGTCTGATCTGGATAAAGAAAAAACATTGTCTCCAAGGCTGTAAAAGTCACATTCTTTTAAAATGGCTCTAAAGTTGTCTTTAAATCAAAATGGTAATTCTTAGAAGACTCTTTGTGTGATGCTTTTTAGTTTTGAAATGATATTCAAATTGCTAAAACAATTTTGAAGCTTACTTCAATTCATATTATATCCAAGAATCACTTCCAAATACTTGCTTTACATAGGATAGAATTAACTTAAATGTGAAATATCCACAGTGCAGAATTTTGTGTCTAAGCTGTAGTACTGATTTAAGTTAGCTTATCTCCCTAAATTCCATTTGCAGGTAACAGAGAAAAATAGCCACTTTAAAGTCGTGGGTCACCTAATCTGTATTAGCCACCTACTTCAGACTGAGACAAACTGAGATCTAGACATCCTTGTTACTTTCCACTGACTACAAAAGGCACTTAAATATTGAACTGAGATGTTGATATCTTCATTGCAAACCTCTGCATTTGAATTAGATGAATCCTGTTTTTTATCATCACAGAAAGACAGCATACTTTTAAAAGTAACTGGAGGTTTTATCTAAAAGTTTAACATTTAAGGATGTAAGTAAATCTGTGCCTTCTTGAATCAGAGAGTATACCATTAAAGTATGACACAGTACCAAGAGAAGTTGAGATGTGGCCATATAGGAAGAATTCAGTTTGGAAAAACACTGCTAATAATTCTAATCTTGGCATCTAATTGTTTCAATTAAATCATCCTCATGCCTGAAATGGAGAAGATAACAATTTCTTGTGTAAAAATATAGTAACTTCCCTGATAATCTGTTTATCTTTGTTTATCTATCTTGTATATTCTCAGACTCTGAAAGATTATAGTATTTTTTCAGCCACTCCAGTCCACAACCACAACTCGTCCCAGGCCTCTATCTGAGCTATGGCATATTAGTGGTGATCCTGATGGGAAAAATTTTTAGTTTGCAAAACATAGAATTCACTCTAAAAATACAATTTAAATAATCAGGTGATTCATTATCAAATGATCACTACTGTCATTTTTCAAACCTGAGTTTCCCTTCCATCCCCAAACTGATCACGAGATCTGATCCTACCACTGTATGGTTACTGATTCTTATGAAAAAAATTAGAGTGCAGACTCATTCTTTTGTGTCTTATAGCAATTAATAATGTAAGTTGCTATTAGCTTTAGAAAACTATTAGCTTTATTAAGTAGCTTCAGAAAGTTGCTATGCAAAATTCAAAGTTTAAAATTGGAAAAAAGGGAAACGGGAAGCCAGCTATCAATGTCACCATACCATGTGCTTTGATCCTTGGCCAGCACAAGATTTTTCAACATATTATGGAAAATTCTCACTGAAATTCCAGATTCATTTAGATTCCAGAGTTGCATCAATCTTTGGGGTGGGTGAGGGTATCTTCAACCTTTGTTAAAAAGACTAGTGTTTTTTCTAACATAAGTCTTAAGATTATCCTGCAATTGCATTTGAGAAGGATGGATCGATCACTTCACAGACCACAGCATACTACTTGTAAAAAGAGGTGGTTCCACTACTGAGATTATAGAATCATAGAATGGCTTGAGTTGGAAGGGACTTTAAAAATATTTTTCTTCCATTCCCCTTGCAGTAGGCAAGCATTTCCAGCCACTAAATCAAGCACCAGGTTGCCCAGGGCCCCATCCAACCTGGCCTTGAACACCTCCAGGGATCGGGCATCCACAACCTCTCTGAGCAGCCTGTGCCAGCACCTCACCACCCTCTCAGTGAAAATTTTCCCCTGGACATCTAACCTAAACTCCCCCTTTTTTTAGTTTGAAATCATTCCCCCTTGTCTGTCTTCCTTCCCTAGATAAGCAGGAGTTCAGTTGTCATGAAAAGCTCATTACTTCTGATCTCAAAATTTACCTTGTGCAACAATGTGAATATACTCCAGTACTCTGTAAAAACATAGAACTTCAAATCCAGTTTTAGGTCTCAGACTGAAGGATATATATGATAATAATAATTCACAGAGGTATCAAAGAATGTCAAGAATGGATTAAAGTAACATGACTCAATATTTCTCATTGTTTCTGCATAGGAAATATATACTGCTGGAATCCTCATGTACACAATAATCCAAATCTTAGTAAAATATATCTTAGTGGCTTTCAATAGCTCACTGAACTTTTTGTGACAAGTATTCACTTATCATTCAGTTTGTTAATTTGTATGTAGTAATATTTGTAGTTATAATTTCAATATATCACAATTGATTTATTTGACCATCTAATTGATTTTACATCCAAGTAATAACTTACTTTCTTGTATAGCATTAAGAATTTCTGAAAAGTCCACATCTGTCTTCTGTGCATCTGGTTTTATCCATATTTGTGTTTCCAAATGGTTAACCTGCAAATCCTCTCTTCCTTCTGAAGAAATTGAAGAGATTGATGGAGTTTGTGACAGTGAAGTAGAAAATCCAGCCAACAGGCTTTCTGGTATGGGAACATACACATGGAATAATGCTACCTATTTTTTTCCCCCCTAGCAGAACCAATTTTTCTTCAGGCAGCTTTTGATATAGCCAGAATTGATATAAAGCCAAATAGAATGAAACAACAGGCTCTGCTACAAGGAATGATGTAGAGTCACCACTGGTGAGTTCCTTATTCAGGTGATTATGTGCTGCCATGCCATGAGCATCTCCTCACCATGCCATCTACAAAATTAACTCCAAAACATGAAGACAGACAAAATGTTTTGTTGCAAATGACACAGCACTACCGAAATGGCTAGGCTAAAATAAAACAGACACACGAAAGACAAATAAAAGCTAAAGACGAGAAAAAATCATTAGGATAAAAAGAGCATGGACAGCATGTTTCAGCCATAGGACACCATAGGGTCTCACATTGCAGGGTGGTGTGCTATGGTCTAGGAAGCTCTCTAGTACTGCAGTCTATTTCAAAGGAGGTCTCACTGGCATGTAATTCTATCAGTTTAACTGTTATGTTGTCCTTTTAAAAGCATTACAGAAAATTAAAAACATAGGCTGGGGTGATATTTTCAAATCTGTTTGCACATGTGAATAGGCATGAGATTTGCCCCTCTATCAAGTTTCACTGTTCTTTCAACATGAGCAAAGAAAGCAGGAATTTTTCAAAACACACTCTTTCCACGTAAGCAAGTGTTACCACATATCAATATAGGAAAAGGTATTGGGTATATGGGCTTAAACTCCTGGCTACAGGGTGCTCCAATGCAGCCAGAAATGGAGGGAGCTATCACAGAAGCATAGAATTGCTTGAGTCAGAAAAGACCTTAAAGGTCATCTGGTCCAACTCCCCTGCAATGAACAGGAACGCCTACATCTAGATCAGGGTGCTCAGAGACCCTCCAGACTGACCTTGGATGTCTGCAAGGACAGGGCATCCACCACCTACCTCTCTGGGCAACCTGTTCCATATAGTCAGTTTTTATTAAATAACTCTTACAAAGAGTTAGCAGATAACTGCAGGGAGCTTAGAGCCACGTTAGGAAGGACTTTGGAATAAAAAGTGTCAGGTCATCTAGGCCATTTCTATGCCTTCACTAGTGGCTACCACTCTAGCCTTTTATGGAAGCCTTTTTCTTTCTTCTGCATCCTGCCTCTAACAAGTCAGTCTTCTGAATTTCCTTCTAACCTACTGTAGTCATAGAATGGGGAGGGACCAACTGTCAGTTGTCCTCAAGAGACTACTGCCTGGATAAGTGTTACAAATTCTATTCCTGCACACCAAATTACTCAACTCTAAAATAGACCTTACTTCACTTATGGAAATATAAACCTCAAAATGAGCATTCAACATTTTCAGTCTTTTTTATTTGTTAATGCTAAAATATTATAAATTCAAACCATCTCACTCTTGCCCTAGAATATTCTTTTGTTCCACTGTTAAATCAGAGTCAGCTCCCCTTATAGATTCCCATAAAGTGATCTATCATAATAGCAGCAGGAATCAGTATTTAATGATGTAGAACAAAAAGAATTTCTTAAGTGAGACAGCTGAGTATTCATATAGTAGCAGTACGGGGAAATCTGCAGACGGCCTCAGAGATGGCAGCCTAGGCTCTGCCCCAGAAGAGAATACAAGAGACTAAGGAAAAATACTGCAGCTACTGAAAAAGGCATATAGGCAATAGGACAAAAGTAGAAAAGTAAGTAATGTGCAGTTTTGTCAGTGATACCATTCATTTTCCTGTTAAAAACTTATCACTTTTTAATTTAAACAAATACATCCTCAGATCCACCAACGTGTCTTTTCTGTTTGAACCCTAGCTGGAACTGACAATACTGATACATGTAAAATACAAATGATAGTCTCATGGACTTCTCTGAAATATAGTAGCCTTAAGATCTGAGCTCAGGACAAACAAATCAGACCAACAATATCAGCCATTCTGATTTCACTCAAAACCACATGCACCATCTTCCACTGGTCCTCTGTGATTTAATACATGGCTATTCACAAACATGCCTCCACCAACACAAGGAGAAAAAGAAATGCATCTGCCAACAACATAGCTTCCACATAAGTGGTTACAGGCATACTTTCTTCTCACATGATCTTCATGGTGTCAATAGACAGAGTTGAAACAAGGTACAGTTATTCCTACCCACCTCCCTCTCCTTTGGCACTCTGCAGAGGAAATGCTGCATTTTTTTTCCAGAGACAAACAATCCCTATGTGATAGGTCATGGAATGGCCGATTCCTGATTTACTGGTGGACAAAGGTTTTAGATCAGCAGGTGTTTGGACAGGTCACTCTCCTGCATCCTTTATCTTACCAGTGTACTCCAGTACAAACCGGGAAAGTATCTGCTGTTGCTGCTGCTTTTGGTTGGCTTTAGCACATCCTTCTTCCATTAACAGCTGCTCATTTGTGCTTTATTGGTGTTAGGTCCCACTGATTTCACTCTAAGAAATATTGCCCAGGAGAATGTCAGGAAAAGACCCAGGGAAACATGAGAAATAAGCAAATATGGATAAAAGTGAAGTAACTATTAAATTTATCAAAATTTAAGTGATTTTATTAAAAGGTTGATACAAGACTTTTCTCCATTTATTCAGACACTTTAGTTCACTGAAGTTGCATTTTAAATTATCTTATAGCATCTACTCTGGTGTGCTCTTCAAAGTAGTGAACAAGTAGGACATTTTTTCCTTTATTTATTTTGAAGGGTCTCTACTAATGAAGTTAAAAAAAAAAAACCCACGAGATTTTTAAAAAAAGCATTTCATTTTTTACAGGCTGGATGAGAAGACTTCTTCTAAACTGGAATTTTATTAAAATTGTGTTTCAGACAAGCAAGTTAAGTAGCAAGGTAGTCAATATAATGTTAATGTTATACAAGGTTTCCCACTGCAGTGACAGATTCTGCATCTACTTAAAATGAAGAACCTACTGAGGTATTTTGCTTGATGAGAGCCTTGTTACTGGTATTACCTAGTATTACTCAATTAGCAAAAGCAGCATTTCAGACTTGGGCTTCAAAAACAAAAACTTTTTTTTTTTTTTTTGCACGGTAAATATCTGGAGCCATACTTTCAAAGCCTGCACATTTTACACATGCACTGTGATGTGCAAATTATGTTTGCACACAGACACCCTCACATTGTGGCCTGAAGCTGAGCATAAACAATTGCGTGCGCAGAAAAATGTAGAGTTTCAGTGTCTGGCACCAAAACAGAGGACATGCAAATAAGTTGGATGGAGAAAATTATTCCATTCCCAAACTACAATGAGGTGTTCATATTTATTCAATAATTTCGAATGGAGGTAATTGTTGTAACTCAACAAGGCAGACGAGTTACTTGAAGAATTTTACTATTTAGGCTCTGCTCATGACTAAGAACAGAAATATTTAACTCAGTTGCCTGCTGAAATTACAGTCTTTCTTCTCTATCCTCCCTCAATTCCAATCAACTCAGCAAGCGCAAACAAATGTTTTGTCTACAGCTCTAGAAATTTCTGCAGAGGTAAATCTGTAGCTTCAAAGCACGTTTCTGAAGAGGCAGCTAGGTAGTGCCAGCACATATGTAACTATAGTGGCAAACTAGGAGCATCTTAAAGGTCCATTTTGCTGTTTATACAGTTTTCTCTAATTTGAGGTACTTATTTTTACCTGTGTAGGCCACAGGATTTGCTTCTTACATCTACAAAACATAGAATACCAGATAATAATGCACATTGAAAGAGGCTTTAAAGACTTCTTATTTAAATCAGAGCACTCCATCCTAAGAGCATTAAAACACAATATGTTTCAAAGACTGAAAAATTTGGGTGCCCTCTGGAAGTATCTGCAGACCTTTTAAAAGACTCTGACCTGGTAGATTGTCATATACATCCATACTTAGGGACTTGAATATATCTCCTGATAGGCTTAACTGGCTTACCAATCATGTTAAAAAAATAGTATATTTTGTCATTGGTCAGCATAGCTAATCAAATCTTTCACCATTTCTTTTAATGCTTTTCCCACTGATTATGGATAAAATAGAATGCCTGCATGGTACTGTGAGAATCAAAAGCTGAGTGTGAACACAAAAGAACGCCCCATTTGTTTTAACTGTGCTTTGAAAGGTAGTGGAGTGAATATATATGGCTACTTAATTTTACACAGGAAAGTCTATATAACGCAAGGAAAAAGAATTTTAAAACCCAAATCATTATTTAGCACGAAGAACCTATGTCATAGCTGTCTCTGTACGTGGTCACGTCAAGCGTATCCTACTAACAATACCAGAGTTATTTTTGAAAGGCAACTGAAAACTAGTTTCCCTTTACATTGCAATACACTGTAAAGCATATAATACATCTAATTATGTTAACACAAACTCTCTCCTTATCTGCCAGAAGCAGCAATAGTGAACACACAATTTCTAAACACCTAATACTACCATATTATCACAGCCTAAAATATTTTTTAAATGTATGGTGTCGGTTCTGCCCTATGTTGTACTTTAGGTGAAGTCAGAAGCTACAAAGAAGTGGGATATCTGCATGCTCTCTCTTTCTGTGTCCCTCATGCTGCCTGTGCCTTTTAAACAGACAATCATAGAAAAAATGGATGGATAGTCCTTGGTACAAAGCCACATCTTTAAAATCTCTCCTGACAAAGCAGCCTGAACACCAGGCTATAGGGATAGGATCCTGCTAGTCCTCAGCCTTCAATTCTTGCATTTCGAACCATTCCACTGCCCATAACATGCCTTTCACATGGGGACTATCAATTCCAACAGTCTGCACTTACCATCGAGAAGAAGGAATCTCCTAAGCAGCAAGTACAAACTGGACAGCAGCTCAGGAGAGCTGATGATCCAGGTCTTCCACAAGTACATGCAGCCAAATCATTGAACTGTTGTGCAAAAGGACACAACATCCATCTCTATTCTCCAGCTTTTCTCTTATATATGACTGAATGTTTTGAAAGCTGAAAGGACTGAAACGCCCACCCAGAATCCACCAGAATACCATGTCACATATTTCTATGGCTAGTATTCCCAACTGCCTGGTGGCACATGGCCCCTCTACAAATCCTTACACAATCAGTAGAGGGGCATTATTGCACAATGAGCCTTTAAATTACCTCCCCCCAGAAACACTTCTTTTCACCAATAACGCAAAGAGGCAAGGAACCAAAGTGTGTTCTACTGAGAACAAATCTCATCTTTTCAGTTGTCACAGTATATGGCATAGGAATCCATGGGAGACAGTCTGAAAATGGCACAAACCATTCTGTGCAACAAAGAAGAGACAGACAATGCTATACAGTTGCATGTTGCAAATGAGAATCTAGAAAGAAGTCTGAGATCTAAATGAACTGAACAGCTCATTTCATTTCACGTTACTCGTATTTGTATTAAAATGGCAGCAGGAATGATTACGTTTTAGTTCTGCCGCTTTCTTTTTACACTGCAAGTGCGCATACAAAGACATAGTTATCAAAGATCACTATCACATATGTTCAAACATTTGTCTATGTTTGAAAAATCTAATTACTTGTGCATGATAAATCCTTCAGTTTATCTCTTTAACAATATTAGGAGTTGTTAGCAGCAATCAAGGAAGAGAAGAGGGAGAAATGGTTGAATAAGCCATTCATTGCAAAGAGTTTGCCCAGTTCTGAAGTCAGTAGTATACTGGTGAGACAAGCAGAAAAGCTGGCCACATGGGTGTGAGAGGCATGACCTAATTAAGAGACACCTTTAGTGCACCAAAAATTTACTTCATTGCAACATGAAATGTCAAGATATTCAGCTTCTCTCTGAGGTGGAGTTTGATGCAACAATCAATTATATACAGACTCACGTCATATCATACCCTATCACTGACTTCACAGTCTAAATACATCCTTCCCATTCATTCCCTCAGAAGCCATTAGTAGCTAAAACGTTTTCGAAACTTTAGCTGTCCTGGGACTGCTGAGAAATGAATACAGCACAGGAATATGAAAATGTTTCTCCTAAATACAGGATGGTAGAATAGAGTTGTACCCAGCACAGGATCCTATTTCTGACAGCAGATGCTTACACAAAGGGAGTATGAACAGTGTAAGGACATATCATAGAACCATAGAATCACCAAGGATGGAAAAGACCTTCAAGATCATCAGTGGATGACAGTCCAACTGTCCACCTACCACCAATGCTTCCCAACATGTCCTTTAGTACAATAACTGAATGTTTCTTGATGACCTTATCTTACATATATCTGTTGCCAGTCTGTCTCTTCCTGCTTGCACAGGTTTACAGACTTCTGGAATGGAAGGTTTCATCTAGATAATGTTTAATGTCTGCCAACATCTCCCAATGCCTTTGAGGGTACCTAGCAAACAGCAGGAATCCTGTTCGTAAACCTGGTGCAGTGAATCCTTCTTATAAGGCTCTGTGACCTCCTGAAATTACCAAGAGCAGACAGACTGCTGAAAATGGACTATTTTCAGTAATTAGCGTTAAGCACAGACTCTTTTGCAAGCAGTAGGAGAGCATCTGAACCTCAAGTGTCATCATTTTCAGGCATCCTGGCAGCATAAAGGGTCTTTAAAGTATGTGAGCTTTTATTGATCCTTAAAGAGCTTCCAGTTTCCTTGAAGTTCAGACTACTTCTTCACGCTGTAGTATAACAGGTGCTAAATTCCTTTTCTATGCTAAGTATTCTCATAAGGTTAAGTCTAAATACAGTAATAAGCATGGTGCTATCTCCTTTTGCTATAGTAAACACCCTGAATGATATCAATAATGGAGATCTCAGAAATGTCATGCTCTCCTGGACCTCTGAAGCACAGCACGGTCTAGAACTGCGTAGTCCAAGAATGTACCTAGCAAACATCGTGCCTTCACGGTGTTATCCAGCATGCAGACAACACATTGCTTCCTGAGATGTTCAGTCACTTGTAGCACAGGGGAGGGCAATAGTCTGCATATCCCAAAGGGAATTTGTTCCTTTTAAGAGCAGATCAAAGATGAGGCCACCTTTGCTTTGCTGCTACCCTTACACCTGCTGTAAGCTGTGATGCTTTGTTTCACACAATCATTTTTAGGCTTGTCACATCTGTACCCTGCAGTAGTAGGAATTTTTTTCTGGGGTTTTGATACATAGATGCACTTAGTAGGCAGTTGGGCTTGTTCATTTCTGAAGGTCCAAGTGAACTTTCCTGCTCTGTCCTATTCTATTATACTAATCTACTTGCTCAAGTAAGTAGATACAGAAAGGTCAGAAGAATGAAGCACTGGGCTTGGGGGAGAGGTCTCGCTGTCCTTTGGATGGCAAGAAACCCTTTGTGGAAATTATCACTGAGCAGCTATGTCACAGACAAATTAATGTTCTGACCTTAAAAACATTTCTGCTAAAGCAGAATTTAGTTTGTTCCATCTTTTGACAGCCAAAAATCTTTCCCTGGGATATATGAAGCATATTTTACATTCGAAATAGAGGCTTATGTAATACCAAGTCCTACTTAAGTTACAACTGTATCTAAGAAAAATCATTAGCCAAGCATTACAGGAACATACTGACTAATTATTCACAGAATCACAGAATCACCGAGGTTGGAAAAGACCTTCAAGATCATCCAGTCCAACCATCCACCTATCACCAATAGTACTCACTAGACCATGTCCCTTAACACAAAATCCAAACGTTCCTTGAACAAAGGTCTCCTTGACTGCTTCCTGGATGATAAACTGTTTTTAATAAAATGGATCTCTAATTTCTCAGAAACATTTTATTTATTTGCATTTTATTTAAATCTATTGTCTGTTTTCTTCAGCAAAATTAGTATTCTTCATTGTTTTAAGACAATTATGCTACACCAGTCTTAGGACACTATGACCTTTTCTTGGGATCAGCAGTATTCCCTATTTGGTGCAAAGTCACACCTACCAGTTTCATTCCAGACATCTCACTTTGCAAGGAAACCCTATAAGGGTGAGATGATTGAGAACATGCAGAGGGACTGGCATTTTGCAGCTTTTGTGAGCTAACTGCATGACGTAAACTAACAGCAGCCCTGAGAGCTGAAATTGGAGGGTGAGCTGCACTGATTTTAAAGTAACCATATATAATTGATTGCAAGAGTCAATGAAAGATCATTTTACAACAGCAAACAGGAGGCTGATCAAAGCAGGAAGGGAAAAAAAATGAAGTATTTGAAAAGAGATGAGTTTAAAAATACATACTTTGCCAGAGAAGTAGAACACCCTCAAAGACACCACTTAAAATTACTAATATTATTTTTGAAGTTCCTTATTGAGGGCATGCACAGATCCCAGGCAGGATCAGTACTTTTGTGTGTCAGGTACAGCACAAACCAAAACACGGGAGGAATGAAATTTGAGCCTAAACCAATTTTTAAATAAAGAAATAAATAAATAAAAGAGCATTAAAAAATATCCTTTATCCTCTAGATTTTTTTTTTTCATTAGGAGCAGGTGTTTTTGAATAAGTGGCTTCTGCCCTAAGAAAAGCAAAGTAATGAATGAAATGGGCTGAATGACTAAGCAAAGTGACAGAAGATTTCAGTCTCTGCATCATGGACTATCTAGTTCAATCTTTAAACTCAGAGTAGCCCATAATGACCATCTCACGACCTGTCATTCAGCCCAGGAACAAAAGGTCCCCACTGTAATTGCAGCGAACTGCTTTCCCCTTTAGCAGCTTTGCAGAGGCTCCGGTCACCAATAGTCAGGAGAAAGAACTCTCCCCGTGTTCAGAAGAGAATTTCCAGCTAACACCTTTAGTATAGTACAGGTGTAGGAAAAATTTTGTTTGGTGCATTGAACTTGCGTTCTATTGAATAAAGGCTGTAAATAAAAATAAAAGTTAAGTACCCAGAGATGTTTTTTTTTTTTTTACATTAATCAAGGTACCACTGCATAGGGGCCATTTCTTGTGAGTATTCCATTTTTTGTAATGCACAAATAAGATTAATGAAGGGAATGTTAAACTTATTTGAAATCTGCTTGCTTTTTCTATGCTTCATTCCATATGAGAGAAAGTTCTCATATACACCCACCAGAAAACAGTGAAAAAGGCTGTGTCCCTAAGAACATTATACAAGCAAGATAACAGCACTGCTGCCAATGGGAACATAAATTTTCAGGTGAGTTGACATCAGTTACTCCCATGCCTTACATGCATTTTCTGCCAAGAAATATTTGCATGACAGAGCTTTCTGGCAGAATTATTTGCAGGAATTTATTCTTTTAATCTGAGGGAGAAGTATGCCATACGCCCTGCCAGTCAGCAAAGAACAGAGAATATGATTGAACCAACAAATCATATCTAACTAACATAGATATTCTGAAGAACACTGAACACATACAAGCATGTGCACATTTTATGATGAGGAAAGGATATCTTTTGCACATTAAATTATCAGCTTTATAGGGCTCAGTTCTAACTTCCTTGATGATTCAAAGTTCATTATATTGTGACTAAGCTCATAAAACATACATTTCCTCTTTTGCTTTAATTTTGATTGCAATAGTTTCAAGACCTGCACATTTGTTCTTGCCTCCTAGAGTCAATTGTTCTGTTGGCCAATGTCACTACCTCTTTCTTATTTCATGCCCAATAATTACATGCATAAATAAAAATTGTGCAATTAAATAAGAAATAAAAAAAGAGAATTCAAAAATCAAGAAAAGAATGCCAAAACATACATCTTCCTTTAAAGATCACTTCTATATCAGGTACTACTTATGTTAAAAGCCAAGAGACTAACAAAAAATATTATCACTGGACCCCAATGACCACACTAGCCTTCCATCATCATTCCAGAAACCAGTAGGTGTTTCCTTGCCATTGACCATGGAAGATATTTTACCTGGGTAATTTATATATGTCAGAATAATCATCACTCAGAAATACCAAACTATTTATAACGTACAGCATTTCATCAGGTACTGCCATTGGCCAACGAGTGTACTAGGAAAATTATTTATGTAGTTAGAGCTGATAATTTCTTGCTGAATAGAAACTAATAACACATGACTTCAGTTTTGTTTTTATTTTTTCTCTCCTAATAGTTGTATTTACTACTGTTGTTGACTGACCATAATCTTTCTAACAGTCTACTTGAACACAGCTTTAACGGTTGTAATTCAGATCAGACACAGAAAAATTTAGTATTCTTAAACAGAAGTAAAACAATCAGATTCAAATAATTTCAGATGAAATAATGACATTGTAAGTTGTCTAAGATAGGATTCCTGCCATAAAACCTATTTTTAAAAGTCTGCAGCCCTCAAGGCTCTAGGTTCTATTAACTCCTATTAACTTCAGTGAAGCTCATGATAGAAAACGCCTCTGAACTAAGCCACTGAGCATGTTCTCTGAAGGTTATGGATGCTTTTATTGTCTGAAGCGCAGGATATGATTGACAAAACTAATCTCATATGACTGTACTGAAAGTTGAATTCCTCAGAGAAGCATCATCCAAATGATGCTCACTAATGATCTCCATTTTAGAAAACCTCTGTGGTCTACATAAAAAGGGATCTTTTTCTCAATCAAGAGGCAGCATATGTTGCTTATGCATTATTTAGTGCTAATGCACAGGCCATATCTATTGACATATAGGTGTAGAACGTGTAGCAACTCAAAATTAATGTGATTAGCATAACCTATTGTGCATGAACAATATGCTTGTTTCACAAACTGTAGTGCTTTTTTAATTGATATTTTACCATGCTGCAGTCTTTGTAATATATATTGAGCAGCAATAACATATATGCAGCAGTAGTTTCTGTACCTCAAAGACAAAACACAGACGCTAAAAAAAAATAGGACAAACAAGTGAATAGAAGAACAGAAATAAACAAAGAAAATGGTTACGAGTCACCGTAAATTCTTAATTAACCCATGTTAACAAAGATTATTGAGTCTGAATACTATAGGTATGTGAAATTCATGGAAATAGAGCTACATAGCAAATCAAAATAATCTAAACTTTCAACTTATACAAAAATTAAGGAATGCCCCAGGTTTGCAAGGTAATGGAAGCACACTGGGGGTTTGCAGGCAGAGCAGTCTGTCTCATACAAATGGACTCTGTCCTATGGCACCCCAACTTCTGCTACAGAGTGCATCATCCCCTTTCCTGAGCAGCAATGGTGGAAGATTATCAAAACCCTTCAATATAAAATCTACAAAACTGACCTCGTGGGCAGTCATAATTCACTATATACAGGATAGAAATTAAGAGTTTAATATTCACTTTGAAAAACTGAACATGGCCAGCACAAATGCACTACTCTATTCTAAAAAAAGATACTTCTGGAATAGTTCTGGTAGTTAACATAACAAGGAATGAATTCATGATGTCAGTCAGAATTTGATAGTACCCAAGAGACTCAGGTTTCTTTTAAAAAGTTTCATTTTGCTAACCAGTTAACACAGGTTGCAAAATGCCCTTCAGATTTAGAAATTTGTTTTCATTCTGGCAGAATTACTTTGGTCTGCACTCTGCATTGTGTCACATCTTTAGTTCAAAACCAGTGTTAGTGTCAAATACAGAGTTTCCTAGGGATGCCTGTAGTCTTTACAGCATTGCCATCAACTCATGACTAAAATTAAGTGTATAGAAAGGCTGCAGTATACAAAAACAATAATTCAAATTTCTTTCTGCATTAACATTTTGGATACCACTACAGATTTGTTTATGGTTGGTTTTCTTTATGGTTTAAACCTATGTATTCATTCCCAATTTTCAGCTGTCCCAACTCTTGCTACTCCCAGTGAAATTTGTAACTATCAAAAACATAGAAAACCTACACAAAACATCAATCTATAGCTCTGATGATCAACAGACTGATCTTCATGCACGTGTGATCTAATGCTACTGATACCAGCTTCACAACATAATGACACACCATGCAAGAAATGGAACTGAAAAAGTGCTGCATCAGATCTGTTACCTGGCTGGTGGGTTTTTGCTTTTCCACCAGAGACTGTTGGATTACTTGATCCAGCTGATGAGGCTTCCATGTTTATTGACCTTCTGACTTGTGGTAATGAAGGGTGCCCAACCACAGGTGGACGCTGTGACACTGGGTAGCTTGCTGCAGTCCTCCGCTGACAGATTTGCACACGCTTTCCAGCCCCATGAATAGATAAACTTATACCTGTCAGGAATAAGTATTAGTACTGTTAGACACAAGAGAACAACACAGAACAACTAAGGTGTAAAGGTACAAAAACTGCCACATTTTAAAATGAAGTTATAAAAGCTTTCATAAAGAAAAAATAAAAAGGAGGAAAGAAGATTATAAAAACATGAATTTTCTATGAAAATGAAAAATGTGAACATCTTTACTGCTGCTGCACTGCAGATAATAGAATAACTACACTAATAGATATTTAAACTAATACAAAGTCATGGTTTACTGCTGCACTGGCCTACAGGAGGAATTACCTTCCACTCCTTCAAAAACCACACAGGTCACACAGGACTATAATAAAGAGGTAAGTACCACACAATTTATTGAGCGACAGCTTTCTGATTGATAGACTAAAACTTGCCAGTAATAGGTTCTTCTCTTCTGAATATCTGCATGTACCAGAATGTCTCATCGTATGGAAAAGACACTAAACTACACAAGTACTGACCAGTTTCTATTAAAATGAGTCTGTTTTTAGGACAGCAATAATGCTACAAGCATCAATAACATGACCTTATGCTTGAAAACCAATTCCATTTTCACCAGTTCTGAAACATGCTCTGCAATGCTGGAAATTCTTTCACACCAGACATTCTCAAATTTGTCACATTTGTCACAGATAATTTTTAAATAGAAATTGTTTTCTGTGATGAAAGACAGGCCTTACTTTTCCATAGAGAATAACAAAGTTGACATTTTCTATCTGCTGTACGCTCTCAGAAAGAAATGCTACTTTATGGCAGAAAAACAACTGCTTCTGACTTTCTTATGTTCACATTAATGCAATTACAGCAACTTGAATTACTGACAGCATCCTCTGGTCAAAATCTTTAGCCAATCATCTCTTTCAGGCAACAAAGCTGAACAATAATTCTACAATGCCATTTTATGCTTAATTTAATTGCGATTCTTATTCCTTTCATCAGCAGCCGCTCTTTGTTTAAAAAAGAAAAAGGAAAATCTTTAAAGCTACAACTGGGCAAACAGAGAAGCAGATAGAAACAGCACACCCTAAGAATCAGAAACGTGTAAGTATGTGAATGATGAACTGTAAAACTGGTCACTCAGATAGCACTGACTTCTCTAGACATGTTAGCAAAAGGGGTCCTCCACTGTCATTCCCAAGACAGCCTTAGTGACACCAGTCTTCCAGTTCCACTGAAAGTTCATGTGACATAAGCCTCCAGATCACAGAATAGGTTTTGAAACTCCGACATCTTAATACACTTCAATATGTAACACACTACTATGGGGAAGAGAGCTGTTACTTTTGTAGGTAAATGGTGAAAACAGTGGGGTTGCACACATGAAGAAAGGCTGTGCAAATTGCTCTCCTCTGAGATGGCTTTGTGCATTCAGAACTGAAGCTGTGTGCTCGCTACCTGATTTTGCTGCACTTCATCAGCGCTGATCTCCTGCAGGAAGTTTAAATGGAAGCACTCCTATGAGCAGCTGCTCGCATACCTCCTGGTTACAGAGCTAATGTAACCGCTGCCTGTTTGTAAGGATTGTTGGAAGCACGTCTTCATTAACACAGTCAGCAAACCCAAGTCATTTTATTCAATTGATTCATCTTGTGAAAGGCAGGGTAATAGTCCACACGAGCAGAATAACAAGTATGCCTGGACAACACATTTGTTTGAATAAAGAATTTAGCTGTAAGAAGATTCAAACAGTGAAATACAAGCCCCACCTGGGGCTTTCTTGTGCAGTCACTAGAAGTTCATAGTAACATAACTGCTCAAATTCTTGTGCAGTTATCCCTAAGGTATTGCAAAGGCATTCTTTTAACAACACCACTGATCGCTTTATCATAAGAAGCAACCAACTCTCTGAAGTTTACAAGGGAGTTGAGGTACAGCTCAGTGAAACATGAAACTGGCACGGACACACCCTTTCTGATTGGATCTCAGTAAGGGTATGTCTTAATTTGGTCATAAAACAAGGCCTCTTTTTTAGAAATTGGTTCCAAATATAAACTGTGATGAAGATGATCAAGGAGCTGGAGCACCTCTCCTCTGAATAAAAGTTGAGGGAGTCGGGCTTGTTTAGCTCGGAGAGAAGAAAGCCCTGGGGAGATCACATTGTGCCCTTCCAGTACTTGAAGGGAGCTTAGAAGTAGGAGAGAGACTGACGTTTTACTGATCTGATAGTGATAGAACAGGGGTGTGTGTGTGTGTGTGTGTGAAATGAATTTAAACAAAAAGAGAAAAGGTTTAGGTTAGGTGTTTAGGCAGAATTCTTTTACTCAGAGGGTGATGAGGCATTGGCATAAGCTGCCCAGAGAAGCTGTGAGTGTCCCACTCCTGGAGGCATCCAAGGCCAGGTTGGATGAGACCCTGGGAAATCTGATCTGGTGGATGGTAACCCAACCCCATGGCAGGGGTTTGGAATTAGATGATATTTATGGTCCCCTCCAACCTAAGCCATTCTACGATTCTGTGATTATCTGAGGTTAAAGTAAGTATCCTCATTTTCTGAAAACATCATATATGATGTGTTGTGTGGCTCTGACTCAGCTTCCTAAACTATTTGTGCAGCCACCAAAATAACAGATACTGCAGACAGACCATTCTTCCTAAAGACTGTAAAATCTGCAGACTGATCACATCCAAAATGATGTTCAACCTACAATTTAACTCTGATTGCATGCAACCTTCTTTCTCTTGCACTTAAGAGTGGAGCTATAAAGTAATAACACTAAAGTATATGAAAAAGAACATGCCAACATTATTGGAAATTAAACAGAATATTCATTGGACATATTTAAAATGTGAAAGTGTTCAAAAAGCACTAGAGTTTATTCCAATGACATGTCACCAGTATATTTAATATCTTTGTGAGTTCAACACATTCTCCACATACATCTTTTTTTTTTTTTTTTTGCCTAGGAGAGTGAATTTCCCTTGTGGTGTTTTCCAAGAAAGACAAGTACAGAACAAAGTTGCAAGCATCTTTGTTTAATTAGCATCTCAGATTTTTTCCAGAGGAAGCCCAGATCTTGCTTTTCTCTGTTCATTTCTTTTGTTAAACTAGAAGTAAATGTCTGCAAAAATGTAAGATTGCTATCACAGTAAGCTGAGGTATTACCTTGTTTTCACGTGGGCGAAAATCCTTTTAAAAGAGATACTGGCACTTAAAAATACATTCCCAGTTAGTATGCACAAAAGTAGAAAAAAAGAGAGGGGGGAATCAGAGGCAGAGAAGCTATTAGAAATAGTGCTTATAGCTTATGGGGGATGAAAACATGGTGAATTATTGGCATTAAGCAGTCTCTTGTGCAAAGTCTCCCTATTCTTGCAAAAAACCCACACTGTTGCTGAATCATGGTTTCTGTGGGACAGAGATATGAGAAAATGGCGCAGAGATCCCTGAAGAATAGATGTTCAAGTTGACATCTATTACTTTTTGCAGCGTGACAATACCCACATAAGACATCTAGAAAGACAGACAAATTCTCCAGCAATACTCTGCAGACTAAGTCCTCAGTTTACTCTGTTTGGTGGAGCCATTCCCTGGCTTTCAGTTTTGGTACCACATAGAATCTGACCACCAAAATCCCATCACTCTTACGTGCCTCACTGTGCATGTAGCATGGCCATTTGTAAGTGAGCTTGGCAGCACTGGCAACGCACTTGACTGCTCTGACAGACAGTAGAGATGCTGCAAAAAACAGTTGTTTATTTTATTGCTTCTCACTTATTATAATGGATCATTTCAACCTCAAGCTACTGGGCAGACAGAAACGGAAGTCTTACATGCTGTCCTGTACCCAGAACCAACTGTCCACTTTGGAGGACTAGCTTCTGGATAAGGCTCAAGCCATCGTGCTCTGCAGTCTGAGAACCACTAGCAGAAGTAGAAGCTGAGTGTTCTGAAGCTGGATGAGGTTTGAGCCTTGAAGTATCACTCAGTTCTTTTCCTGCATACAGCAGAATTCCTTCTCTGTATTTTCAATATTAACATGTCTTTTCTTCCCTTTCTCTTTTTTTTTTTTGCTTTTCCCTCAAACAAGCTTTTTGTCTCCATGAGGAATTGCTCCTCTTCTTGCTGCATTTCTGTTCTCCTCTGAGGCCTCTGTTTGAGGTTCATGTAACATAAGCATCTTCACTCCCTTCCTACAAAACAACCTCAGCTGTGTAGCTTGCCAGCAGGAAAGAGCAGCCTTGATCCTGCTCCTGGCTAATTTACTGCTTCCCGTTTTGTCTTTATATGAGGTATTATTCTTTTCTCTAAAGCAGCATTTCTTTTATATCGAGCATATTCTGCATCTGATGAGAGATAACGAGAGAATCTATAATGCTCCAGAAACAACCTGCATATCAGAACATCAAAGTGAAGTACTAAAGTACTTCAAAGCCAGGAAGCAAAATCTCACTTAAGAAAAAGGAGGGAAAAATTACTAGAAGTAGAAAACACCACTGCATGGCTTAGGACTACCCTGCATGCAAAGCTTTATATGATAGTGCTGTTTGTTTTGTCGGCTTTTCAGATGCTGTATCAATCACCCTGTGCTGCATAGCAGTCTCTCATTCAAGTATGTGACGGGGCTCTGCTGCCTCAGCCCAGGCCAGCAGGTCCTGAGTACCACATACCTGAGCGTGAAGCAAGGCCCACCACTAGGAGGCCTCATCCAGCCAGCCTGCACCATTGGACTGAGCATAGTGCAAAGCTCTGGTGCTGGAGGAGATGGTTTTAGTGGCAGTACTGGGGCCAGCAAGGCACTGTGTCCAAATTATACTGCATTGAAACTGAGGCGGCTTGGTAGGCCAGTTTGGCTCAGCTACAGGCACATACTCATAGGCTCCTTCCTGACGTGTCTTCCTCTAGACAGAGATAATATGAACATGAATAAACAATAACAACACAATGCAGACTCAGGAAGCTGTACAAATGATCTATTAGCTAACAGTGCTAAATTAACCTCAGGTGCCCTGACCTGCTTTGTAGATCTCTGGGATAAGAAACTGCTTCTGGCTGGTGCAATAAAGCTTTTTATTTTGGTATTATCAGCACATCAGTGTTCATGATGGAGGCAAATTACTTCAGCTGTTTCTCTTCCTTATGTGGGTCTTTTATTCTGCTTTGGTCCTACAGCAAACTGTGGCAGTCCCTTTCTTCAAGGTCCCTTTCAGAGCAGAACAACTGTGGTGTTGCACAGAGCAAGGGAAGTCAACTGTGATGGTCTGTAGGGCCCCCAAAAAACAAGGCAACTGGGCAGTCTGCAGTCACTAAGGCACAGATAAGCATGGTCATAAGGATGCACTTTGGGAAAATGGGCAGAAAGCAAAAAATGAGCCTTTCATATGCAATATATAAAGGGGCAAATTGCTTATTTGGTTCCTTTCGACTTTTACACCCAGCAAAGGAGAAAATGAGCCAATCTGTTCACTTTAAAAAGCTATGCAACCTTTCTTCAGCTTGCACAAATTGCCACATCTCCTATTAAAGTCAGTGATGCTCTGCAGACATAGTCAGCTTTTTTCACATTTTAAAGCTAGCATTGAAAAGGGGGAGCTCAGAAAGGGCAAGTAAGATTAAAGGTTTCTCATGCAAAATCATTTTCATCTGGAGCTCAGCAGAAAGACAGCTATGCTTGATGCCATGACTGACTCGTCTGTTCCTTTTGAATCCTAGGTGGAAATGAATGAGCAGGATAGAAAAATCCACCTGCTGCCCTCTGAACCCACAGCTGGAAACACAGTATAAAGGCAATTCTCTTTTTTTTTTTTCTTTTTTCTTTTTTTCCCCACCCTATGCCCTACTTAGATAATAAACACATAAAAGAAAGCATAGCTATCTTTCTCCACACCCTTGGGGAAAGATGTTACAACAGTGTCAGGATTCCTACATGAGATTAAATCATTTTTCATAGGCTTAAATATCAACTCTCTGACACAGAATCAAGTCCCTTGCCATTGGTAACACAAATCATAACTAAACTCAGATTATTCTTCAAGTACAGCTTTGAAAATATTGAAAAACTTCCGACTACATTGATGTAATAAAATAAAAAACACAACAAAACCAAAAACAACAAAAACCCCTCACAACTACAAAGCTTTAAGTGAGTAAACAAACAAGCTTCTAGTTTCCCATGAATGCTCTTCTTCTGAGGTGGAAATGGAGTATTTTACTGAACCATCCTGCTGAATTCCAAGTTTATGTACATGTTTTATAGTAAGAAGTTTCTGATGGAAAGAAGCCACACAGCTTAAATATACTCTCTGAAGGAATAACTCTTGTGCTTTGGTTGGAACCTGTCACCCCTTGATAAACAACTCTTTCCTTTTATTTCTCTGTTCCACTCATGATGTTATGGAGCTCCATTGTATCCTGTCCTCGTTGTTTCTATTTCTGAGCTTAGCAGACCCAATTTGCACTGCTGTAACTCATAAATATGCTGCTGTGGACCTCTAATCACCTGATTACACTTTCTATTCTCCCTTCGTTTTTTAAAGATGGGAGTCTTGAAAGGCACATAAAGAACGTTTCGAGAAGTAGGACTGGAAACACACATGATGTTCAGGTTGTGGCTTCAACACAGAATTACACAGTGAAACAATGGCATTTATAGTTTTCTTCTTTCCCTTGTAATACCTTTTACCCCATGACCAGATGTAGATGGACTCTGCCTCCCTGTTGTATGTGCCAGTTCTTCAGGCAGTTTTCTGGTGAACTGGGAACCTCCTTCTTAATCCACCTGCTTTAGGTCTCCATATCAAGCAAAGGTTATAGGGAACAATGTCATGCTTTCCCATAGGCAACTTTTTCCACTTCAGTTGGTTTCCAGGTCTCGCATTTATCACATCTGTAAGAGCATCAGTGTACAGTTCTCTGTAGCAGCAAAACAAATCTTCACAAAGGCATTTTATCTGTCAGCATTTTTCCCCCAATTATTCTCCTTCAATGGGATGAGTAGCATCGTCCTGTGCATGCCAGTATCTATCAATATTAAGGTCTGCGATTTGAACTGTGTTCAAAGGGATGTCTGAACTTAAACTAGGAATTCAGCGAGAAAGGTCTGTGCATCCACTGGGGTTGTGCAGTTTTCTCTGCACTGATTTAGATAAGAATAGAAAAAATATCAGAGTTCAGGAGAACAAAGGTTTACACTTGCCAATGTGCTTTAGGCCAGAACAGCTTTTTCTCCCCAGATTGACAGGGGATACAATACCTATAGTATAGCTGCAATCCAGAGACAGTGTTAACTCTGTCAGCACTAAGCAAATTCCTAATGAATAAAAAGTTTGTACTTCCCTTAAGCCCATCATCAAAGGGTTTATTTTATAGTCTTGAGTGCAGTTCATTGAATTACAACAAGCTAAAATTCAGTGGTAATTATTTATCATGACTGCTGCAGGCAGCTTTCAGGGGGAACCTATATTTTTACTTGAGAACCTTCCTCGTTGGAGGGTGTGACCATATTGCTGAGCTAGACAGCTCCATGACCCTTCATATCCCTGAAGAGGAGCTGTTTCCACCTGAACTGCCTCAGGACTGTCCTGTTGATGCAAGGTGCTGCTTGTGCAACTCTTATGAACCCAAGAAAGTAAATGGGAATTTTTATTCCAATATGCCTAGTTTGATGCATTTCTAAGTCTTGTATTTTTATTTCTAACATTTCACTTCTTACTTCCACTCTGCAAAACCAAAACACATTACAAATGTATGTATGCTTCTATTTTTTTCCAGGCTGTCAGGATATATGCCTAACAATCGTATGTAAAACATGCCAGCCATCAGTTCTCCCAGCAAGCTGCTGTCCATGTCATTTATCACCATTCCTGCTGACTGAATTCCTACCAGGCTTCCCTGTGATTTTGTTGATGTCTTTGTTCCTCTTTTTGTTTTAATATCTACTTTGATTTGCTCTGTTGTTGTACCTTTTTGGTCTTTTGGTACCTTTCTGGTACCTTTCGGACTTTTAATAGCATTAGAATTGTATTTATTATGAAGCATAGTTTGAGGGAAGAAAAAAAAAGAAAAACATTCCTCTGCTTACTCTAATATGGAAATAGTAGTGAGAAAACACAAACTGCCCTGAAATCTGATAGTTGCTGTAGAAGATTTCAGTAGAATATTTCTCTATTTAAAAAAAAAGAAAATTGCTGTTTGTGCTGACAAAAAAAAAAAAAAAAAAAAGAAGGAAGAAAATAAATCTGACTGTCTGGACTGGAATATTCTGGCTTTTGATTTTATAATGACTTGTCACTTTGAAAGATGTAATCTCACATATCAAATAGAATACAAATTATCAATTAGAATCAGTTGCCTCTGAGCAAGCCAAAAAACTATTATCGTATCAATTACTGAAACACCATCTGGAATACCAATCATCAATTAATGTTACTATAATATACAAACAGTAAGAAAGAATTCAAAATATAAAAATTAGAACCAGAGAGCAAAATACATCCAAACAATGAAGTATAGCGAAACAACGACTGCAAACAATATGAAATATTTCAACCCGAAGTTGAATATCAGAATTTCATTGTACTCAAAAGTGACTACCAAAATTACTCAAAAGAGATTCAAAGAAAAAGAAATTGCAAGAATAACAGAATTTCTGTTGATTGAATGCTCAGACTTGTTACACCCTCCCCTGCACTGTGTAAGCAAGAATTGTGCTACAATGAATGTAGGTTCATACTGAAAACAACAGATTTAGATCTCTGTTTCTGTCACAATAAACAACCTCATGTCAACTCCTCATGTTCTGGAGCAATATCTACGTTTCAAAAGAAACTGGAAGATCTCTATTCTTAAGTGGCAATTACTGATTTGGAAACTATGCAGTACTTGTCTTACTCATTTTACTACATACCCACGGCATTTATGTGTCAAAAATAGACTCAGAAATGAGATCATTTAAAACTTACTTTCACTTATGCTAAGCACTGTGTTCAGAAATGTTTCCTTTCTCCACAACTAGCTATTACTTCGATTTTCTAAAATCAAAGATTTTCTTGTTAAGTTAGTTTGCACTTATTTTAGAGCCTTTTTCTCATATGTGCACAGTAAACAGTAACAGCACACTCAGCAGTAATATGTACTACAGACATCAGTGCAAACCACAACGTCCAGAGAAAACAAACACTAAGTCCCAGAGGATCTTTCCTTAACAAAGAATGAAGTGAGGGACTAACCATGAGATTTCTGCAGATTTTCTTTCCTTTTTTCTTTCCTTTTGAAGTATTAATGCAGTACCTGAATGCCAATTGCTACAATTCAAATACCACACATCTCATTTTACCTTATTTAATCTAATATTCTCTATAACACAGAACAGTGCAATCAACCTAAGACATCATCTGTGGAACAGGAAAAGACCCAGGAGACTTTACAGATGGAAAAAAAGATAGCTCAGGATACATTCTGAATGTGTCTGCCTCCACTCTTCAGGCAGAAACAATTTTCAGCACAGCAACTAGACTTAATTTAACTGTATTTTAGCATCATGTTTAGGGGACTGGTATGCCATCCATACTCTTGAGCATTATGTCCCTCACACAGTTTGGGCAGAAATGAGGATGGAAAAGCAGAGAGGAATTAATGTTTCATGGAATGATTCATGGAAACTACTCAGCTCTACAGTGTCAATAAGAAAAAAACATCATTTCCTATATTGCAGAAAGGTGCACCATTTGTATAATTTCAAACTAAACATTCATTTTGACTGATGTTTATCTGACTATACAGATCACCTGTTCTGGGTCAAGTCCAGCACCAAGGAGGGTTTTTGCCCAGAATAACCATCTTTATGAGATATCAAGGCTGTCCCCACAGTCTGGAAACTGCAGGCGCATTTCAGGCCCTAAAAAACGTTATCAGGGGCCATTTATATCAGAAATCTTGAGACGTGTGCTACTTGTCTTTCTCCCATGCACCATAAATTTCCAGCACTCTCTCTTGGCAAGTAACAATTTGATTGTAATAAAGCCTATGCTGCCAAGATTTCTAAATGGTCATAAAGTGAGGGTGATCCCCAGACGGGATAGCAGCTGTAGTGTGCAGCAGATGCCAGTGAAAATCTGTGTTCATCTGCCACCTCATCTTTCTGGCTGGACTCCAGGCAATTAACAGTAACAAGATGCTATTGAAAAGGGTATGTAAACCTGCCATGTCCCTGCTTATGTTCCTTGTAGGAATCTGATGATTGTTCTCAACTTATGCCAACCTGGACTGACTAAAGCACATAGGTCATGCTTATTTCTGTTCTAGGCTACACCATATTTCTGATGGAAGACCAATAAACTCTGAAAGACAGCACTAATCTCACAACTGTCTGAACTTGGCACTGTAGTTTGCAGAGACAGGGAACAAAGTGTTTTACTGATCGCTATAATTTTAATTTCTCAAACTTCACAGCAGAGTCAGGAAAAAATGGTAGGAGGCTACAAAAATCTAGTTACTACATCATAGAACGTGAAGCCTATAATATACAGATTCATTTTTGTAAAAGGCGGTCTATGTAACTCATTTACTGAATAACACACCCATGCAAGGGCAAGGCCCATCATTCTTTCAAGTGTGAATAATTCTGACACATTAGCAATTCAGAAAACCATGAAAAGTATGTAAGTCAGACTGTAAGGCTCACGTTATGAACAACATACATCAAATGTTATTCCTAAAGGTTGAGAGGAGGTAGAGGAGAGTCGCAACTTTTCTGAACCTGCTACCTAAGACAACCTGACTACAGAAAGAACCTATACAAAGAAGCCTAAAGTTAGCTTCTGTAAATGCCATCTCAGTGAAAGGACTTTCACAAATATTCTTCCAAGATGACTTCTCAATCTTCAATTAAGTCTCTGACACTGAATATCTCATTACTGATTCATTTTCAAAACCACATACAGAAAGCAAAAAATAATTTAAAAAACCACAATACATACACAACAAACATTATAAAAATCTGAAATTCTATCTGTCAGAACATTCCAATCTGAAAATTATGTTAAATTTGTTCTGAATATCACAGGTGCTGAATATTTGAGCATTTAAGTAAAAGCAGATAGTTAAGGATTCTATTCTCAGATATCATTTCTCTTAGAGTCCAGAACATACACTTAAACAGATTTGTGGAAGGTAATTTTTATGAACAGTCCACAAGGTGAAATCTCATCACCAGAATTACTCATACAATCATAAAATCTGTTAGCAATACTTCTGAGAAGAGCCTAACTTATTATTAACCAGGACTATCTTTGAACACTTAAAGATGGTTGTGTTCTGTGCTGCTTTGATGGCACTATCCACAAAGAGAAGATTCAAATATAGGAGCAGTAGTGTATTTAGAAACCGGGAGAACAGTAAGGTACAGTTGGGCAATTAAATCTAAATATATTGAAGGGCATTCTAGAATTCTAGTCAATGGCTGGGAGAGGAAATCAATGCCTTCCATATGCAAAGCCCTTCTTAAATAAATAAATAAATAAATAAATTTTTAAAAGCTCTAAACAAAATATCAATAAAATAAAAATAAAAAAAAAAAACCAAAACACACCTAATTCCATCCCTGGGTGAATGCCTGGTTACATATAACTACATAAACCTGCCTTTGGAAGTCCCTGAAAGAAAAAGCAATGTGTACCTCTTCGTATTAGATCTAAGCCCCAGAATCAAAATGGCACTAAAAATCCCGGATACCACTGACTGCACCCCTTCCTTCAAATACCTTTCTGATCGTAAACGTATGTCTTGAAAGTGAGAGGCTTTAGCAAGGGGTATTCTCAATAAATTAGTATGAGTGGTTACAAAACAGAAAACTTTTTCTTCTTATACAAAGCAGCACAAGCCTGCTAACAAAATGCTATTAATGGACCACAGTAGTCATAATTCCAATGATGCTACCTGCAACCTTAAATAGATTTCCAAAGATGATTTTAATGCTTCAACCAAAAAGTACAAAGGCTGCTCTGAAAGCAATGTCTCTTATTTTATTATGTTGGCTCATGACATCAGAGGTGAGTGTTGGTGATATGGCAGTAGACATTGAACCTTCCCAACAATATTCCATTACATTTTATTGCTTTGCAACAGATGGCAGCAGAGGGGCAGTCCAACAAAATGGTATCTGATGTGGAAGAACGTATGAAGAAAAGGTGTGTCATTGAATTCCTCCGTGTGGAAAAAATTGCACCCATTACCATTCTCGCTGAGAGTTTATGGAGAACAAACAGTGGGTTTTGGCACAGTGAAGCGGTGATGGTGTGTCAGCAGTGGTGACAGCAACATGAAAGACAAGCCATATTGCAGAAAGCCACGCACAGCTGTAAAACGGTGAAAGGAAGAGTGTCTCAATCAGCTCATCCATGCAAATTGGTGGATTATGACCAGGGAACAGGGCTGGATATCAGCCTCAATCTGTTGGAAATGATTGTGACAACATTGGAATATGGCAAAGTTGGCATCAGGTGGGCCCCACAAATGTTCAGACAGGAATAGAAAGAACACTGTGTTTGTCAGGATCTACTGAACCAATATGAGGCTGAAGCTGACAATTCCCTGGACTGCATCATTATCTGAGGTGGTGTTACCACTTCAACCTGGAGTCAAAACAGCAGGCCACGGAGTGGCAACATTTGAATTCCCCATAGAAGAAAAAGTTCAAGATGCAGCCCTTAGAGGGTAAAGTGATATGCAGTGTCTTTTGCGATAAGAAAGAAGTGATCCTTCTGGATTCCCTGTAACTAGGACAAATGATCAACTCTGACACTGCAACACTGACTAAGCTGAAGGCTCAAACTTCCGAAGTCAGGTCAGAGAAGAACACCTTTCTCTTACAACACAATAATGCCAGGCCTCATACCAGTTTGAAGTCCGTGGAACACATTGCCAATCTTGGCTGGACTGTCCTACCACATCCACTGTATAGTCCAGATTTCATGCCTGCTGACTTCTGTCTCTTGGGACTGATGAAAGATAAACTGCATGGACAACATTTTCCTAGCACGTACCCAAAGACACTATCATAACAGTTGTGAAACAGTGGGTCACCTCCACCAGTACAGATTTTTACATGTGCGGCATACAATCTCTTGTTCATTGCTGGTGAAAAATTCATAGCTAAAGGTGATGACTACACTGAAAAATAGTGTTTTGTGAATTAAGAATTTGTTCTACTAAATAATGTTATTGTGCTCATTGTAGTTGTTGTATTTTCCATGGAAATAAATAGGAAGCATTACTTTTGGAGCAACACACGTATATTACGTGCATAGGAGTGAAAGAAGCGGGTGAGTTAGAATTCTAAGGGATGAATCTTTTTGAGAAAAGGAACATAAGAACATAATATGTCTTAGTGCTTCCTCTCAATTCCTGATAATATTCATGATGTTTTTAGCCTCCTTACATGACATTTCTGCTTGCTGAAAACCAAGCATGGTCTCCATACGCCTGGAGCATCTCCCCTATGAGGAAAGGCTGAACAAACTGGGTCTGTTCAGCCTTGAGAAAAGAAGACTCAGAGGGGATCTGATTAATGTTTATAAGTATCCTAAGTGGTGCAGTCAAAGAGACATGGTCAACCTCTTTTCAGCAGTTTATGGAGATAGGACAAGGGGAAATGGCCATAAACTGGAGCATAGGAAGTTCTGCACCAATATGTGAAGGAACTTCTTCACAGTAAGTGTGACAGAGCACTGGAACAGGCTGCCCAGGGATGTTGTGGATTCTCCTTCTCTGGAGATATCCAAGTCCCACCTGGATGCCTACCTGTGTAGGGGGCTTACTTTGCAGGGGAGCTGGACTGGATGATCTCTAGAGGTCCCTCCATCAATTCTCTGATACATTTTATGGCTACTTACAATAACACCTTCAGTAGTTGAACCATGTTAAGGAAGGGAATGTTATATTCTGTTGCCCCCCTCGCCACAAACTCTGGCATTTGTGTCCAACCAGGACATCAACTTCCAAACTTATTTCACACATAATGCAATTTTTTATGATAGGTCATCACCTGGTCTTTAAAAAGTAAACCTAGATGCACCAAGATAAGGAAAATTCTATCATCTACAATCTCGAGCCTTTTAAATTTTTCTTCTCAGCTTTTCCAGTTGACAACCCGTTTTATATGTAAATACATTAGAAGTTAAATGTTAGATCAAATACAATGGTGATAAATAAGAATTCATAAATTCTAAGAATTGCTATCCAGTGTGCTCAAGATACTTGGTATTCACCTGTTCCCTCACTGCTTAATATTAAATCGGTTACTTTAATCCCATCTCTCTGAATGCCCGCAATTCAGAATTCAGTGATTACTCCCCCTGACACTCTATCCTCATTCAGTGAATAAGTTTTCATAGTTCATGCAAAGTAATAATTCTGTCTACTTTCCTTCTAATTTCTGAAAGTGCAAGAGTCTATGAATATATGAAACAGTTATTTTCTACTTTTTTATTGGATTATGCCACAACTTGTACCTTCTCCTAGGTTTTAAAATGACAGTTGTTATTTATGATGTGTAAAGACTAATGTTCACCAGTTCTATAGAAATGAATGACCACTGTCTGTAAAAAAAAAAAAACAAAAATAAAGACTCATCTTTCACAGCTACAAACCCCAAATCTAACTTTCTTGGTAAAAAGTGTACATCCTATTTTGCTACGTACTGATGGATGGTAAGAGAAATATTTTGACCTAGCTATAATCCCATCTATCAGAAGCAATGAGGAAACAAAGCATTTGACAACCTGCCTAAGGTCAGACTTTCAACCAGTTTTTCTGAAATTCAGTTATGTTAATTCCCAACAGTTGCTTCTTTTTTGAAACACTTTTTCAACTCACAGTCAAATGGTATGACCTGCAATTGGCTTTCTTACAGGCACAATTTCATGCCTCAGTACAGTTTGCAAAGGTACTGCTTGCTGAGCTGCAGTTGAGCATTCAGTTGACTTCAGAATGTACAGTTCTTGATTGGACCTTTTACACACTAAAAGAAACAATCTTTCAGATCACACCAATGCTATCCTTTCATTACAAAAGGCAATCTTTTACTTACCCACATTTCACATTATTTAAAAATACATGAGCATGAGCACACACAGCAGATAAATGTTACTAACAGTACTGCTAACTTAGCTCCAAAAGTGAGACTTTTCTGAAGATGTTACATAATATGAATAATTAAGTAATTGCATTTATTTTTAACTGTGTTTCCTTTTAATTGAACTACTGAGATACTAAACTTCAGGCTGTCACCTTTAAAAAACTTGTTACACTAATAAAATGAAAAGTCTTTCACAAACTTACCTGGAAGAAGCAGGTACTTCCAACCTCAGGAAAGGCACTGTACACAGATACATTAATAAGAACAACTCACCCCTAGTTCCGGCAGAACCAACTTGCTTCCTCCACACTGGGGAGCAGACTAGTGAAACACAACTGAACTGCAGCAAAACAAAGCTAAATAAAACCAGTCAGTGAGTGCATGACTGGAGCCCATTATGCTTGCTCCAGATGTCAGTGGCATGGCTCAACCACTCGCCCACAGGCAGCCCAGATCCTGCAGTTCCACTCTCAGGTGGTGTGAAAGGAGATAAGGACACTCCTCTGCTGACCTCCCAATCCTCACGTGTTCTACAGGATCAGTTCCTCCTGCTCTCAAACACTTCCCAGTCATTCAGAGCTGACTGGAATTTTTTGTAGCAGAACATTTTCTGTGGTAAACTTGAAATTTAATAAAAATTGGCTGCCTCTTACCAGTCCATCAGTCTCCTTACCACCCTATGAAATCTTCACTGAGACAATTTCTTTAGCCCCTTCTCCCAAAAGTAGTCCCACACCTTTGGTCATAAGAAATTCACCTGTAAAACACCCTTACTGCAGTGATTTCAGAATGAAACACAGCAATTCCCGTTTCAGAGAAGACATCAGGATTTCATAGGACACATGATAGTTTCACTGTGGAATTTTCAGTAGGAAAAAAACTTCCTTGTTCCTTGGATTTAATACACATAGATAATAGAATATTAGATAATTCAGCCAAGTACAAAGAGAATCAGAGGAAAACAGAGATGACTTCTAAAGTCACATTTCACTGAACTGTAATGTGTGAGGGATTTTCCTCTTTTAATGCACGAACAACTTTTTTCCCCTTGTTCTATTGCCTCACATACTACTTCAGTTTTAAGAACAGTATTTAGTATTCGCCAGTAAGATTCTTAATATGCATAAAAAGACAGCCCAAAAGTAGGAAAAATATTGTTGGAAGTATGAGAGAATCACTGGCAAGTTCTTCACTATATATTCACTTAGATGATTAGACCTCATCACAAGTATTATCTCCAGGCTCTAATTCTCCAAGTCTATTTTAAGCCAGCATTATGATGAAATTAGTTAGCATGCAGCACCTTCAAAAAAAAAAAAAGAAAAGAAAAAGCAGCTTCAGGATCATATAACTGTTCCTTTCTCCATATAAAGATCCCTCTAACCAATTCCTGTAAAATCGTATATTCTCTTGGAGCATTGTTAGAAGCTGTAAAAACTCACCTTTCTCTTAGAGAACCATGCTTCTTAAAGGCAACTTTCTATGTTTGGAAATTCGCTGTAAAGGTTGCCATGGTGATTAATTTTAAAAGTGAAATTCTCCCATTTTAAAGTTTTTCTTTAAAGAGGAAATGTTCCATAATAGCACCCAGTCCTCATCAAGGCAAACAGAAATGAAAATCTCTCTGTCTTGAAAACTAAAGGACATAGCTTCTGTGTAACTGAAACTTTAGAACAGATACATTTTCAGAATAACAATGGGAAACATATTTTTACCTAAAGTTGAAAGAAAAATATATTAGAGGAAAAATAGCAGATGGACAAAGCCAACATCTTCCAGCAGTCATACTGCAGCCAACAGAGCAGGTTATACTACTAAAAGGAAGGAGGAAGGATGAGGGAATGGCAGTGGTAACTGGTGCTTAGCAGCAAAAACAGTGAAGCAGAGTCACCCAAGACAGTTTTATTGTGTGGCAAGAGAGAGAAAAAAACTGCATCCTCAAAGAAAGAGTCTTGAAGTCAAAGGTCATTAATGAACAGCTCTTTACCCAATGAACGCATCTCCAGTTTTCTTTCATGAGTCAAGATGCAATTTCATACGGTCATCTCCATCTACTGACTTCTCCGCACACTGCTGCATTAAATCTTGGCTCTCCACACAACTGCATTACTACAGGGAGCAGGAAAATGTGTAGCCCTGTTCCTCCAGTGGGAGATGGAAAAATACCATTTCTTCTCTAAAAACACATCCACAGCGTTCAGCATCACACAGTGCAACTGCTCACTGTGTGAGTAGTCACTGCAGAAATAATAGCAAATATTGTGCCAGTTCAATAACTTGGCAAGTTATTACTTCCTTATTCACATAAAGATCACAGTACTGTGAGACAGATGCATTATTCATTATGTGTTTAATATTTTATCTTTTTAGGCAGAAGTATCCATACAAGCACAATTAAAATGTCTGATGTAGACAAAGTTGATTTAAACACAATCAAATTCTTTATTCTGTGACCTTAAAGCTACAGTTTAAATGGGAGAAAGCAAAAACATGCTGCAACTAACGGGTAAAGTGTCTGGGTGTCATTCATGTTACTTTATCCAGGAAAGATTTCACTTGATCTACTATCATGCCAGCCATAGTAAACATTAAAATCATTCGATAGAACTTAGAATGTTTTAACAGATAAGATCATGAAGACGAAGAAAGAAGTGATCAATTTGAAATGGCAGAGCACATAGTTATTACTGCTGTTTTATCTTTATTGTAATTTTTTATAAATCATTATGCTTCACATTTACCTACTAGGATTTCTAGAGAAATAACTGTTACCTGCATGACACCAGATCTTACAGAAACACATGAAGTGAAAGCTGGGTAGAAAACAGTCATCATCTCTGCTCCCAGCTGTCAAAGTAGCAATGGTGGTCCTAAATCACTTGCCTAAGAGTCCGTGCCTTTTTACATTCTCTGTAAACACAACTATTAGCAACACACTGCTCCCTAAAGAAAGCCCTTTTTGGTTTCAATTCACAAGAAGTTTCAGAGAACTGTGTTTTGCAGCACACAGTTTAAAAACAACCAAAAGCTTTATGTTGAGCAGGGAGAAAACTGGAGCATGGTGTGCAAACAGCTAAACTGGTACAAGTGTCCCAAAATTTTTATCTCTGTTATCAACAGTGAAGTTCACTCTCTTGCATTCTAACTTTTATAGGAAAAATAGACAGACAAAATCACTAACTACTCCCTATATTCATTCTTGAACAAGGGTCTTCTTAAGAAGTACAAAGACAAACCACATGTAAGACTATAATGCAATGGAAAGGGCAGCAATAACAGCATAGTAGCAAAGTCCTAGGCTGCAGTAGATGAAGATAAGCTCAAGTGCAGCAGCCATGGACACAGGAAAAAAAAGAAAAGAAACTGCTTACCCTTGGAAGGCCCCAGGTACACAGGGATTTCCAGCCTCACCTCCTCTGCCAACTTTTACATGAGGTCTGGGAAGGGATGGACCCTGGCACTACCCCTTCTGGTCACTCCGGTGCATTGCATGCAGCTGAGCTCCCCTGGCTTGGCCCTTCCTTTCCACCAGGTGCTCAATCATTGTCCCAAGCTGTGACTTAGCATTTCTGCTATACCACACTACAGAAATCCAACCTTAAAATTACCCAGATCTCCATAGAGACTGACAGTTCCCAATGCTCCCTTACTTTCATGGAAATCAGTCCAAGATGATAGGACAAGTAAGAAAACAACCATTTACCAGCTTCAGTCTACAGGGGGAAAGAAAGAAAAATAACAGGAACAACGCTATCCAAAATCCTATCTTCTTACTGTGATTTTCATCAAAGAGGTTTTGCTCCTTGCCCTGAAATCATGTACATAGCCTTTGATGAAAAGAAGTAGGAAAGGAAGATCCCAGAGGTATTTTCTAGAGAGATTGTTGGCACTCCATACCACTACCTCTGTATGCCTGTAAACTCTAAGCACATGCAGTACACCCTTGCTGGGCAAAGAACTGGTGGAACTGGGAAAGACGCACCAGAAGAGAGATAAAGCCCTCCAGCCACTGCTCGTGTTTAATACTCAGGACCATCAAAGACTGACTTCTATGTTCTTGGTTTATCTTCATTTAAAGATATCAGATTTGAAAAGCCCCATGTGTCACTGAAAGACATAGAAATGAGATGCTATAGAGCATTATGTATTGCTAGTATTTCTCTACAATCAATTTCAGTGGTCTACAAACCCACTCAGCCATTGCCTGCTACATCCAAATACAGTGGTCAAGCTTCACACGGCTGAGAGCAGAGATGCAGCTGATGTAGGTATCCATTTAATTGAGAACAAAGCTGAGAATCACAGGATCTAAATCATTCAATTAAATATCTGTGAAAGCTGACATTGGGCTTGTGTCCATGAATAAAGTAAACAAATGAAGAACAGTACTGAAACATCATTCATGTGCTTTGTGCCTTTTTTTCTTTGCTTTTGTCTCTCTGTGTTTCATTTTTTTGAACTAGCATCTTCCTTAGGCAATGATTTCCTTCTCATTTTCTCAGCTTCAGGAAACTGCAAAACAGTTTCTTCCTACCTAGAATATTTGTGAATAGATTTGGAATCACCACTAACTGGAAAGGATAAAATCTAGATGGGAACCAGTCCAAATTTTGATCAATTAAAGATCAGTGAAGCCTGTTACACCCACTTTATTTGAAAGGCAACATCATATCTATAGCAAGTCTTGGATATGCATGAATTCAAAATTACAACTTGCAGACAAAACACTCTGAAGGCAAAAAATCCCTAAAGAGGACCAGACTGGTAGCCAGAAAATTGCACTACCTGTCAGTGAATGAGATATACATCAGGCCTTTACCTGCTGGCCTGGGACTCCTGCAAGGCATGGAGCTAACCACCAAAATCAGCCAGAAGGAAAAATGAGAGCTATTTCACAGTTCTTCACACAGTGATGTGAAGCTGTTTTGCAGTGGAAAGATAAAACCAGTGCTGACCTGTTCAAGCTTTGGCATGCAGTTGAATAAGTACATGAAAAATGAACAAAAATATTCTCTATAATTATCCTCTTTTTAATTTGTTCTGAATTTTACAAATTCTAATACTCAGAAAGGTTTAATTTAAAGCATAAGTGGAACAGGCCAGGGAACATTGATGAAATTTTTGAAGATTATACAGCCAGTTAAGTATGTGGCATCTGTCTGCTTTTGACAGTATTTGAAAATGGACAGTTGGCCTTCTGGTCCTTTATTAGGATGGTGTCAGCATTCAGAATGAGCAAATAATACAAGAGCACACTGTGGAGGATGCTGGTTGGCAAGGAGAGCTCAACAGGCTAAATCCTGACACTCTAAAAGAGCAGAAACTCATTAAATAAACTAAAAGAAAATGCTATGCTTTTAGCTGAACTTTCTCCTCAGTAACTTTGCTCAAGCTCCTGGTGTTTCCTTGAGTCCACACTGACACGCTATAACCAGCACCAAAAAAAGGCGCTTCAAGGAGTTCTGATCTCCTTTCTCTCCTTAAAGTGCATCTGAGGTTATCCCAGGAGCTTGCTCCCTAGGAAGCAAAGATAAAGAAGCAAATGAAGACTCAGCTGCTCCGTAAAATATCCCAAACATATGAATACGTGGTAAAAGTTCTGTACTATTTTTGATCTTGCACAGAATGTGAATAAAAAGAAATACTGAATTTTTCACCCTCGTCTCAGAAAAAGACTCAGTATGAGAAATACATACTTTCATTATAAACTTGGAAATTCCATGTTATAGGTAGCCTTGGAGATATAAGGGATTCTTAACTAGAGATAAAAACTTTTGTGGTTGTTTCTAGCTGCCAAGAAGGCACTGCAGAGACACAAATCTAAATATAAAGACACATTTCTGGATATTAAGGCCAGCTGAGATATCCTAGGACCATATAAAATGATGAGCGTTAGTAGCACAGAGCAAAATATAAGGCTTAAACTCACATACCTCAGAAATGAAGGAAGAGGAAAGAATTTACTTAGAAATCTTCCTCCCTTCTCCCAGGACCCTTCCCCATTAGCATGGTGCAGTGTGATGGGTCAGTGTCTCATAGTCCAATCCACATTTGTACCTACCCAGATGAGAGAGAGCTGTTTTGTGACTGTAGTACTTTCAGTGACTCAGTACTACATTCAATGACTCTGCATTACCAGAACAACCTGCCAGAAATTCAGCTGCTAAATTTTCAGCTTTGCTGAGATCAATGACCAATTCAGCCCCAGCTGGATGGGGGGAGTCACTGCAATGTAATCTCCTGCAGCACTCCTAAGTGGCACCATTAGACTCTGGAATTGTGGCCAAGTGCTATTAAAATGCCACAGAAGCTATCTATGAATGCTACAGAAACATATGGCCTCTGGCATATCCACAAAAGAGCAGTCGTTGTCATTCAGAGTCTTCAGAAATAGACATTAGGGACATCTTTTACACTGCATGTGAGAAGGGCACTGTAAGCCAAGGTCTGAGAGTAATACTGGGAGTGGCTGGTAACATAATGCTCCCCAGGTGCTGCATGCTTAGAGCTCAGCAATGAATCATCTGGTGTCCCTCTACGCAGCCTCAAGCTTCCTGAAACACTTGATCATGTAACCCACAGAGGAGTCATTGAAAAAATAACTGGTCTGATGGAGATGAAAATGTGTCCACTGAAACAAAAAACAACTTAGTATCAGGGAGGAAAACCTCTGGCAGACAGCCTTCACAGTCCCACCGACCATAGCACTGACTATGAATTCCCGTTTAGTAGGAATAATTCCTGTTATTAAATCTGTGAAGGACACAGGAACCCATTCCTAGGGCAAAACTATCCCTTGCCAGCAGCGCTGAGAAGTCCTTGCATAATAAAGGAGATGGTTAGCTTTCTGAGCAAAACTGACAGAGAGGTAAAAATACTGTTCGCTCTGTTCTGCAGCAAACATCAGCCAGGGTCTAGAGGTTAAATGTGAATTGAACCAAGGGTCAGAATTTCAGCAAGGACTCTCTTCTAGCAGGAAGAGAGATGAGGCAAAGACAATCCAGGAACATGATATTAAGTTACATCCAATTCTTTGCAAGTACTTTAAGCATAATACCAGGGAGGCTGTCTGTCCATCAAACATAAAATATTGAGGACATTGGAAAGAATCCAGCTGAGTTATCCAGAAAACACTCAGACCAACGAAGCAAAAGGACTCAAACAGTGATCAGTATTTCCATGTCCTTCACACAGCTTAGAAGATCTTGAAGATACTCAAGCCAGCCAGTGCATGCTAGTGACCAGAGGAGATGGTCCAAGATCTGGGATCAGATCTTCGACTGGACAGGTAAAGAAATAAACAGAGAAGTGTTCCTAGCAAACTACTGCTGGATTAATATTAGTGAAGAGCTGGCCCATGCACCAGCCAGAACTGTGCTGCTGTGCAGGCGAGATCTGAGACTGCAGCCTTCATGCAGTCCCAGTAGTTCAGAACACATGACACAGCCCTGGCAAAACAGAAGCTGTTACAATAGAGGCTGAAAGCAAAGATGGTGACTACTGCTGGCAGAAATACTGAAGAGCACATACTTTCTACAGCACCACATCATAAAGATTTCAGCCTCCTGCAATAAGCTCACATGCCTGACTGAAGGCTCAAGGCAATCCAGGAATGATGAAAAGGAAGAGTTATTATGGGTGCTCAGAAATTATTCACAGGCAATCATTCTGTTTAGGCAAACTGTATGGGGCAAATGTACCTTCTTGCACCTCCTGCTGCTGGATGAGAGATGCGGTCCCCATTCAAGACTGGATTCTCTCTGGGGGAACTTTTGTGCTGTCCCAGAAGAATTAAGAGATGACAGCACAAGATGAGCAACACAGCTGGGTAGGCCATCCATCACAACGACAGAGTGAAGGCCAAGATGCAACAACACACAGATGTGCCGGTCCAAGTTGCCAGTTAATTGTTTAATTTCACAAGAGAAAAAGCAGAACTCTAAGATGCAGGAAGTGGGAGATGGCTACTAGGGAAAAAAAAAAAAAAAAAAGATGAGGTAAAATCAAAGACAACTGCAGAGTAGCTGCATAGTAGGTGCTCCTTATCTACATCAGGCAAAACTAGAGCCAACTCCTCTGATATGGGCAATTCAGCCCCTTGGAGGGCCAGCAGGAAGCTGCCCAGCACTATGCCACCTGGAATGTTAAACAGAATGTTACCGCCTCCTGGAACAACATGAGCTAGAAAGAGGAGGTTAGTGAGGGGTTATTTAGAGGAATATGAAGCCTACTGGGTATAATGGGCTGATGGGCAAAGCACTAGAATCTCAACAAAACGAGAAAATATTTGCAAAAATATACAACATCCTGCAATGACAAAAACAGAAATAGAAACCTGTCATAACTTGCACAACACTTGGAAAGAGGAGCAGATCTTGCAGAGAATGCAGACTGAGGACTGATCAGTCTAAATGTATCTCCATGGCTGGCACTGCAGCTATACTTACAACAAGTCTGCAAATAGCTAATTCAGTTGCCTGCTGTTACATGACTCATGAAACAGTGATTTTCCTTTCCTTGCTGAAAAAGATTAAAATATTACTTCCATACACTCAGTGGAAGGAATACTAAAGTTATTAGCAAAAAAATTGAAGTGAGCTCAAGCTTTTCAAAACAGTTTTATTTTCCCTTCAGAGTTCTGCTTGAGCAATCACTCATTTTTAGTTCTGTCTAGTTTTAATTTTTGCTCCCCAGGTTTTTCTGAAAATAAAAGCTTTTTTTTTGCCCTGCTTTTTTGTTTGCTGATGTATTATCAAAGATAACAGAAGGTATCTATCCTGTCTTAAACTTTAATTCTGGAACTACAGAGATTTTATTCTAAATACAACAACTTGCAATGTGTGATGTCAGAGTAAGAATAAACTTTCTCATTCATTTTGGTGATCCTACTCAATCCTTCAGCCAAGTTAAGAACAGACATGGATTCTAGTCAGATCAGGTTCTCTTCACCCTGCTTACCAAGAATCAGAAGGAACAGAAATCTCACTGCAAAACTACTTAGAAAATAACACAAGAAACAACAGTGAAGGTGAATATCTGATTATGTGTCTCACTGAGATATCACCAACCTTCAAAACTGAGGGGGGATATTCCCTCCCCAGAAATAGAGAAAAACCTCAAAAGAAAGCAAAAGCCCTAGCAACTATCATACATGTTTTGTTAAGAAAATCACTAGTAATCCGAGAGCTCATTAAACATTTTTCATTCCTGAAGAATCAGCTTTCCTCAGAGTTATGCCATAAGGAATGTAATAGATCATGCAGTGCCACTGACACAAAGTCATTTGCTCTGTATACAGACATTTATGGTTTCATATTGACCTACTTCATACTTACGATATAATAACGTCGACCTGTGGTTTTTAGAAGGAAAAAATAAAGTAGTAAATCTCAAGCAAATGGCCATTGTAGCAAGAAGCCACATTTCCCAGAAGAGGACCTGGTCCTGCCATTAATGATGCCACCTCCTGTCAACCAGCTCAGTTCCAAGGAATGCTGTTTAAAAAGTGAAGTTGTTAGTGTCATTCTGGCGGACTTGCTAACCACCCCCCAACATGAAACAAGCTGTCACACAGAGAGGCATTGCACTGAGCTGGTCACAGCACTGTGCAGCCTGGGCTCCAGCCTGACACCATCACTGATGTGATGCTGGCCTGGGCCAAGGTAAGGCCAAATTCTCCCAGAATGGGGAGAGGTTGGGTCTGCTGCTCTGATTATAGAGCGGTGTGATAATCCCCTCATTTCTGAGAAGATCCCAACCTCAGTCTTGCTGCTTCATCTCCCCTGCTTCACCAGTCATACCAAGGCTACCTTTCTAGAACATTGGCTCAAGCACCAAGAGTAAACCTATTTGCTCCCTGACCTCAGTAGCTGCCAGTGGTATCTCTACCAGGAGCCAGCCCTGTCCTCTTGACCTTTGGGCCCTGTCTTTGCTAAACTTCAGTTTACCTTGCATCCCCTCCGGGGCTAATGAGACTTTCTCATCAGCTCCCCATCAGGGGGGCCTGCTCCCCTTCCCCACCCAATCCCATCAGTAGCTCAAACATTTCATTTCTCCCTAAAAAAATTCCCATTACACTTATTCTCCACCTCCTTTCTATTCCCATAAAAAAGACTTTCCTCCATTTCCTCTATCTATGATCTTTTAATTAATCTGCTTTCACTTGTTCAACTGCAGCACAATGTCTTTGCAGTGCTATTTTCTGTGCTGTGCATTGCCTCAGTTATCTTAAATTCTCCAAAGTCTTCTAGAGATGGCTTATTTACAAGACATTCTGTAATTATAGGAAGGTTTTTACATTAAACTGGAAATGAAGTTGTCATTGTGAAAGTAGCAGTGAAATAAACTGTAGGTTGAATCCACTGTTTAAGCCTTATACTCAAGAACAAACAACACCCAACTGCCAAAGCCATAAATGCAGGTTTTACAGTAAAAATAGTTTACTCCCAAACAAAAAAAAAAAAAAAAAAAAAACCCACAAAACCATCTTCCCATAATTGCACCCACTGAAATGATCTATTAATTACATTTTAAAATCAGTATTTGGAAAAGTTGTTCCAGCACGTACTACACTGTATGTCATTCACAAATATTTCAGTATGCCAAATGATGTTTAGGTACAGTGTTTAATGAAAGCAAACCCTTGCTTCTGCTCTAACAGCTGGGAAATCTCACTGCTGGGACTGGCATAACGTGGGGTTGAGGTCTGTTCTGCAGTCCATGGTGGCACACAGTGACAGCACTGTTCTGGCGTGCAGGCAAGTCCTCATGTAGGGAGTCCATGGAAAATGTCTATTTCAGGCTGCAGCAGAAAGCAGGAAATATCAGAGACCACCATTAATGTATTTTCAGTATACTGTGGGATGCTGGTGACTGCAGTCAGTAAAAGAATTTCTAGCACAAGAATCCCTTCCTCTACAACCACAGACAAGGAACAGATAAAAGGATGAATCCAGTACACATTTCAGCAGCAGGACACCAGGACTGCTGTGCCAGTGCTGTCACTCTGGTTACTCACTGATGGCTTACACTGGTCAAAAGATGTAAATGAGAATTTAAGAAGTACTTTTTTTGGACTAGGATTCTACAGCAGCTTTAGGCATTCAGGTTTCTGTATATTGCATACCAGTATACATCTGGGATTGCCTAATGCACTGTTTATTCGAGGAGGCCAGATTTTCAAATTCTATGCAGACTCCTCATTTAAACATCAACTTCTTGGGATGTTAAAAGGCCAAGATTCCTCTGCTATCCTCCTGGTAAATTTAATATTCTTATTTAAAGGGCAAAATAAAATGCAATAAAAACTTGTTTTATGGTACTCTTGATGGAGTAATTATAGTTTGCTTAGCACACTGCTTCTTGTAAATAATTCAAACTCCTTCTCCCAACACATAACTAAGTTTGGATTTATCTACTTAGAATTTCATCTACCGTCATGCTGCCGTCATTATCTTCAGTTTGTTGGGTCCCATTAGGGATTTGCAGTCTTCTTCTAGTTTTCCCTTTCCTAAATAATCCTTTATTATCTATAAATACCACTGTTCACCCTGCACAAACCCTATTTCCTCTCCCAACTGCAGTCTCTGATCTCTTTCATGCTTTCTCAGTGAATACAACAGGTTCTGCCATTCAGTTGTGACTGAGCTCTTCCAGCCTCACACCTTTTACCTCACCCTAAACTACCTTGGAAACATGTATTTAAGGTTTGCCCTTTTACTATGAACCATCTCTTTCCTAGCAGATCAATCCTAGATCAAGAAAGAATGAGACAAATTTCAGTGGTTTTCATTCAAGGTTTCTTCTCTGTGCTCACTCCCCTCATGCTTCCCCTCTCTTCTCAGCTCATTGCCAGGGGTGACAACTGCACCTCTCTTTTTTGTCAGCAAAATGCCATGACTGTCCTTGACATTCTGGGCAGAAAACATTTAAGACTCTTACAAGGAACTAAAATGTCTCATATTCAGTGCTTGAATTAGTGACATTTAAGGTATGATAATGTTACAAATGCTGTACCAGATATTTCTCCGGCTGTGATGCTCCAAGGAACTCCAGCCACAACATCTTGGATTTAGCAGTTATCTTCAAACACCTGGAGATGCTTTCACACCTGGCCTCTAGAGGAAACCTGCACTACTGACATTTCTTTAAATGAAAGCAATAAAAATGCAGCTGGTTTAAAACAAAATGAAACAAAACATAAAATTGACTAAAGAATGAAAGTCACCTACTATGAACCTCTGTCCTACCAATAGAAGATCAAACAGAAAACCAAAAGGAATGTGCAGAACAGTGATTTTTCTACCCCTCTCCATGTGCATATGTATTAATATATATAAAAAACACCACCACAACATTTAACAAGTCATCACAACAGTTCCAGTGGTAACACTCACACTTTTCACCTCTTCAAAATACTGTTATAACAATATTCAAACTCTAATGGTGTTAACAATCCTGATTTCCCTTGAGAACTGCATGTTAAGAAAGAAGATCTTGCAGGCAGCAGTAACCCATAGCAATATGACACGATTCCCCCAGTGCTATCTGCTTCCAAAAAAATGCAAATATAATGACAAGATAGGAACAAAACTACACAGGATAACAGATGATTGCCTATGAGGCTCTTAACTTGGCCAAGCAGCCTGATTTGAATGCCAGGGGTGCTTTTGACTCAAGAGTGTTGAATAACCAGCTGGAATAAAAGTAAGTTCAAGGCAGAGAAAAATGCAGTATGCAGGTAAACTCACTTAAGCTAATAAAATGTAAAAAAGCTCAATGGGCGATAAGGGTAGTGAGGCACTGGAGCAGGTTGCCCAGAAAGGTGGTGGAGGTTTTGCCCCTGGAGGCATTCAAGGTCAGGTTGGAGGGGCTCTGAGCACTCTGATCAAGCTGTAGGTGTCCCTGTTCATTGCGAGGGATTTGGACCAGATGACTTTTAAGGGTCTCTTCCAATGCAAATGATTCTGTGGTTCCATGAAATGGAGCCAGGGCAGCAGGTGGACAGGCCAGGAAGTGAATAAAATCAAGCTGCAACTCAGCTGTTGACCTACAGGGTTAGGAAAGATGTGGAGCACCAGGCCAGGTGTACCTATGGGGCAGAAAGCAACAATGCCCTGGGCCACCAGTAATGGAGATAAACATTGCACAGTGTGCCAAATGCACAAAACTTAAGAGGGTATTTAGAAGTACCACCATGAAAACTCTTGCCAAGATCCCATGTTTCTGCAGCATCCACACTCCATTCTCTTGATTAAAAGCACAGCAGCAATCTAATATTAGCACATTCTGACAATTCAGAGCCTCTTATACTTCAAAGTGAATCTTTCACTCTCAACACAGTTTTTCTTTTGATGGCCACAGAATATTTATTTTCCAATCCTGTTTTCTGCTCTTCTAATGGTCAGCTATTTAGCAGCTACACCAAAGAATCCACCATATTCCATGACCAAGAAAGATAACTACTCATATGGAAAACACATTTTCTTTGTGAGGAAGGCATGAAAGAGATCCATTCTTTTGCACCTTCTGTCTATAGTAAATTCCCTGGATTTTTAATTGTGTTTGTAGTCCTAAAACATCAGGAATTTCTTATTTTTGTTATATAAATATGGAAAAGCTTTCTTCTTTTCAAGATAATTCAGTCTATACATCATCAGAGGTGATGGAGATAAAAGCCATAAAATGCCAAGGAATGAACACACAAGTACTGACTTCAGCACAAAGCCACTAAGTCTCAGCTCATCTCAGATAGCTGGTTCCTGTCCTGTCATAATGGCAAACAATATAGTTCTGCATTACACTTTTCACTCTTTGCCTTATTCTACCAAACATGGTATCACTGCAATATGGGCTGCAAAGCCCCCAACCACATTGCCAGTGTAACGGCTTACAGATGTGGAATGGCTGAACATTCACCTATTACTGCTACAGGAACATGACAGAAACATCCAGAAACCTCAAAAGACATTGAAATCTTGCAGTTCGTGTGCCATGACTCTCAGAAAAGGTACATAAATCTTATTTTTCTCTGCTGTTGCCTGTGAAAGTCCAGGTTGATTTGGACAGATGACAAATTGTAATTGCAATTATTCCATCTTAATAAATCCACGTTTTCCTAGCACAAGACATAGACCATTACTGTCTTACTATATTTTAACCTTTTATTGTCATTATTTGGCTAAAGTCATCTTAGCCTGTTGGCTTTACTAAAAAAGGAAATTCAAATGCTTTTCTTTTAGTGTTTTGTTCAACTCACAGATGTAGGATTTGAAGTGACATGATAAAATGCCACTTTGGTGCCAAAGCATCTGGGAAAACTGATCATTTTTATATGACATACGTTCTTGGGCACATCTTTAGCTTCTGTAAATAGAATAAAAATGACTATTCCCAAGTCCTTTAGAATAAAGCTCACATTTCCTTGCGAAAAATACTGTTACTTGGAAGCTCTGAAGCACAATGAACTGATGGTGCCTTCTTCAGTCATCAATTGCCTCAGAGAGGAAGGTTCATTTCAGTTTGAGTGGAGTGATTTTTGACTACATAATTACCACCTGGATTGCCTTTAGCGTGATTTTTGCTATACAGTTCTTAGAAATATCAGTGCACTTGCTGATCTAATTCTATGTGTGTTATAAAACTTCCTTTGGATTCACAATGGCAAGCCAGTACTAATATTACTGCTGAGGTGAAGGCAGGGAAGAGCTGGCAAGCGAGCTTGCTCTTTTTCTCAGCACAACTTGAATTAAAATGTCACCACAAGTTCATTATACTAGGTTTTATATCATTTACCACTTCACATCTTTGTAACATTTCCTCTTGTTTAAAGCATGCAAGGATTGCTGATTGTCTGCTTAAGCCAATTCAGTTTTACTGAGGATACACTGTAACTGGTTTTTATCAGATGATGAACTTTTTGAAATTGGTCTGTTAAAATACATCCACACTAAAGCACTCTAACCCTTTTCTACACGAGTGATATTTGCTCACATAACAGTGGATGGGTGCACAGTGGCTTAGCAGCAAGGTGCACAAACGGCTGTAAGTGCAGTCCAACTCTCACTGAGATGTTGCCCACAGAAGATGTGGATGCCTCATCCCTGGAGGTGTTCACAGCCAGGTTGAATGGTGCCCTGGGCAGTCTGAGTTGGTGCCTGATTTAGTGGTTGGCAATCCTGCCCACAGCATTGGAGTTGGAACTAAATGAGGTCTCTTCCAACCCAAGAATTCTATGATTCCATTTTTTGTTTAACAGTTCAGGAAGGCAATTTCTTAGCCCATAACTGTACTCAGATGCAAGAGACATTTAAGAAGTGAGACATATGAAAGACAAATCTCATTATGTGAAATGAGGTTACTTAGTAACTGGGGCTCTTTTAAAGTATTACCTGGAGACATCCATCTTAAAGAAGGCTCACACATGGCCTTGCAAAACTGAAATATTAGCAGGAATTAAAGCCCTAATCCTAACAGAGGGACAAAGCATCGCAAGGACGGCAGGCATGAGAATACACTTAGCCCAGAGCCTGGCGACTTGTCTGGATTCAAAAAGTCAGAGCCCAGACTGATATAAAGGTGCTCTGCAGCAGTGTAAAACATGCTCTGAGACCTTGTTCCCTTAACAGAAACAAGTAAAGCCTACAGTGACCTTTAAAATGTTGTCCACAACATAGTGCCATCATGCCCCCAGGAGCATCAGCTGGGGCAAAGCTCGCACTGCATGGTGTCACTGCAGAGCTCTGCTGGGAGGTACAAACCAGCTTTGTCAGGGCAAGAGTTTCAGCCACATGGGAAACAGGGCTACAAGTACAACGAGCTTGCAAGGCCCACCAGCCTCTCCTCTGCCCTCTACTTTGGGAGACCAAAGACACAAGGTAGCTTCACCACCCCCCCCCCCCTCCCAGAAAGATTCCAGGATTCATTACGCAACCCTCTTATTCTGTCTCCTCTTCCAGACTTCTGCTCTCCTTACAATTAGAAAGTTTTCCTTAATATCCAGAGCTCTCACACTGTAGGTTAAGGTTTTTATTCCCTGATCTACTCACTGTGGACAGAAAACAGATTATTCCTTTCCTGTCTGCCACCACCTTTGCTGTGAGATAACAGATAACCAAAGGGACATGCACAACATCCTCAATCTCTTCCCTTGGGGTACACTCTTGGAAACCTTGTCTTCTAAGCCTTGACTGCCCTTGCTGCTCTATACTGAAATTTCTTTCCCAGCTTTTTCACCTCCTCCTAAAAGGCACAGCCCCAAACCAGGCAAAATACTGCAGCTGAGATCTTCCTGTTGGGTTCTGCCAGCAACAGAAGGAGGATTTCTCCAGGTATCTTCCAGACAGCTATCTTCCTCCTACATCTCAGTACGCTGTCTGTTTTGCAGCACTACAACATTATTGGCTTATGCTCATTTTTTATATCACTGTAACTGTCCCACCCACGGATCTTTTTCTAGAAAACATCTGCTTCTTGCTCCCCATCCTTCACAGTTGCAGGGTTCTTTTTTTCTATCTAAATGCGGTCACTCTGACTGAAGAGCATCCCATATTTTCAGTCCACTTTTCTATTTTGCAGTGGTCATTCTGAGCTTGACTCCAGTCCCTCAGCACATCTGCACCCCTGACAAGTTTGTGTCATGTGTTAATGTTCTCATAGTATGGCATATTCTATCACCTTAGTTTCTAACAAATTATTGTGCAGTACTGAACACCAGATGGACTTCTTGAAAAGCCCCGTTTGAAACATCCTCCAGGGTAACAGCTTCAGTATCTAAACTTTGAATGTTTTGGGTGTTGGATTTTTTTATTTTTTTATTTTTCTGAACAATGAGGCATTCACCTTATGAGTTTCATAAGTATCAAGATTCAGTAGCTTGCAAATGAGAATTTTTCATCAAAGACTTTGTCAAAAAGCTGAAGAAATATGTCAACTACTATTTCTCCCATATCCAGAATACTTGCTATTCCATCACAGAAGAAAATCAGGTGGCTTTCATACAATTTCTTCTCAACAATCTCAAGGCTTCTGCTCATCTCCTTGTTATATTCTACGTATGCATCAAAAGCTTATTTGCTAAGTAACTTTTCCCAGTCAGTTTTACTCCAGGGATTAACGCCAAACTAAATAGTCAATAATTTCCTGAATCTATTTTTTTCTTTGTTTTGTAGATGTGCTAGATTTATATGTTTTCTAGTAAAGCTGTCCTGTGCTGTCTCGATTAACCATAGTTCTTCTCCAATACATTAAGGTAAAATTAGCTTCTCTTCCTGCACTGTAAGATAGGAAAGCTTTGTCAGCATTGCTCTTTCCCTCTAATTGCCCTAAAAAGGTCTTTTTAAAGCCTTTTAAAGCTTCACTTTCTGTTCCTTCTGCCTTTGAAAATGTCTCTCCTGTTTGCTTCAGACATAACTCCTTTGTAGTGGGATTCTGCACTGGAAGGCATGCTTGGTTTGAAACCTCTGAGGCCAGCAGCAGCTGCCAGATGGGTATCCAGCAGGGCTGATGGGGTGAGTTTTCATAAATCTGATACTCTGGCTACATATCCAGAGCTTCAATCACCACGGTGTTTTAGCCTGGGTTAGCAGTGGTTTGCTCCGAGGTGTCTTTATTTAATTCACACAAGTTGTATGCCAACATTGCCAGAGGAGTGTCAGAATACTGCGACTGCAATTCTGCATGGTAAGTTTTTCAGAATCAGAGATTAACTATTTCCTTTGAATAAATTCTTTGCCCTCCATGTAACCTTTCCAAATGAGGACTTGGGTCAGAAATTTTGTGAGTTGGGGATGTGTTTAAAAATTATCTTTATCCCACCTGAGAACACCATACCACTTGGATGCTGGTGAATGAGGCAACGTTGAAGTGCATCTGCTGTTCTGAAACACAGCACTGCCATTGCTTTCAATATTTTCCATTTGTTTCATGAAGCTGTCATTGCTGAATTTGACTTAAGTTTTCAAATCATTTAAATCAGCATAAAATTGTATATGCTGCTATTTATTTAGGGTCAAATAAACACACTGAAATGTTTGCTGTGTGCCTCTATTTTCTGAATCAGTACAATTTTGTCACTTACTCTTGGTCATAGAATTAGTTCCGATTTTTATAAGGTTTGATATCCTGGAAAATTATGGTAGTTTTTCATCAAAAGGTACACCACTCTGTCAAAAAATATTTACTGTAAAGATTTGCTACAGCTACTGAGCAGAATGGTTATTAAGCTCTTACTAACATTAGCAGAACATTTCTACAATGATATATAAAATAACTAAAATGCGTTAGCAGAAACTTCAGACAGGTAAAATCATCTGACAAAAGAAACACCAAACCTCAGCTGTTTTTTCATAATCTGCCCTTTTCCTTGGCCCTCACTTTGTTGCTGCTGCTCAGATGCCACAAAATGCAAAACCTAACCGCTCAAGCTCTGCACAGATGAGTCCTATCCAGAGAAGCAGCTGTTCAGTGCTGGCTCCTTATTCATCTGGAGTATTCTCCAGCAAAATTTTAGGGCACCAGGCTAGCACAGTTCTGTCAGCGCAAAAAGAACAGAGAGCAGCTGTAAAAGACGTGTCCCTTCACCTTAATATAAAAAATATGGGACTTAAGTAATTACAAGAGAGTGAGAGAGATAAGCAGGGGAACATCAAGGTTATCAGCAGAGCACACAAAGCACTAATCCTGGGTTTGACCTGAATTTTTCTAGTAAATGTTGGATTAGCTCAGATACTTTGCATTAATCTTTTCCATCAGACATTATAATTCTGTGGGCTGAAAGTGGCTGGTTTTACACAGCTTCCCTACCAGGCCATTATCAACATCATTACACTATATTAATTTAAAATAATAAAAATAATCTGCCAAAGAGATAATGGTCTTCCCTATTTATTTTACATCTCACTCACTAAACTGGATTCAACTTGTCTCCTCCAACATCATATATAACCCTATACTTATTTATTTACAGCCAAGCTGCCTGACAGAATAGACTTCCCTCCTGAGCAGATACACTCTTCAGCTCATGGCTCATTTAACTTGAAAGAATGACTGCTGTAATAATTACAAGTTTTCAGGATTATGCAAAGGAAAAGTTAACTTTTTTGTTAGGCATTCCAAACAATTAATTAATCAGTTCTAAATATTTACTGGATATTTCCTTAGGAGAGCTTGTAGGAGAACATATTCTTTTCTGTCAGTTCATCAATGAGATATGGAAAATGTTCTTGCAGAGTAAGGGATATACTTCAGCAATGCTCAGCTTTACTGGCAAACATCTTTTCTAATGGGTCACAGTACGACTGGCTTGTTCTGAACCTTACATGACTTATATTGATCATTAAACTGGAATGTCATGGATAATCTCTTGGTACAGGAGTTGGGGAGTAGTAAAACCAAAAGTGAATGGAGAAAGAGAATGAGTGAGACAAGATGATACACTTTCCAGATATAAATGTAATAGTATGTATGGGTTAATAGCAGGATGATTACAGTAATGATGGACTAAGTATATAACATTGTTACGTACCTGTTTCTTCCAAAGAGGAGATAAAACAGTTGATCAAGATGATGTATACAGTAGTAAAACTACAACAAAATTCAAACTTGTGAACTTAGGAAACTGTGCTCTCTGAAAAAGGATGTTACGTTTCAACAGATACAACTGCAGAAAGAAATTCTAAGAAATCTGGTCATAAAAAAGCAGAGACAAAGTATTAGCATAAGCTCCTAAATTTCCAATACAAATTAAAAAAGAAAAAAAAAAAACAGAGAGAGGAAGAGAAGATGAAGTAAGCAGACAGTGCAGGCTTTGATAGGGACCTCAGCCATGCCAGCTTTCCCTGGGTTCTCTTCCGGATAACCCGTGGCCTTTTCCTGCAATTGCCCTTCTGCTACACCTCAGGAAGTCCCAACAGCAGAGAGGTTCAAGCAGCAAGGCTGGATGCTGCTCCTGGAATCAGGGGAGCAGAGGAACTTGGTACAAGTAAAACCCTGCCTTTCCGTTGTTGCTTGGCCTGCTTCATGCCGTTAATGTTTTGCTATGGAGCAAAAATGAGAGGGAGCTCTGCCGAATTCAAATCAATTATGGCACAACTACTTTACATCAAAGAAGATGAATATATTCATACTCCAAATAAATATTTAAAGAGCATTCAGTTTCCAGTTTATTCAAATTACCACATCTTCAATCCTGCATTCAGATCCTGGCAGGAACCTGCACCGATGGGACCAACAGCACCAGTAATTGCCCACTTCACAGTCCACTGCTGACAGTAACTGTCACACTTGAACCACAGAATCACAGAACTATTAAGGCTGGAAACATCTCTAAGATCATCTAATCCAACCACCAACCCATTATCACCATGCCACTAGACCATGTCACTCCCTTCCACAGGCTCCTATTCCACAGGATGGACCTTTCTTTTTCATAGAAATTGACTCAGCTTAAAGCAAACCTATGAGAAAGGTAATGCCTTGTGCAGTGTTCCAGCATACTAACTCCCCACATGACTGCTGCTGTCACTCACCATAGCAGGACACACTGATTCTCACAACACCAGAGGCACCGCAACAAAAAGCAGAAACCCAGAGCTCCCCCATCACGGTGTCAGACAGCAAGATCCTGGATGCTACATCCCATCACGTTCAACTTTGGAAGCAGCTTGGCCCTGCAAACTCATAGACATGAATAATCTTGCCTAAAACAAAAGCAGAGGAAATATTCACATGAATAGGGAATTGCAAGTGCAAGCCCATTATTTAGCAGAGTACACAGCTGGTTACAAAACCAGTCACTTTACATTCATAAGGCCCTTAGGCATTATGCCTGCTGTTGCTATTTTTTTTTTTTTTTCCTTTTTCATAGACTCGGTTTATTTGAATCACTTAGCTTTGGAGCCTAATTAAATAATAAAATATTCTGTTTGCAAACTGTGGCACGTTGCCCTCACACAATGCAAAGCACCAGATGGGGATTTGCTTGGCTGCTAGAGGTTCTATGGTTGTTGTTTGCTGTTTTGCTCTCACTTTAAAAACTGTTAATTTCAGGTCATGATTTTTTCAGCCCCAATTTGCCAGGGGTGGTCTTTTCAGACTGCAAAACTGGTCTCTGGAAGGCCTGCAGTACAAAACTAGCTGTTCTCTTGTAGAAGTCTGAGAAACCTCTAAGTGCTCCATTCTTTTGAAAACCAGGTTATTTATTTTATCTCCAAGTACGCAGACTTGGGAGCTCTGCTCTTCTAAAACGCTGTCTTAATGAAATAAAAGAAAGCCAACTCTGTTGTTTTCAAAGACATTTTTGAACACCTATCCACTTGTTCTTCAGTCTCTAGCTTTCACAGTACTACAGTACTTACCAGCGCACTGTCAGGAAAATGCAACATGGTGATGCTGCCACTTGTGCTGGAAGTACGACAGAAAATGAATACTATCAAATCAGTGCTAGCATCTGACTTTCATTGACTAGAGTACCATAAACATCTCTACACCTGAGGAAAAATGGGAGTACTTCATTGACAGTGTGATATATGTGAAGTGGCAAGTGCACATAAGAAAATATGATTAGAAAAGATGCCTTGTGGGGTGTCTAATAATTCATATTAACTACATTAAAAAAAAAAAAAAGATAATAGAATTACTTTGACCTTGTGAAATGATACCACATAAAGATATATTGCTTGTGTTCCTAGCATTTATCTTTTTCAAAATACATGGATCAGCCTCATGTCTCAAAGATTCTCTGGGGTTTATTATCATTAAAAGAAGAAAAAGAACCAACCAAATAACCCAAAAAAGAAGACAGAAAAGTTACTCTCCTTATCCTCCTAGATGCACATTGCCTGTGATTCCCTTATGGTCTCACAAGGAGAACAGGGGCAGCCCAGACACAGCTGCTGTAAAGACCTGATCCCTCAGCTTTCTTAAATCTACTCCTTCCAGCCAACAGATCTAGCAGAATGAAAATACAGTTATTCAGAAACATTAAAATGTTCAAGTCTGTGTGATGGCCATATCATGTCCACCATAAAAGTCAGAGGTGCAAACCCAAAAATGCAGCAGTTCTGGCCTACCAATATGTAGTCTTGGTTATAGCACTATTAAAGAGCTGATATATCAGTAAGCTTGATTTCTCTAGAAACTAGAAAATTAACTAAAGTATCTTATTCCTCTGTGCATCTGTTTTTAAATAATCCACAAGTATACACTTCTATGTCTGTGTGTGCTTAATTCTATTTGCATCACAGATGTCTGCACTTGAAAAACTGTCCTGTAGTTAATAATTTTCTTTACCTGAAACCAGTATATTTCTTAAGAAGCTAGGTGGTTTGTCTGAGACCACACCACATGCCAGAGATGCAGCTGGCATCAGGAGCTGGAGCTACAACCTGCAACTCTGTTGAGAGGATCTCTGTCTTGGCACACTTGTATTGTATTTTCTCTGCTGCTGCTGGCCTTCCAATTGCTGCGGGAAAAAGATGCAGCTTGAAGAATAACTATCTGTAATAAAATGGCTATGTGACATTAATAAGCTCAATGTCATAGACTCATAGAATGCCTTCACAGAATCACAGAATCACAGAATTGCCAGGGTTGGAAGGGACCTCAAGGATCATGAATCTCCAACCCCCCTGCCAC
>JAOWBP010000001.1:41455799-41526169 GCA_028571105.1 Tragopan temminckii | reverse complement strand
CTCTGGACCCTCTCCAACAGTTCTCTGTCTTTCTTGTACTGGGGGCTCCAGACCTGGACACAGTACTCCAGATGGGGCCTCACAAGAGCAGTGTAGAGGGGGACAATCACCTCCCTGTCCTTGCTGGCCACCCCTCTTTTGATGGAGCGTTCATAATAGTGGTTCATAATTCAAGCTTGATCTGCTATTTATCTTTTTTAAAATGAAATTCTTATTTCACAAAGTATATTCAAGAAGTCTTCAATTCTCTTTTCTACGCTACAGTTCAGAGAACAGGAACACAAGAGGAGCCCTACCCTAGTCTCTGTTTTCTTTGGGTGTTTCTTCCGTATTTCATGACACATTAGGATCTTCCTGTAAGGAGATTAAAAAAATAAGGGAAAAAACAATCCGTTGTATAGTTCAATATTTTCCCTCTGTTCTGCAGCCTAGTAGCTCTTCAGGAATAGTAAATTAGCTTGCAGCACTGATTTTTCCCCAGACACTTCTATTACTTTGAATTTGCATCCCTATCCTGTAGATTATGTATGCCTGTGCGTCACTGTGCCCGAATTAGACTACAAGTTCCTCATAGCACAATACCTTATTCTGTTCACAGCACTACACTCAATTTTGATGTTCAAATAATAAAGTAACACAGAAAACATAATGGCAAGAAAAATCAACCAAAATACCCTTAGTGCAAGATTGACAGTAGGTCTAACAGCTACTTGACAAAAATCAATAGGCCTCACAACCTAAACGTTTACAGTTGAAGACTTAAAAAAGTAGCTCCGCAGACTTCAGATGATCATTTATTTTCCCAAACGTTCATCGTGGGAGCTTTTCTACTGAGGGAGAAGAGCTCTTCCTAAAATAGCTCCCTGCATGGAAAGGCTTGTTCTGAGGTCCTAAGCATAAGCCCTTTTTTCCTCTTTTTCCTGGCTCCCAAGGCCAGTGGGATGGAAAAGGCCAAACTCCACCTGCGGGCTGGGCTTTAAGAGAAGAAAGGATCCTCTCATGTCCAGGTGTGTGTGGTGGCAAAAGCAACATCATTTTCAGCTCAGTGCAAGAGAGCATTAAGAAAAAGTCTCAGTACACTTCAGAACTGCATGCAGAAATCTTGGAGATGCATGCAGAGGAAGAAATCCACCTTGTTCTGAGCTCAGAGCAGAGTCATGGATAGCATCTCACCAGCTGAGTCAAATACAGAACATATACAAAATATATAGCATTAAGAGCAGGCCATTGTCAGACACAAGGCAGCAGATGAAGAAATGGCTTGATGAGCAATTTCTGTTCTGTTTTGTAGTCATTCACAGACTTTCTTAATGTGCTGTAGTGACTTGATAATCTCAGTTTTCTCCATCAGGACCTTGTTTTTTGGTAAGGAGACAACGTTCAAAGAAATCACACTGCTGTATAGTATATTGAAACTGTATCATGCCAGGCCTGGAATTATTGCATATGAAGAGAATTAGAGGAAGGGAACAGTATATTCTGTCTTGTCAGCTGTTTTTTTTTTTTTTTCTATTTGTGCTGGATGTTCTGTATATGTTCTTTTAGTCAGTAGATCCAATACCCATTTTCATTTTCTGTTCTCCTGCATTAATCCTGCTTTGCAATCTTATAAGTCCTGCCTTCCCTGCACAGCTGCTGCAGGGAATGGATGCAACTGGTGCAACTCCCTCATTTGGCAAAATGTGGGGTTTTTTTTTTGCATATATGATTGTATAAAACATTTATACCTGCTACAATACTTATGTAGCAAGAGTTAAGTTTTAGCTATACAGGTGTGATCCCTTGGAACCCCAACTTCTGTGGAGGCACCAGGAGGGGCATCCCCATCTCACAGCTCTCACATGTGCTTCCCGCTCTCCCTCCACCTGCTGATGGGGGATTGCTGCTCAGAGCCGTGCAGGGCATAGGGAGAGGTGATATCATGCTATGGCAACTTCAAGGAGAGGTAGTGGTTGTTTCAAAGACAGCAATCCTTTCAAAATGGAGAGCTAAGCTTAATCAGCAAAAAGTTAGTGACCTGGAAAGACAGGTAATTTAGTGTTTGGCTGCAAGATGAACACTTAATTGAAGCTTTTTCAAGTGCGTGCTGAACTTACTCCCAGAGCTTGCAAATGAACCTAAATACCCTATGAAGCAAAAAGGATTGGGGATTTCTTCCACCATCCAAACAAGATACCTTGCATTTCCAAGCAGCCAAGCAAGCCAGATGGAAGTAGATGGGGCTTCCTAGCACTCCACTGCCTTCCATCCTCCTGGCAGGCAATTTTCCGTGGTGCCAAAACAGCCACAGATTAAGCACTGCAGGATAAGCACCAATGCTCATGTTCATTATCTCTAGACTAGGGGCATGCCTGTATTCAGGCAGCTCTTGAGTTCTCAGTTTAGACCACATAGGTGTCAGCATGGCTGGAGTAGGGTCAAAAGCACCAGTTCATTTTTCATCTATCACTGGTAAGCTGATCTCCAGCCTAGGCTGGGTTACAAAATACAACCAAACAGCAAAAATCTCAGAAACCAATTGCCACCTGCCCATAAATGCTAGCTACTGTGCTGCGTCTATTGACTTGTGTGAACTGGCTACGGAAAGTGGACCAGTAAAAGCTATTATGTTAATTCTTTAATTGACTCTGGGTGTAAATAAGAAACGTTTGGGATCAGTCTCCAGCACTTCTGTATGGTCATCCCCTGTCATGAGTGTTGTCAATGAACATAAATGTCAGTCTTTGCAACGCTTCTGACCAAACTAAGTATAACTCTGCCATGTCAGTTCTTTCCCCTCTGTGTCATCTGGAAAGTACAAATAGGACATAACTTGGTTCTAACTGCCAAATGGAAATCAGCAACAATGGAGGGGAACTCTCAGCAGGCAGGAAGGCAGCCAAGGCTGTGCCCTGCACAGGCAATGGCTTACATCAGAAGGGAGAAATCCTTGTCTGCAGTCTGCTTGTGCTGATGCAGCAAGGGCACCTGCTCAAACAGGTATCAGCAAAGGGCAGTGTGAGAGCTGTGCAAGAACTGGAAGCTGCTGTTAATACTTCTACACTTTTTCAAAGCAAAGGATGGAACTTGAGAAAATTTGGACCTATACTTCAAGTGTTCCTATTTGTCAGAAGTAAGCAGAAAGCCAAAGCAAAACCTTGATCTAGAGGTTAATTAGTTTTAAGACATAAAATAAATCTCCATGAGGCCGTTCCTCATGATTCTTTCAAATGTGTATTCTTGTAGCAATGGGTGAGACACTACACTCCAGTTCTTCTGAAACTTCTGCTAGTGTTGCAAAATGCACAGTCAATTTAGTTTACTGCAGTGGATTATAGATAAACCTGCTGATCTGAAGAAATGACCTTCAATTTCTTTTTTATCAGGAGCTCAGTAAGCTCTTGGATGTCATTGGCTTGACAGCACAGCAGAGCATTTCTCTAAGCACTTGCAAATACAAGTAAAAATGCACTACAATGGAAGTGATGAAGTCCATTTTAAACCCAAGCATTGTACACTGCAGCTCTGCCCATACCCTGCCCCAGGTGCCACACTCTGATCAGTTTACTGCAGATAATCAGTCAGACAATTACATTAAGCAATTGTGTGCCATTTCCCTCCTCAACTTAGAAATTTACAGCTTTAAATGTATACATTTATCATCTGTTTCTAAACTTTGGCTAAACCATCTTTCAAACCTCTTCCACAAGACAAATTGCATTTTACACACAAGAAAGAGAAGATATGAAAGGCTGTCCATGTTTCAGTGATTGATGTAACATTATTGATGGACAACACGACATGAACAGCAGTAGGTGCCACTCATTCCTGCGTGGATCTGGTGGAGTTAGAGCAATGGCTGTGACATACTCTAACGAATAAAGCAACAGGCAAAGCCCAAGTGGTTGACCCTTAAGGCAGACAATCTTAAGTATTGCCAGGATCAGAAAGCAGGTCCCCCTGCTTTACATTTGCTCCACTGAGATCATTCCATTATGCCATTTTTATTTCTCTCTAGAAGAGAGATTTAAAAACCAAAAAGGGCTAAATAAATAAGAAAAATTACAGTGATTCAATACAGTTCAAAACGGTGAACTCATTGTAATGGGAAATCAACCTGAAGAAATCTACCAACGATGTATTTGGCTCCAAAGATTTACTATCTATTAAAGTAGTCAAGGAAGCCCATGCTTAAAAATTCAGGATCTTCCTGGGTCTGAAGAAGTACTAGGCTTGGTTTGTTGCCCATCCTATACTGACAGTTTCATTATGCTCTATATAACTGCAGTATTACTGAAGAAGGTACCATAACATACACTGGCTCTGATTAAGTACATTGTCTCTGGCTAATCAAACCCAAGTAACGCAGCTCAGTGTAACTCAATAACCACTTCAATGCTGTGCTCCACGCACCTGCACTTAGCCTGTGCAGTGACTCTGCAGTTTCTCTTGCTTGGTTGTTTGTTTTTGTTGTTTGTTGTTTGTTTTGCTTGTTTGGTTGGTTTGCTTTGTTTTATTTCAATATCAGGGTAAACTTTCTAGATGGTTTGCACTGCAGCTATTTAGAATCAGATGAACCCTGCAGACACCATCAAAGCAGATTTAAACCATGTCAATTTCTTGCTGCATTTAGGAATACCTAAACAAGATTCCTTGTTGTATCATTACTGGTCACTGCTTTCTTGATTGCTGCATCCATAACATTCTGGAGGGTTTTGCCTTATTTTTTCTAAAAATCCTATGCATCTAGACACATCTAACATGGAATTTCAATAAGCAGTTCAAAATCAATTTCAACACTACCTGTTTTAATACCTTGCCAACAATATCAATATTTTCCTTCTTTTTCTTTGGAAAGTTGCATGCCATCATCATACCCAAGGGAATTTTACTTCATCTCAAACTAGATTTTATGGTCAAAGTGAGAAGTTTGAAAAAGAGCAATTTTTAGCAAGGGAGATGTTACAGAATTAAACCTCACCTAATCTGGATTCTCAACACGTTCACTCTGATAATTTGTAAGAGCTGCCATCCTGAAACTTGCACTTACATTCTGTATTTTTTATACCATCTTATCGTGATTGTGCTGAGGCTATATCAGGGAAACTATGGTATTTTTTAAAACTGCATAATTGTCTTCCACATTTCTCCCTTTTGTAGCGTGCTTAGCGTACTCACTGAATAAAAGGAAATATAATGTATAATTACTTTCCAAATACTTTGAGCTGTTTATGGAAAGAAGAAAATATTTTTTATTGATGCCATTTAAGACTTTAATTTAGTGTGAGGTTTACCCTTGCATATTTATTTTCACAACTGACAGTATGAAAATGAGAAGTAAGAAATGCAACCCAAACTTTTCTGTAGTTAATGTTGAAAAGTGGCCATGAAAAACATGCGCTTAGCCTCCTCATGATGCTACTTATTTTTCGTCTGTAATAAATTAATACTGTGCAAATTGAACGCTGATTTTCATAGGACCAAATCAGCACTGAGTACCAGAGAACAAAGTGTCCAGTTTGAATGCAACTTTTGCTCTTGCTAAGCTGTCTGCAAGTTGTCAAGAAATGCCACAACTCTCTCGCTGAGCATTTCTGACATCAGTAGCTCTAGATGGACATCTTTCTCACCAGTTTCATGCCATGGTAGAACCAGTTCAATCGTTTGCAATATCCTGAACACTCCAGTCTCCTAAAAAGGCTCTTCAGAGACTCCGCTGTTACAAACCAAGCAATCCCTTGTTGCTCACCAGTCTAACCACAAGAAGAAACACTCCCCATTTCAGTCCCAAATTAGGCATTTTCCCACATAAGCCTCCTGGAAATAGCAACACAAACAATATTGGGAATCAGCTAGCTGAAACTGAGGAGCTTCTTCTGTCTGCAAATTAATGTCTCATATTAAAAATTAATTGGAAAATTAATCTATTTATTTGGTGCTCTTTCTATCCAATGATCTGAAAAAAATATTATTAAGGTAGAAAAATTTTTTTTCTTTTCTTAGTTGTGCATTCTATAAGCTTCAAGCAAGGCACTGTTAATTTCTAGTAATTTAGTCATCAAACTCAATATAAGATTCAGAGCCCGTGAAATCTATGGGTCTTCTGTGATTATGGCATGAATATGAACGCCATTTATTTTACTCTAATAATCTAATTATTTCTTTGTGCTGGCCCAAATATGTTTATGAAAGAGAAAATAATAAAAAAAATTAGAGCTTAATGGCAGTTTCCAGATACTATATCCTACCCTCTTTCTTCTGCAATTTTTCTGTGTTAATGCTATATCTGAAACATGCTTCCCCATCCCAATTCGTTGTTCTGCCTTCAGTTCCCCTTTAACAAACAAACAAAAAAAACAACCCTCATTTCTTCCTAAAGGAGAAAGGTACAGGGTGGAACCAATTTTCTTTTCTACTTTTTTTTTTTTTTTTTTTTTTTTTAACCCTGAAGAATAGAAAAGCCGAATTAAAACCAAAGGTACACAATTCTGCATTCCCTGGGCTGATGCACTTTCCCTGCAGGCTGTATCTGCTCCTTGCAGGCCCCTGGTATGCATCAGAAAGTGAGTGAAACACTGTCAACACCCAGAGTAAGTGACGATTAACAGCTGTCAGCTCTCCCTTCCACCATGGGCAAGAAAAATTGAAAACACTCTACCTGATTTCTTGAGCGTCCTCAATAAGATCCAGCTCCAAGCTCAATACATCTGTGCCACTCAAACTGCGAACTGTGCTGGAAAACTCTTGACCCTGCTGCTTCTCATCATTCACACTTCCCCTTGTTCCTGACATTAATTTCTACTGCTCTAGCAGCGCTGTTCCTCTTCAAACACTGGGAAGTAGAGTTGGCCAAAAATTTGCATAGAAGCAAGGGGATATTTTGCTTCTCACCTCTACAAAGAATTTCTGTCCATTGTCCAAAGCAGACAAAGAGGGATTTGATCCCTGTCCCCACTGGTAGGCTCACGTGCTGACATCTGTATTCTCTGGGACCTTCTCTGTAATAAATTTCAAAATTATCCAAAACAGGCTAAAAAAGTTGGGAGCCTAAAAATGTAGAGGGCAGCAAAAATTGTTTACCAGTAGAATTCAAGAACCCACAATTTCAGGTATTGAACATCATGCACTTTAAAAAAATAAAAAATCTCCTGTCTCAAGTGCTTATGGAGACAAAATTAGCAAAAAACAGAAAGTAAGATGTGCTCAATAATAAACAAGAATTGGAACAAACTCTGTTTGCTTGCCTTTCTCACTCATTCCCCATGACAACTGTATGGACTATTTTCTAAAACTCCCAGAATAATACTTCATAAAAACTGATACCATTTCATGAAAGAAGAGGTGACTTCGAATTTTAGACTTAACACCATCCAGACAGCTATCACTAGCCACAGGGAATCCACTGGCTGCAGCTGAACAGCAGCTTCTGCCTGAGCCAGGGAACACCCTGGTGCAAGAGCAAGATGAAGAGAAAAAGCATACATTTTTACTTATGGATTTCCTGACAAAATGGAGCACTGGATTCTATTTCACACTTTCACCAAAGATTTTCAGTTACATCAAATCCTGCTGATGTTCTTAAGCGAGGAAGAAGTTCCTCACTGCCTCTTGCATCACTCCATTTATCAGAAGCACCTGCCGCTGAATTAGTTAATCCCACTTGAAGTCTGAGCTTGCTCAGCAAAATAGCAATACTAAATCCAGAAGGATTAACATTGTACCAAAGTGCTCAGCATCTTGCAGTTAGCAGGGTGCAATATTTATTGGCTTGTCAGACTTTTCATGAGAGGAGTAACAAAAAACTTCTCCACTTTCTCAAAGTGTAAAATTCAACACAGAACTGACCCTTTGCGAAGGTTGCAAGCCTGACTTTTTCTGTATCAACTGTTAAGTTGTGCAGGGAGGAAATGGTCTTTGTGGGAAACCAAGGGTTCTGTATATCCTTCAGAGTAAATCAATAAGTCTCTAATTTCCTTGGCACAAAATTAGGTACTTAGTGCCCTAAAAATGCCCTGTAGAGGGGCTGAATGTCCTATTTTGCCCTCTGTGCTTCTATTTATGGAAATGGCTGCCTCCGCTTTCTGAGTGTATTGTTATCAGAAAACCATAAGCATGATTACAGGTAAAAACATCTCCATGATACATTCCAATAATAAGAGATAAACAAAGATTGGAGGAACATCCTTAGTAGTATTTCCAGATCTCCGAAATTTCTCCGTCTTCAGCTTACAAGCGCATTAAGATCATGACATATCCACTGCTTCAGTTCAGAAAGAATCTAAAGTGAAAGCATGAGAAATTTAACTCATCATGAGGCCCAATGGGTAGAGACATGGGTAGGCCCTTTCCTGGGATCATGTGTTAAACACAGCTCTTGTTCTTGCACTCGGACCGAAACCAGCAGGTAACAAATCCCTGCAAAGCCGCATGCATTGCAGGATGCTGTGCTGTGACAACTGTCTGCAAATGGTGCTCCAAACAGCATTTCAGATGCTTTTCTCACTCAAAATTTGTAGCCCCATGACTGTGACTCACACGCTAGACCTTCTGGTAAAGCTTCTGAAGCATGGCTGTACCCCTGATAGTTTCAAGGGCACGCAAATGAAGTTTTAGCTGTTTTTCTCACAGCACTTAGGACAGAAGAATCTCTGAGTTTGAGAGTTGACTGATTACAATTATTACTTGCACTATTTATATTATGTCCTTTAGTAAAAATTATAATAATGTGTAAGGAAAACATTTTCACAGTTTAATTGGGTTTACATTTAACACCAAAACTGTAAAAATAAAACTCATGCTCACTTAATAGCTGATCAAGAATTTCCTTTCTTTTAAAACTGGCAAAGTATCTTTTGGGTGAGATAGTCAGTTACAGCCCTTACTGCCAGCTTATTTAATTCTCAAGGAAAAGATACTCAGCTGCTAAGGATAGCAGAAGTAAAAAGAAGCATACTTTGGTATGCCAAATATATATATACATACATACACATATTCTCCATATGTTAGAGCAGGATTTGGTATTTGATGGAAGCTCAAATATCCCATTAAGGCAGACTTTCATCAGCCATGTGAAATCTACAATTTTTTTTGAAACTAACAACTTGATAATATTCTCATGTCAAGAACACCTTAACAAGGATAATGATTTCTCACCTGCACTTAATCCTGTTACAGCACAAGGGCATCCCTGCAGCAGTCGGAGTAAGAAAGCAGAGACCCTCTCTCCTGGGATCTCCTGGACAGCAGCCATACCATATAGCAACAAAGAAAGAATTACCCTGATGGAGCGGAAGAAAGGCTTGTAGCTGTGAAAATACTTTCTTCCTTTAAATTACCCATCACACATTATGAGGGAACTCTGTAGTAACAGACATGTTTTCCCCTTGTGACCCCTCTGCTTAGAGATCAAGGAACATGGCTCCAGGCTGACTTTGCAGTGTGCTCATCCCTAGAATGGAGAAAACTGAAGCTCCTAAGTAACTGTTCTACGTATATTGCCAACATTTTTCTCAGTATCAGAGGATGAAATTCCTGGATTTCATATTGCCTTTTAAAATATTTAGTTGTTGACATATTAAAAAAACTACATCAAAAGAGCGTTTAGTTTGCTATATCAAGCCACCAGACTTAAAGAAATGCCAGGTTTAAGGCTGCATCAGTGAAATATGCTCAACATTTTGTGCTTATGCAATATGATATGACCACAAATAATTTTTATCTTCAGTGTGCACTTGGGAGACATTTCTGAGATAACCACCAATTCCGTGTGGCCTCTCCTTCAGCAGAGGGGGAGCTGCATACAAAAAAACGAAAATTGAAGCTGCATGAAAAGAAATGTTAGTCGCTGGTTTAAAGAATCTGAATTTTTGTCTTTAGGTAGTTGATTGTATACCCACCTCTGCCCTCAATGCAGAAAAAGGTAGATGTGGCACTGAGGGACACATTTAGTGGGCATGGTGGTGATGGGTTGATGGTTGGACTAGATGATCTTAGTGGACTTTTCCAATCTTAATGATTCTATAATTCTAAATAAATGGCTTCAATGGGTGCCCAGCTTTCAACACAAGATTAATAAAAGCTATGATACTCAAATCTCTGCCCAGTATCAATTCACACCTTATTTTGATTATATGAAATGCTACACTACTATAAAGGCATCGAAAAAATCATGCTCTTGGTTTTCAAATTCAGTGCCCTAAGCTAATGGGCATTTCTCATTTTCATGCAAAATCTCACCTTATCTATAAAGGAATAAGAACTGACAACAACAACAAGAAGGGAAAATTATTTGCCATCTGGTGATCAGCAGAAGTTATGCTGATAAGACATAAAAATACATCTATCAAGATGGCTTTTTTTGGAGCACAGTTTGAATCATACATACTAACCATGAGACAAGAAAGACAAAATGGAACATAGAAAAAACTCAGTGAACTGCATGTGAACATCTGACTAAAGTCTACAGAATAATGTATAGATGCAGCCAATTCTGCCATTTATTAATTCTTAAATCACGTATTTTACACTCTCACATGCCTTTTAGTATAATAAAGCATGCCTAGATTACACAGTGCAAGCACCCAAGAATGCACTGCACTACTCACAAAGCCATATCTGAGGCATAAAATCTATTTGCAGGCTTACAGATGTTTCCAAAAAATGCAGTTCAAAAGATATAAGTGGTAAAAACGTGTCCCCAGAACATGTTTTTCCCCTGGAGTCTATAAAGAGAAGAGGACATATGTTTGACAACAGTGAAGCAGAAATATCACTTCAATTGCAAGTCAGTTAGCCCAGAGTGCACTGCAATACTAGAGAGAGTTTCAGAGGACATAAAAATCTAACCAGGCATCATGATATGCCCTGGAAAGAAAAATAACTGAGAATGCTTAGATAGGCAAAGACAAGCATCAATGATATCAAAATTATTTCACAAATACTTGTTTATGTTCTGTAACAATATGATAATTCCCTTTTCCCCTCACACTGTCTCTGGAAGAATAAGCTATCTAACATGAGCAGGGCACTGGCATAGGTTTTGAGAGGCCTGGGTTCTGCTAAGACACATATTTTTGTATGATCCTGAGCAAGACATGTAAATCTTTGACAACTATGAAGTTTCTATGCAGTAATTGTCACAGTGTGACTGAACAGCAGAAAGTGCATAGCAAATCCCAGATGTAGGGATCATCACAAACTGACCTTAAGAAAATGTTGAAAATCATTGAATCTGTGTCACACCGGTCTCACTGCTTCTCACTCCGCTCCCTCTTGGGACTGAAATGAAGCAGATATCCTAAACCCATCTGCCTTTCCTCACTACTTGTCTTTTCAAAATAACCCAAGAGCCAAAGTGTCCTTCAGCAAACAATGTCACATGGGGACAAGCAAGGGCCTGCTGTACACCCTCACTGCAACAGCTATTGAATTTCAATTCTGTCATTTTCCTTAAGTTTAAGAAATGAGATTATCATACTGAAATTTCACACGGCACTTCTGGTCTGTTATGCCTCTGCATTGAAATGTGACCTTTAACTCTGTCATTGCATTGTTTTCCAAACATTTAATGGAAAATCATTATTTGTTGTTGCAAGGAACGTTAATCTGTGCAACAATCACTGCTGAACTGCTGTAATTCAGAAGTGTGACTGGGTTCCCTTCCTTCTCCTGAAGCCTGGAGAGCTTTCAACTTTATTTTCCCCGTTTCATCCAAAATAGAGGACTTCTATGGCAATAACCTCAAAAACCCTGGATGTTATCCAAGGCAGCATTGCCAACTTCAGTATGAAAAGCTTGAAACAATTCTGGCCAGTATCAATTGCCTAATTCTTCTTCATTATGTTTTTTTGACCTCTAGATTTTATAATTATGGAATATGCTGTTTTCCTAGCGTATTCAGAAAAATAATATTCTTGCTAATGAGGTCATCATTTTATTTGTCTCTTAGGCTCCAATCCTGTTGTCCCGCTAAATCTGCCTGTAGCTGCCTCCTGTTGTCCAGTTTTCAACACGAGCTTCACAATCTCTTGAGACGTACCAATAATATCATAAAGCCTTGGATTTCAGCTGCCATTTTATAAGAACTTATCCTCCAGGAGCTCTCAGGCTCGTTAACAAAAAGTCCAATATGATGTTTGAAATATTGTGTCTAATTTTCACAAAAAACAGTTTTGTCAAAGAAAATGATCTGAAATGAGAACAATCTCCTGGGAATCCAAAACAGATAATCACCAGCCTAGCTCTTCCCTGCAGCAAATTGGCTCAGAGGAGGTTCAGTCTTGCTCCTCTTAAGTGATTTTGATAATTAACTTCTTCCTTAAAAAAAAAAAAAATAGTGCACAATTTTTCTATACTTAAGGCCAAAAGCACCATATAGAATATGGAATTAATATCAGTACTGCAGGGGGCTACAAATGGGAGCAAATAAATGAAGTTTAAAAAAATCTATCCTGAAGCAGGCATCTATTTCAACCTCCAGCAGTGGTGATATAAAACCTACAAGTAACTTAAATTATACTGAAACTGCTATTCCTAGCTTCCTATCATCAAATAGCAACAGGCTCCTACGAGAGACTTGGGACACAGATCTTAGATACGCTTCAAATTGCAATCTAGAATCTCTAACTTCTACTACTGTACCTATGGAGAAGCATGAGGAGCCAATCTGCTAGAATCATGGCGTTTTAGACACACAGCTAGTATGACATGGTCCTAATACTGGCTTGTGTTATATAAATATTGACTGTTCAAAAATGGTTATGTTTTTAGGATGCCGTGCTGGTGCCCAGGTGTACTCGTGGCTCTAATCTCATGTTGATGGTGTGCTAGTTCAGATTTGACACTCAATAACTATGAAGAGCTAACACTAATACTGAAACAAAGCCAGGAAGTGTATTAAGAATAACTCAGAGCTTATGTAAATAATAGTAATAAAAATTATGCATTGGTAATGTGGGCTTTCAGGCGAACAAGCTGTGTAAAATTCTTGGAGAGCAAGCCTGTCAGCAAGCCTGACGGTTAAACCCTAAGTGAAGAGTCTGGAAATCTCTGAACTCAAACTCAGACTTCACCATCTGGTGGGGATCAGTCTTCTCTCAGGGCTGAATTTGGAGACACATTTGGAAGTATACTTGCTGTAAATCCTCCTTAGGTGGTAGAGGGAAGGGAAAGTATTTTGAGCGTTGAGGCCTTGATTGTTGAGCCTTGCAGTGTTGTAAGTTTCTACATTCAACTCTTAAAAAATAATACTGTTCTCTCTACTGTAAAGAAACATGAGTCTTTCTTCAAAATTATCTCTCAGGCTCATGCTCTCTTAGGCCAAAATCCGTCCATATGCACAAAGCTGTATGCCATTAGGTCTCCTATCTGGGGACTTAATTGCAGTTTCAATGATATTCATCCTGTTCAGAGACGTTCTTAGAGATCAAACACTTGCATTAACATGCTTCAATACTAAAACCCCTTCCACTGGGATGCTGAAGAGCTGTCCAATACCTTTTCATCAGATTACTATTTCATTTTATTCTGCAAATAGAACAGCATAAACGTCTTGATTTTAGACATCTCAGATGATCAGAACAAGACCATTTGCATTTGGTTGACTTGAGCTTAGGTAATTTTATCTTCTTCATACCTTCTACCAAAAAAGACTATGAAGGTTTCTGAAGTAATTCTGAAGTAAATACTTTGTCTTTAAACTTTCCAATTAAATTTTATGTTCAGAAGTGCTAAAGAAACCTATAAAATCGAGCAGACCTTCAGGAATGCTTTAATTCTTTGATTTTTCCCCAAATTAACGAGCCTAATTCTACCCCACTGATTCTGAAATGAGACTGTTGTGATTTATTCTATGCGAGAGAAAGTTCTTTAACTTACAAAATTGCTCAATTTATTGTCTAGTATTTCCTATGAAAAAAATTGTTCCTGAGCAAATCTGCATAGTGTGAACAGAAAGCCCACAGTTTCCTTGAAGAGTCAGTCAGATCTACATGAGTGCTATACTGTTGTAAAGACAGAAAGCATAAATGTCTGAGATCTGACAGGCATAGAGTGAAAGCACTTAGTAAGAGGGCAATGCATCCACAGAAGATGCGTTGGACATATTTAATATTGCCCAAAAGGTAAATCTTCCACACAAGTATGGAAAAAAAACACAAACACTTCCCAAAGTACCAAACTGCTTCTGACATGTTATGTAGCATAGCATCCAAGCACTGCGCTTCTGGACATCCACAAACTGCAAATGTAGCAACTGGGCTGAAGACAGCCAACTTGTTAATGCCTCCAGACATATAGAGACAGATCTGTAATATTTGCAGTATTAGAGCTGCAAAGTCCTCGAAATCAACGTGTACAAAATCTACAGACTTAAAGAGAGAAAATGTTCAGATAAATCAGTAGAAGTTAACTATATGAATAAAAGAAAGCCTAGAAATTGCTGTCAATTCTTGATACACGTCAATACTTTTATTGCTATGGACCAAGAAGCAAACAAAACTACAATTAATACAACATGTAATACATACATGTAGTGGATATTATAACATGTAATTATATGAACTTTATAAGAGTATAATGTAGCACATTACCTTTCAAAACATTTGCAAACAGTTTTCACAAGGTGCTTTGAAAATCACTAACCAGTGCACAGCCTGATACTGATGACTTGAGCTCTGCATCATCCACATCCCACCATCACATGTATCACGTCAGTCTGAGACACAGAGGGAAAACGGGGTGCAGTTAATCCACCACTTGCATTCTTTAGCTGATGACCATCAATAGCTGCATATGTCTTGTCCAAAAGGATATGAGTGCACAGAAAGTATAAAACTAACAAGACTAGTTTTAAGGGAAATTAGTGAGCATTTTGTAGAAAAGTATTCCATTCTTTTTGTAACATAAATGTATATGCATTTGTGGAGTATGAAGTTTTAAAGAATTTGGTTTTATGGACAAATCAAGTGAGGAATGCACACTTATCACACACAGAGAAAAAAATAATGCAGTGACTTCATCAGACCATTGGGTGATTTCAGCTGGCTGCTTTTTTTTTTTTTTTCCTCCCTGCAGTTGTTTTCTATGCAGTCCTCAGACATTCTGCAAAGGAATTAACATGACACCATGCTGTGAAACAAGGAAGTACTATGCATGCATCCCTGTATCTCAGCATTCATAGGATTCCTAAGAACTGAAAGGAACATCTGCCTACTTGGATTTCTTGTTATTTGGGGGTTTCCCTCTTCTCTCTACCTCTCAAGGCTTTTACAGGAGCTTGCATCTTTATTTTTTAGCTCAAGGCTACAACAGGATGTGCTGGCAGAATTTAGGTGCAGTCATCTCAGTTGCAGTACACAGACGTCAGGTTCCAAATGTAAACATCCCACTGCAAGCTCATGTGGTTTAAACTGGAAAAAATACTTCAAATTTATTATTTTTCTTTCTTCTCCTTTGCCTCAAGACTATTTGAAAAGCACACTGCATTATATATTTCAGCTTTTAAACTTTTATTGAAAAAAGATGTGATTATGCTTTTAGGTTGAAAATCAGCTTTTACAAGATAGCCTTTCAGACGTGACATTTTTCAAGTGAGAACAGTCCTTTGGATTACATGTTAGGTATGAGTGTAGATTTTAACGTAGGGGAATGTCTGATATTATAATAATAGCTTGAAAATAAAAATAATGTGCTGTGCCACACTTAACTGATCTTCAGAATCATTTTGATTGCACTTGTATTTTGTACATCCTCTTACTTCTAAAGTTTACAATAATTTTCTAAGGAAGAAAAAAACACAGTAAGCAGCTCAACGTGCAGATGCCCACACACAATTACTTGTTACTTTTAATACAGAGAAGTCTAAACTTGGTCTCCTAAAAGCAATGCTGTGACCTACAGGCAGTCAGGACCATTTCCCCACGTGTGCTAACAAGATCACTGCTGGTCTTATTTCACAACCAAAAGTTTCTTTACTGCTGCAGTTGTGTCAGAGCTTATTGAAATGGAAACAGAACAAATACAGACATCCTTGTTCCCCATTTAAAAAAATTAAGAAACGCAGACCTCAGAGCCTTTTTATAATAGACACTGGGGAGGACTGCTTTAGGGATAAATGTTGCTTAAACAACTCATTGAACTTCACAGATGCCAAGAGAGAAGGAAAGGCAGGTTTGCAGCATGCCCTCCTGGATTGGTGAAAAGAGAAACAGGTCTCTGCTGCACCAGTGGGTGCAGCATTATGCCATCATGAGCTGATGAGACAGCTGACTTGGGCCACTGGCATCTAGGCATGTGCTGGCCCCTACCGTACTTTTGTTTCTTTTTTTTTTTTCCCCTGAAAGCAATGCAGCGGGTACCTCATTGCACCATGAAGTCCTCTACCTGCAGATCTGTGTGAGGACTTCTCCTCCCCCTGTACCTCTTGCAGGTGCTGAACACTGCATGTCCTGCTTTGATCCCTGAGTGTCCTTCCTTCCGCAGCGCACATACACGCACACACCAAGCCAACCACACATAAATACCCTTTCCTGTCTTTTCTGTACTTGAGCACAAAACAACTGCAACATCTGAAAGTTTTTACTCATTTGGGAAAGGGAAAGAGGTACAGAAACACTGCTGATCTAAGCAGATCATGCGAAACAAGCTCCTCTGAATTACAGCATGAACCACCAGCAAAATTATTTTATTAAGCCAGGGCATAAAACACATTAAACAATGAAAATAATTTCTGGATACCAGCATTTTTCTTTCTTGAAAAGGGCACTGCAGAGACAGAATTAAATCTTTATTCTTATCCTACCTCATTAAAACAAAAGTGTAAGAACACATCACCCCACTGCCTCCCTTTGAAGGCATGTCAGCTTAGAATGAGTTTGAGCCAGTGTTACATCTGACTTCAGCAGACCTTTAAAGATTTAGTGAAGTCGTTATTATTCTTGCAGTGTGTAACTGCTATGCATACTCAACTCACATAATGGATTCACATTACAAAACATGTAAGTTAATATTTTTGCAGTTCTCTCACACTAAAAGGCAAGATTTGCATTTACTTTTATGTCTCACATAACAAACGATGGTGTCTAAGGTCACAGACGTCTGTGGACAAAATAATGACCTTTCTTACTTGCAACATCAGTGTTGTTAATATAGATTAGGACATGGATTAAGTAAGAAAAGATTTAATTTAGTTCCACTTCTTTTCTACTGTGGAGTTGTAAAAGAGTAAGAATTTGCAACCGTATAGATCAGAGAGGGACCAGGGCTATTGGGTTGCTTGTGCTGTAACTTCTTGTCCCAACCAGTCAGCACTTTAAAGATGCAGAAGGTCCAACTTAAATCTATGTCATCAGGTGTTTCTATGTGTAAAATGCTGGAAGAGCGGGTCCTTCCTATGCCAATAACACACAGAGGCACAAACCACATGTACTCCACACTCCTGCACACAGGGGTGTCAGAGTTTTCTGGATGACTAGCCAAAGCAGGGGCTGTCTGTGCCCTTCTGCCACAGCAATGCAGACCTACAGAAATGAGTCATCTTCATCAAATCTCTCCTTCAGTTCCCCAGAACCTTAAGCCATTGCTGCCACGGGTGATCGCAAGCAATGTTCAAGCCTCCTGTTTCAAGGACAAAGAGGCAGCACTCAGATTGCAATCACTACTTCAGAGTCTGAGTCAGAGAGGGGAAAAGAGCAAAAATCAAGAGAAAACATATTTCAGTTAGCTCACAACTGCTATGAAGTAGATGAAAATGGTAACTAGTACTAAGTGAAGGTCACGAGGCTTATCTAAGAACATAGGGGGAAAAACAGACAGGGAAAGGAGAAAGGGGAGAGGGAGGGAGGGAGAGAGCATGAGCACTGCAGCAAAGAAGCTATGCTCAGCCAATACATGCTGGCACTTACCATAAAAATAGAAAGATCCAAAGAGAATCAGATTAAAGATCCTTTTTATCTCTCTTCAATAGAAAGATTTCCACATGAAGCTCTGAACACAGCTGTCCAGGGAAAAGCAAGGCAGTTTGATGCTACACAGAAAACACTAACACAGCAGTGGCAAGTCCTTGCTCAGCCTTCCAAAACCTGCTAGCAGTTTGTGCTGAAAAATCTACGGTAAGAAGTCTGGAAACGACTCCTACATAACACTGCAGCTAAAGCAGACTGCTGTTTTCCTCCAGTCACTCAGGCTGCACTGTTTTCATGTTCATCTTCTCACCATTACTTACATCCTAGAGGTGGGCTTGGGGGTGGGGAAAGAGATTTCTCCTCCAAGTGGAAAGGAGCGCAGAGACAGCATCAGCATTTTTAATCAGTGGCTGAGAGTACCCAATCAGAGGAACTGAGTTATGCCAGCGTGACAGTTGTCCAAAGCACGGCAGCCTGGCGCGGTCCCTGCTCACACAAGAACACTTTAGGTAATCTGCTGCTTAACCCCTGCAAGCTTTTTCATGCCCACACGCAAACAAACTGTCGTCATGCACTGTGTCTTCTCCTCCAAGGAAAAGAGCTTTGAAAACTATGAGCTTTTTCTTGGGATGCTACTCTGATGTGCTGTTATCTGTATCTGTGCAGTAGTACAAAAGCAAGAAAAGTTTGGACGTTTGATCCCAGCATCATTTTACTTTGCACTTTATTAATCGGTAGCTTCCATGTGTAAAACACACATGAAACTCCTCCTTCTCTTTGGGGAAGAGAAAGAAGCCTGTGAGAGATTTTACAGCACAGATCCACTTCTGTGAAATGTCTCATTAAAGGCAGCACTGTTTTTGACATGAAATCATGAAACTCTGACAGCAGCAGATTCCCAAAATACATAATCAACATCTCCTCCAGCATCCCCTCAAAAGACAACTTGTATTAAATGTTTGTGATGTTATCTATCTTGCTATTGGACATTTTAAAAACAAAAATAAACAGAGAGACCACAACCTAATTTGCAATAAGGATACCCACAGTCTGGAAACAAATCATTCTGTGGCATTTAACCCAAACAGGACAATGATGCAGTCAACATTAAAGCTGCCAAACTCTGCAAGTTCCAGAGAATGCTTCTGCTTCCAAAATATAAATGCCTAGATATAACTGTGGAAGAGAAATTCTTCTGGTCCTACTGCACAATGCAATCGACAGTGGCACAGGCAAAAACACAGCATGCAATTTGCATTTAATTAAAGCAGACACTCTGCTAGTAGACATGCAATGCTAAATGTTCATCTTCTAAAAGCATTTTTAGAACAGTCAGTCCCAGATTTCTGCCATGCCCTAAAATAAACATAAATATCACCAACCTCATATTCACATTTTAGAAGATGGCCCAGTTACCTATAAAGGTATTTTGGAAATTAGTCCCATTAGTCTAAGACTCAGTTCTTTCTAAGGTGCCATGTTGTCACAAGGCTTGATTTTCAAGACCCAAGATAACATTTCTGGAATCAGCATGGTGCAGGATATATGTTTCCAGATCTCCTGTGGTTGCTTCTACCATTGTAAGTACACAGCGTTTGTCGTGGCGGGTTTGTGGGAGTGTGATATAATCAGTCTGTGAGGTCTCCCCATATCTACACTTCTGCCATCATCCTCCATACCAAAGAGGCTTTATCTGCTTGTCTTAATTGCAGCATATGTTTCAGATTCATAGACAACCTATGTAATAACATCCATAGCCAAATCCACCCCCTGATCCCAAGTCCATCTATAAATTACATCCCTTCCTTGATGGCCTAGAGGTATCATGAATCCACCAAACTAGAAATAGTTCACTCTTATGTTGCCAATCCAGATCTACCTGAGCACTTCAATCCTCACAGCCTGATCCACTGGCTGATTGTTTTGATGTTCTTCAGTGGGATGACTCTTAGGTATGTGGAAATCTACATGATTTGCTTTTATAATCATGTTCTCCATCAATAGAGAGAACAGCAGCAATATCAAGCAGTAATACCTTTCCATAATGCAGTGGCAAACGATGACAGTGCACTCCTTACAAATTTCCACCACCTAGACTGCAGGCACCTGACATCATCAGAATCTTGGGATAACTGATCATCATCCAGGTCATTATTACACATCATCTCCAGCACAGATAGTCCCCTCAGGTACTGAATATCTTTCTCCATGCTGGCCCACCTGCCTGGAAAACATACCAGATCTTCCTTGAAAGACTATCTTTCCTTCATGGTTAACAAGAGTCGTCTCATTAGGGTGAAAGCTTTCAATCACTTTGTCAACGCCCCCTTCCTTAGAGAGGCCTTCCAGCTGCCTGGTTTTGCCGCCTATTAAGTCCAGGTTAATGGCCCCTTTAGCACTGGATCAACCAAGTGACAATACATATGCTTGCCTAGATGACATCTAAAGTCTGTTCACATATCTGATAGCTCACTCAGAGTTAGAGGTTGGAAAATTATGACTCTTCATGCTCCCATTCTCATGATGGCCCTGCTTCATCTTAGTCTTCTCCTTCCATCGTCATTTTAGTATGAGTTTGTGTCCTTACTAAATGAGCTGAATTTTGTAGCCATTTTTGTCTCATGTATAGCAGTGACTGATGCTGGCACAGACTGGTTCCTGATTGAGCTGCAGGGTTTGGAGCAACCTCAGGGTCTGTTGCACTGTCATCGGATCTGGAGACCTCCTTCCCCTTAGGGTGCTGAATCAAGTCTGTTTCAATGTACTCTGGTCAAATCTGTCATTATCTTAATGCTTAGATCTCCACACTGGATGCCAAAAGGACTGTTGTGCTGTAACCTGTCAGCAGCTCAGCACCACACCTCTGTGTGCTCACTGCCTCCAGGTGGGTTGAAGGAGAGAACTGAAAACATAATAGAACTCACAGGTTGAGATGAAAACTATTTACTAAGACAGAAGAGGAGAATGGAAACAAAAATGCAATTATAATATATATATATACATATATATATATATAGCAGCAATGCATTCACTTGCCACCTGCTGACTGACACCCAGCAACAACACAACTGGCACCAATAACACAAGGCCTCAATTGATACCCAGCAGCTCCTGAGCAGTAGCTGACCTCACCCAACTCCCGCAGCTTTATGGCCTTCCATATGGTATGGAACAACCGAACAACCCTATGCCTCATTCAGGCACCTTCCTGGCTCTTCCCACCACGTTGCCTGGCCTGGCCCTGGACACACTCCCATCACTCAGCAACAACCAAACATCAGTGTGCTACTAAAACTGTTTAGGCTGAAACCAGGACAATGGGTGTCTGAAGACACTTTGTAGAAGAAAGACTTCACACCTACTCCTAAGATCATGTTTTAATATTCATTTTAGAGCCTTTTTCCTTGCATCAATTCCTTTTTTCTCATATAAGGATGTATGCAAAGCCTAACATTGTTATAACAGCTCTTTGAAGAGAAGGAAGCAAGGCAAACTTTGGTGGACAATGCTACAAATATTTTCCAATGAGTCTCTTAACAAATAAAACTGGACCTTATCATTGTAAAAGGAAGGGATTGCATGGTCTGTCCCCACTTTTTTCATTTAAGCATGGGAGATGTGAGAAGAGGCTGCACACAGAGGCAGCAAGAACTGCAGTGGTGCCATCCAGATCCTCTCTGATGTCAGCTATAACAACACACAAGATATGAATAAAGGCTAATAGAGTAGTTAGTTCAAGCTTTCTGCTAAGGGTAGAGGACTGAACACTCAAGTAGTAAGCTCGTATTGAAGCCACCTTCAAGAAATACAAAAAAGTCTCTGAGAGATGCTCAGAGTATATTTAATGATGGATCTATGTTTCTGGTGAACAAAAGATCTCAATTTCTTTGGAAAAACACACATATGTCCACAGATAATTAATTACCTCTGCTGTTCCAATACAACGACTGCTGCCTGGAAAAAAATACTGAAACCAGCTCTTTCTAGTTAGAGAGGAAAAAAAAAAGAGTGCTTTTGTTTTGATGAAAGAGAGCCAAAAAAGCACTGCTCGTCAAAACTGAGGTTTGTTTTGTACTACCTACGTACCCGTTAGTCCAGAAAGGAAAACAAACTCAGGACTGGCTGATTCAGAACTGTTCTCTCTATTCCTCCTTCAATAATTTATGTGACAACAGTCCAAAACAACATTCCTGAGCCGGAAGTTAAAGATGATACGTAGGATTTAATAAAGATCCCTACTGGAGCTTCAGGTGAACTGTCAGCTGCTCAAAGAAGTGAAAGGTTTAGGAAGGCACAGGGGGATGGACTCCGCCAGTATGCAGGTTCCATCTTCACAGTATACTTTGACAGGTGAATGTGTGAATGCTGCAGGGAGGTGAGGGAAGAAGTAGAACTGAGCATAAAGGAACCAGACAGATTGCAGTGAGAGATGTCTACATTTTCGGTGAGTAGTTTTGGTGCAAGTGTTTTGTTTCTCCAATATGTCAGGATCAGAGAGATCTGGACAGGCTGGAGAGTTGTGTGGAGAGGAACCTGATGAGGTTCAACAAGGACAAATGCAGAGTCCTGCACCTCAGGAGGATCAGTACATGCATCACTACAGGTTAGGGGCTGACTGGCTGGAAAGGAGCTCAGGAGAAAGAGGAGGACAACAGGTTGACCATGAGCCAGCATTAAAAAGAGTGTGACCAGAAGGTTGAGGGAGGTTATTCTCCCCTTCTGGTGAGGCCACACCTGGAGTACTGCATCCAGTTCTGTGTATCTCAGTTCAAGAAAAACAGGGAACTACTGGAGAGAGTTCAAGAGAGGGCCACAAAGATGATTAGGGACCTGGACTGTCTCCCCTATGAGGAAAGGCTGAGAGACCTGGCATTGTTCAGTCTGGAGAAGAATGAGAGGGGATCTTATCAGTGCTTATAAACATATAAAGGGCAGGAGTCAAGGGAATGAGGCCAGGCTCTTTTTGGTGGTGCCCAGCAACAGGACAAGGGGCAATGAGCACGAACTGGAGCACAGAAATTTCCATCTGGACATGAGAAATAGTGACAGAGAACTGGAACAGACTGTCCAGAGAGATTGTGGAATCTCCTTCTCTGGAGATATTCAAAACTCATCTGGAGGCTTTTCTGTGTAACCTACTCCAGTGAACCTGCTTTAATGGAGGGTTGGACTAGATGATCTCCAGAAGTCCCTTCCAATCTCTGCGATTTTGTGATCACTCCTGAATGCAGAGTGTTTTCAAGCTCTGAATTAAATGAAGGAGACAGGAAGGAAATAGTAAAATCAGGAATGTAAGAAATTCATAAAACCTTCGTTCTCTGCTTGGCAAGAGTGTTGAGGCACCTGTCCAAGGAATTCAGCACAATTCTGGTACCCTGTATTGAGGTTACTGATGAGAGCAAGAAAAGGCCTAAGCTTCTGCCAGTTTTGCCTTGGGTGAAGGTAACTAAGAAAAATTAGTACTGCTCAATTCAAATACCCTTCAACTTAGTTTTTGTTTTTGTTTTCCACTTTGTAATTGTTATTATCCATTGTTTTCAGCTATCAAAATTCTAACCTCTACACGATCACTGAGCGCTGTGACGTTTCTCATTAGCCATCTCCTTGGCAGGCTTAAAACATTTTCTGGTCTATCCGCCTGCCGCGTGATTTTTGCAAACTTTCAGGACTATTTTTGAGGCCATGCAGCCTTTTAACTAATTCTGTTAAAACACACAGAGAGAAGGTATCTTTCTGCTAATTGTAAAACAGTTTGATTTGTGTTTTCTTATTAGAAAACTCTTAAATTAGTGCTGGAGCAAAGTATCTCAAGTTATGATTTTTTTTTTTTTCCCTAAAGGCAAAACAGAATTAGTTATTGTGTTTTTCTGCTTTTAAAATTATAATTGCCTATCCCAGTATTTCTACAAAAGAACTTTAACAGACAGGACCAGTTTAAATAAAAATACAATTCCTATCATACTGTAAAATCTTTCCTGACTCTAAGAGACGCTTTATCTATTTTCTACTGTATTACACATTAATATTCATAGCTGTCAGCATAGCAAATTTTCAAGTCTATTTTATGGCTTTCCTTGTAAGATAAAAATGATATATTTTTAACAAGAGAAGACTTCACTCTTCAAAATGTTCTTTCCTTGAAAAAACTAAAATACTCTTAAATATTCTTCAGATAAATAAACAATTCCTAATCATATAAAAGCAGCTTCCTTTTTCACGTCTGCTGATAATAAAGCAAGAAGAATCAATATCTGTCCAGGGAGAAACTTCATTTATCTTTGTTTTCTAGATAAATGAAAACCAAGGAGTTTACAAACTTCCACACATGCTGCTAATGCAGCATTTGGAATTGAGTACAGGAGGTTCTGAACTGTTCATAGAGATGGAAGGAAAACTGAAAAGCATGATGGAATTCAAGAAAAGATGCTGCTAACACAGTGTCAGTATGACCACTAATACTTTCTACCTTGGGTTATTTATTTATTTATGACATTCATATAACAATTTCAGAAGTACCAGAAACATTCAAATGGAAAAGATGAGAATAATTAATCATCTAGACCTTTATTTCTACAACATAAATTTAATTCTAATGCAGGTAGGAAGCAGTACAAATAATTGACAAGACCGTGTGGATAAAAACTACAGCTGCTGAGTATGCCATCTTTGTTCCTAATTAGAGTGTTTGTAAGACTTGTTTGATAAAAATAAGAAAATCTGAGTGATTAAGCCAAAATCCCAAGAAGAAAAGCAGTTCATGAAAAAAAAAATCCCTGAAAAAACAATGTTTATAAACATAACTTGGCAGAAACAGCTGTAATATTCATGACCGTATTCTAGAGACTCTCTAAAGAAAATTTATCTAGGGAATAATGATAAACTCCCCCCCACAGGTTTTCTTTTCACTAACATTGAATTTCCCTGTTTATTACTGCATATAAAAAGTTCTGACATTTAGCTTCATCATGGGAAAAAGGCATAGTCTTGCACCCCCATCTGTCAAACAAAGCCACAAACTCTAATGTCTAAGCATAAAAATGGAATATTTTTCATTTTCTTCCTACAAGAGGTTTCCCCCCTCCTCATCTCCTTTGCAAAGAGGACTGTAAATCAAAGCCACAGAGAGGTAACTGAGGGCTATGACTCATACCAAGCATGCCATTACTAGTTCTACATTTAGGGTATCACATTTGTTCTTTACTTCAGGATCTCAGAATTAGGCTCTATAAATCAAGTAAGAAAATCATACATGTATTACTTCTTTAAGTATAAAGTACATCTTTAAGAAGACTGTAATAAGCAACAACAACAAAAAACCCACAGCAACGTAGCCTGAAGCCAAAACTAGTAGGTACAAGTAGGGAATATACAGAGCCCACCAAAGTGAAGTCTTAATTTAATGTTGCTTTTCTTCAAGTGGGGAATCAGTATTTATGATTACCAATTTTAAAAATATTTTAAACTGAATTATGCTACTAATGCTGTTTTCAGTATATTAATGATATTATGCACAATGAATATAAAATTAGCACTGATCAAATCAAAACACAATCTTAGGAAGCAATTTTAACACTCTTTACAGATCATACTTTAATGGTTCAGCATATTCTATTAATTTCTAACTACTTCCCTAATTTAATAAAATTAAACTCACGGCAATGAAATGATCTTATAATAGGCCATAAACCTTACATTTCTCTTCTAAATAATGCATTTATCCCCTTATCCATATCAATTCCAAAAGAGATGGTCCGGAGATAGCCCAGTTAAAGTCAAAATAAATTTAAAAAAAATTAAAGCTTTTTTTCCCCCTTTTTTTTTTTGTTGTGATTTTGTTGTGCTTTTACCATTAAAAAAAAAAAAAGAAAAGAAAAGAAAAAAAAGAAAAAAGAAAAAAGAAAAAAAGAAAAAAAGGAAAGAAAAAGAGAAAAGTTTGCTGCTTATTTGAATCAAAGACAAAAAGGACAAACCCCTTCAGGATGAGTGACTGGAGAGAAATGATTTAGAATACACAAAGGACATAATCTCCTGAAGCCCAATCCATAGGTTCGTTCCTAGTGTAGATAAACATGGCACAAAGAAGATGGACTGTCCAGTAAGAGATTAAACTGAGGTCCACTTACTTTTTAATGACAGAAGTTAGATCTTGCCCCTGAAAATGCTGAAGTTAGCAGACAAGTCAGAGGTGACAGCGTGCGAATCCATTACAAAATAAGGAAGCAAACACAAAAACATTACATATTAGGATACACATGCAGACATGCACATGGAGACAAGGATTTTACTTTACAATATTAAAAGAGCACTGCTGAGCATATAAACACTTGGCACCTTTCCTGCTAATTTGTAATAGGTTTATACACAATCATTCAACATAAAACAGTAACTGAGTATGTAAGATCTCTATGAAGAAAGTATTTTTATTAACTACTGTTTTAAAGTTTAACATTCCTTGATTAAAGGGTATGAACTTGGTCTAATCAAATCCTGAACCTAGATCTAATCAAAGCCTGAACTAATTAAGCTGATTCAGGTTGGTCCTGTTTTCTGTGGAGGGCTGGACAAGACAAGCTTCTCCAAATCTCTTCTAAACTAAATTATAACACTGATGAACTCTCTCAAATAAAAACTCTCAAATGAAACTGCAAAATTGATCAATCCATCACTGATGGTTATACACACATATACATGTATCATAATAAAAAGCCTGAATATCTTTTAATGGCAAACAGGAAAAGAGAAATTCATAGGAGCGAGAGGAATTTCATCTCTCTTTCCCCACCAAGCAAGGATCCAAATGAAAGGGATCTTGCTGAGAAGCTTCAAAAAGTGACTGATCAACCTTCGGACACTGACTACATCTAATGATAACCTTCTCTACTTGTTACCCATATAACTGCTCCATTATTTTAGTTTGTTCAGAAGCATGGATCTTTCAAACATGCTCTATTTTTGGATTCCCAGACAAATTAAACAAAGACTCATGACTTAGGTGAGATTTCAGATTTTTAATGGATTTTTAGTGTAAAAAAAGAATTCTAGAAATTTCACCATTAACAAAAATCTTGAAGTATTGTTGGAATTATACTTCTAAATGCATCACTCTAAGACACAGTCATAAATACTGCCAGCCACTGACAACACTATTTCAATAAAACCTTTTATTAGCAGCTGTATTCCCTTATAAAAGATTTTTTACAAAGAGCTTGAAAGTACTAACTCCTCACCAATAAGTAAATGGTGTAACACGCACTTAAGCCAGAGTCAACGTTATTTTCACAGGTTCTTTTGGTGTAGGCAAAGAATCTTTTTGGGACAGTGAAAGCTATCTTTCACTGAAGCAGACTGAAGTAGACAGAAGTGCTACATTTAGTTCTGAGTTTCTAAATCCTTCTATTGATTCCCTCCCTCCTCCTTCCCTTCCCCTTTCTTAGATGCATTTTTAAATGCAGAGAAGAAAAGTTTGCAAAATGTTTTTTGACGAATAGTTTTCAAAGCTTCAAAATACATTTTTTTTGGAAGAGAGGCCTTAAAAAAGAATGCTTATCACATAATACTTGGCTTTTCCCATCCACCTCCAGCACTTGTCCTGGAAGTCTGCTAGGAAGCCAATAGCCTCAGGGCACAAAGAAACCAAATTTGCAGTGAAATGGGTCCTGCATCTTATCATAAGGTTGCTTAGTGCTCAGACACACAGAACCAGCCAGGAATTTGGGGAGCAGAGAATCACATGCCTAAGGTTATAAATCAGAAAAACAAAAAAAGCACTCAAATAATCAACAGTTTGGAAAATATCAGTATTTCCCAAGTGAAACACACTAATGTGAAAAAGGAAATCAAAAGCAAAAAGACCCTGACATTGCAACAGTTACAGTTAAATAATTAATACCCGGGATAATAAATTCACCCACTCCAGAGTAGCTTCTCATTTCTAGAAAGAAGCAGGAATCTGCTCAGTCTTGGGCACTTGCTGGCATATTCCTGTGCTATTCCTAGGAGATGCTAAAAGTGTGAAGTCCTACACAGCTCAACAGAAAGAGTCAGGAAGAAAATCCAGATTTAGTCCAACAGGCCTGTTCTTATTACTGGCTACAAAGAACTGACGTCTAGGATTTAAGTTGCTTTAGGTCCTAAGCAAGTTTCCCCTGAAACCAGTAAGTCATATGCAAGGAAAGAAGATTCAACTGTTTGAAAGGGTAGATGAACTCTTTGAAAGGGTAGATAACAGCAGGACAAGAGGAAATGGCTTTAAGTTGAAGGAGGGAAGATTTAGGTTGGATGACAGGGGAAAGTTCTTTACAGAGAGAGTGGTGAGGTGCTGGAACAGGCTGCTCAGAGAAGCTGTGGATGCCCCGTCCCTGGAGGTGTTCAAGGCCAGGTTGGATGGGGCCCTGGGCAACCTGGTCTAGTATTAAATGTGGAGGTTGGTGGTCCCGCCTGTGGCGGGGGGCTGGAGATTCATGATACTTGAGTCCCTTTCAACCCGGGTCATTCTCTGTGTGATCTGTGAATCAGGTCCCTAATGGAAAAAAATCTGTTGTAATAACTTAAGGGATTTGATAACTCCCCACGCACCCCATGCATACTCTATGAGGGGAAATCCTGTGCACAGTGCAGGAGATATTAGGGCCAGAGAGATGAGAAGCACTGACAGATCTACTGACAGTTCTCCAGTACCACCACAGACTGATTAATGGCCGCTGCACGCTTGGAAGTATTAGAGGCCATGTGATCTTATATTTTTTCACCTTAAATACTGTTACCCCCCTGATGTCAAACAAAACTTGAAGACAGTCCTGAAAGCTGGAAGAGGTTTTGTAACCAGATATGCTCTCACGCTCTTTTCCTGTCTTCACCTGAGAAAGGTATCTTGCATTCCAAAAACCAACATTTTGATATGTTCAACACTTTCCAAAAAACACAGACTCAGAACAGTTTTGTAACTTGATATCTTGCCTCATCTTTATATTTGTCAGGTATGGATCTGAAGCAATTATTTTGCTGTTCAGATTCATGGTCACTTCTACACTGACAGTCCATTGTAAAATACATGACACGAGAAGGCAAAAGAACAATCAGCTGAGGAACACAAAAAATAAGTCAAACATTATTATATAAACTCACTATTTTCCTCCACCCTCCTGCCTTTCATTTCTTTCACTTTATTCCCTGGGGCTAGAAAAAAGAATTGACTAGGTTCTGTGAAGAAACAGAACAGTCTTATAGCAATAAACTCAGAAACATACCTTGCTAAGTTTAAAGACAGTCAGACTGTATAATTAATGTCAGAAAAGCAGCTTACATGGATACATTCACATACATTTCTTCCCAAGATAATATGGGGCTGTGCACACTTTTCAGATTGCTGTGGCTACAGAGCAGACTGGAGGAAAGCAAGCACCTCCACACTCAGACCCTAGCTAGAGCTCTACCGGTGCAGTCACAGAATAACACAAGCCAGGTCAGCAAGGCAGATGGGTGGCAGACTTCTGCAGGGCTCTGGCAGTGTCTGCTGTAGGGCCCAGCTATCGGCCCTCACCAGCCCTGACCCACAACCCCAAGGCAGATGTCCCAGATTAGCCCATCCCCAGAAGACACACAGGGCCCATAATGGTGCCCAGGGCTGCCTCAGTGTCACCGGCTCCCCTGCTGGCTGGTAGGACAGGCCCCAGCTGCAGGGCTCTGCCATGACGTATGCAAACAAGCCCCTCTCATTCCATCTCTGCATGACTGAAAGATTTCCCAAGAAAGCAGTTGTTTTTTAGAATGTTCAATTTTATCATGAAGTATTCAGTTCTGCTTGAACACATGTGATCAAATCCCTTACTTCCCTGATCATATAGTTTGCACAGGTTTTTGGGTTCTTTTTTGTTAATTTTTTTTGGAATGCAGTCAGTCAGGGGAACTTCAGAAGTTCAGATTTCAATCTTACATACACCACAGGCACATGTGCTTGCTGCTAACACAGCGGAGCATCCGATTGTCCTGCTCCCTTCCTTCCTTCAGCAAGAAGACCCAAGTGTCCATGCTGTAAGCATCCTGCATCTGGCTCCTCAGCTTTAGGAAGCCTCAGCCAAGTGCTTCACCTTATCTCTCTTCCATTGGATTAGCTCGTTGGCAAAAAGACAGTTCATAACTCTGAGGATGCTTCAGGGTGTATTTTTTGATAATTCAGATGTAGGAGGACAAACAACAGCACAACCCTATGCCCTTGCACATGGCCATCTTCTCTCCTTTGACTGAGCTTAGGCATCCTCCCCATTACACATGCTCACTAACATTTAACACTGTTTTTGTGACTTTTATCTGTGCAGATGTGGAAATGAGCTGATGAGCGTTACCATGGATCTGTCTGCAGGTGGGATGCTGCAAGGCCAATGCATGTCTCCTCACTGCTCCTCTTCCCATGCAGAAGTGCGTGGGCATATCCTGCTGCAAGTGCCTCCACAGACTCAAGAGGCAGGACTTCTTTGAGGAGAGAAAGACTACACTCTTCCAAGTCACAAATCCCACCAAAGATATTTTAATAGCAGTGAAGCAACAACAGCAAGCATCACAAAAGGGACCTCCAGTTTCTGCTGCGTGGGTGACTTGAGGTCTCTGATGGCCACAAACAGCAAAGATTTAGGTAAGGGCTCCTTGAGCTATAAAAAACAAAAATTTAGAGAAACACATGCAACATTCACTCCTGCAAGCTTCTGTGGGTCTTAGATTGAGCCTGAGTTGACAGACAAGATCTTTGTATTCACAGGTTTTTTCACGGTCACTAGGGAAAGTAATAGCATGATATCAGTGAAAAAGAATGGCTGCAGGAACCAGGACAGTGTAAATGACCCCTCCATGCAAAAATCAAAACTTTTCAACAGCTTGGCACGGAGATGAAACCTTTCCAGCTTCAACAGCCCCTTTTCTCAAACACAGCATGAGGTGTCCAGGAAAAGATTGAAATGCTTTTCTTCCACCTGTCCTTGTGAGGACAACACTCATCTATGCCAGACTCTCCCGTTTTACATTGTAACTTGATCTCTCCTAATACCAGTCCTCAAACTGCCCTTGCCGTTTGGCACATGTTACCCATCCCCTCCTCTCACACTTCCCAAGTGGCTGTCTATATGTACTCACTGTAATTGGAGGAGTAACGTACATTAAGTTTGCCAGCTTCATTGGGATTCATTTTTAATAACAAGATTGAAAAGGTGAAAGAAGTACAAATTCATTCTGTCAGAGCCAAAGGCTTGTTCCTGATGACAGAGTAGCAGGAGAGAGCAGAGGAACCCAAACCTGTTTTACGACGACACATCCTTCCCTAGGCTGTCACTCAAAACCCTTGGAGCACCTTTTTGCAGTAAGGAAAAAAAAAAAAGTGGGGTAACTGAACTCCCTGAGAGCAGAGCCTTACAGACAGCCCAGATGCTGGAGCACCAGAATGCTCCTCTTGCTCAAGCAGAGCCTCATTGCTCATATATCCACCTTCATTCATAGTATTTCTATTGCTGCTGGTCCCAGCTTCATGCTCCTTTTTTAACAATTGTGCTGCTATTTTCCAAATCTAAAATCCAAAATCTAAAAGTGCAGGAGGCAAGGCCTCTCCTGTTCCTGCAGCCTCTCTGATCACATAGAGCCATCACAACAATATATTTCTCCTAGGCTTAGTAGTTTTTCAGGTGCTTGCAGCATTCTCAGAGTCATCATGCTTCTCTGCCTATAGCAATCCATCACAAGGTTTTGTCATACACATGCCTTATAAAACTTGACCACACTGCAGAATAAAAAACACAGGAGACAGGTCTAGGTTGTAAAAACAGCCTTGCAGTTGTCCCATTGATCAGAGCCCACAGAGAATTTCAGCTTTCTTGTACAGGCCCACTTCCTCAGCACCCTTTCTCCACATCCTGGCTGCCAGTGAGTCTAGTACAGCCTATGTCAGCTGCAAGATGTTACAGAATAAAACACAGGGGAAAGACCTTTTTCTGAAGTCTGATAGTCACTCATCAGGTGAAGAGAGATTTTTAGGTTCCTGAAAGTGCTTCTGTAGGTACCCAACTTTACGTATTGTTGAAGTTCCTTAAGAATAAATCTAAAGAATAAATTCATTTTGAGGCCATTCAGCCCAACTTTGCCTACTGTAGCACCATATAAGGACTTTTTTTTTTTTTTTTTTTTTTTTTTTTTTTTTTTTTTTAATTTGAGTGCAGACTGAATTCCTTCTTCACTTAAGCTGCTAACAGAGTTTTCAAGAGTGGAACCACCAGGAAGCCTCACACTGACAAGTTTCCCTGCAACTAGCAAAGGTGTAATCTGAGGTCATGTGTACAGGGGACCAAGCGCCCTCACTGGAAAGGCATTAACCAAGATGCCAAAAATTCAAGGTATCATCCATGATGCTGAGGATTTTGCTGTTCTTAGTAGTATGCACTATCTGTTGGCTACTTCAGCTAAGAAAATTAAGGGTCTTTAAAAAAAATCTGAACATAAGGTCTAGACCTCCCGTATGAATATGCTTCAGTTTGTTACAAAAGAAAAAGCAACTATTATAAAAAACACATTAGCATGAATAATCAACTAGTATATTCAGAATGACTTACTAACATATTTATACTGATTAACTATTTACCTTCCCTAAGTGTGCTGCATCAGTGTATTAATTTACAAAATTAACCCAGCTTACTCAATTAGAACATTTATCATTGTCATAAAAAGTCATTTCTTATTAAGTAAATGCACCACTGAAATCAAACATATTTTTACTTTAAATGGAAGGAACAGGTTCAAAAAAAAAAAAAAAGGAGGAATTTAACAAGAAGTTTTAAACATAGGCAATAAAACAAATACCTTCGTACAGTCTGTTACATACAGATTTGGAGAATTCTTTTCAAACAACTATGCACAGAATCTGCAGAGTCAAATGCTTATCACAGTTGTTAAAACAGGTATAAATGTTTTTAAATGAAATATCCAAATATGCAAGTAATTACGCATGCAAGGCAGCTAGCAAGCTTGAGGTGAAATGCATCTTTAAGTTGCTTCAGAATGAAATCTAAATCAGTATAAAACAACATTACAAATGAAATACAGCTAGTAAGTCATGTAGCCTTCCATGTCACATCTCCTTAGCTGCCAAAGAGGGTTTTAAACAATGCTTGAAAACTAAAAATGAAGCCTCTGAGATTCAGTTATTTTGAAGAATCACTAAACAGGAAACTACAGTGTGCCACCAAAAAGGATTCTACCAATGAAATATGTTTGATTCCTAGCTAGAAGAGGGTGGGAGGGCAACTTATTCAAAAGAATGTCAGAATGTTGACTTAAAGCACAACAAAATCCTATAGTATTTTCCACAGCTAAAGAGGAAGACAAGAGTTAGAGTGCCTACTGGAAATAACAAAATAAGATGGTGTCACAGTAGTACTGATCAGAATTCTATCACCTGGTGAAAAAATTCCAAACACCTAATCAGAATATGTTATATTAATACATCGTAATTACCCTAAAATACAAATTTAATAGACATTGATAATGAATTCATCAAATACATGATCATATAATTTCCTTATCTGAAGAAAAATTTGTACACCACTAGTTAAGCTTATATACATTAAAGTTTGCAATTAGATTTCTTCAAAGGTGGATTTATTAAATCACAATAAATAAAAGCAAACAGTATATTCACCATCCAAGTACGATATAAATGAGCTTGTGAAACCACAGGCAATAGAAAGATTTCATCCTAAAATATGCATTGAAACTACATTAGCACTGTATCAGTTCTTCTATGAATAAGGACATTAAATAAGAATTTCAGCAGCCCATTTCTGTAAAGATAACCTTGTCTGATGTTATTCTGAAGTGTCTCTGGAGCTGTTTCACTGAAGCCTACGTCAGTCAAATCTCCAGGTTTTTAAGTAAAATTCTCTTTGTTCAACCGTTGATAATTCTTGTGGTTCAGTTTTGGATTATGCACTGACCAATTTATATAATTGAACTCAGAAAAACTTTTTACTGACAGGTTTCAATAATATTTTTAGCAGAAGGTACTTCTAAAAACAATAAAAAGTTAGGCAAAGATCATATTTCTGGACTAAATAGCAGTGTGCAAGATACGCATGAATAATTTTACTGAGCTCATGAGGCTCTCTGCGTAGGATGCCTGGATGTTTACAAAGAAATGCAGTGGTATTATTTCTGAAAATGACCATTTTTAGTCACTGCTTAATTGAAAGAATTCTTGACTGCTTTGAAATAATTGGTCTTCAACCTTGATACATATCCTAAGAGCTAAGCACTAATGCTCTTACGTGGAGCCAGGAGTTGGACTCAGTGACCCTTATGGGTCCCTTGCAACTTGGGAAAATCTATGTTTGTAATATTTATTTATAGTATTTTGCCACGCATCCAAAAAGCAAAGTAAAGCCCAAAAGAGGAGATGAAAAAACTGAAACCATATAGATATTTTTTGTAATTGAAAATTATTAGAAAGTATTAAGAAATATACAGCCTCTTCATCAGAAGTCTTATTTCCAAGATGAACAGCATAGGATGCTGAATTAACTCAAAGAAGGATGCTTTTATTCCCCTCTAGTGTCTTAACCAAGTGGAGGTTAAGACTGGCGTAATTCACAGTACTGTTTAATCTAAAGAAATGGGACCCGATTGTGGGAAGAATCACCAGTACTTATGCTATTGTGCTTATGGAAAATGTTAAAAGAATTTTTTTTTTAAGTCATCTGAATTACAGTGAGAAGCAAGTGAACCACTGTTCAGGTTCATCACACTCTACCTTTAAGTTGTGGAGGAATATAACCTATAGTTTGGTACATTTTGTCAGATGAGATGCATTCTTAGTCCACTTTCTGAAACTTTCTGTCCACAATTCTAACCAAGTCATCATTTCCTGTTGTGCTGATCATTAGAAGTGATCTCTTCTTCCCCCACTATTAACTGGCCTTGGGACAAACTCCATTCTTATCAGCTTAAAACCAAGTTGAGCTCATGATTTCCCTTATTTACAGATACAGACTCTTTTTACTTTTGCAATTTCTACTTGCCTTATTAATCACTTGACCACTTACTACTCATAATGCTCAATATGAAGAAAGAATTAGAAGTGTTGTGCTTCATTTGGCACAGGAGGCAACGCTCACCAGTGGACTAGTCAGATGCTTCACTTTCCCTTTGTCAGTTGTAACAATACACACAATTCCCTGACCATTTTCCTTTTCAAGCATTTTTTTTTAAACAACTAACTAAAATTGCCAGTAACCCATAATAACAATGAGTTTATTTATCACTTAAGGTTTTATACAGTGTAGACACAGCCAATTCATCACAGCAAATTGCATCCTTTATTCAGCTGCCCATCTAATTCAGGTCCAAATCCTATTTTTAACAATGACTCATTTAATTTCATCCTCACCATCCTGCTATCTCAGCTCAAGATTATTGCATAATTCAACCCAACAAAACACACTAGAAATTTTTGTGTTACAGATTCATTACTTACTCAAAATCAATGATGCTTTTTACTCCAGGTCAGCAGAGAATATTTACTAATGCTGATTTGGAACAATCAGCTCTATTAATAACAGGAGAGACAGTTTCTTTGCTATCCTGAAGATAACCTAGAGGGGTCTGATTTCTGCTCCTACCAAAAACTAATTTGTGACCTTGCAGAATAGTTGGAAAACTGTTCCACCTTTCTGTCTCTTCTTCCATCACCTACCAACCATATAAATTGCAGTTTAATATCTCTGCCTAAGAAAAAAATATTGAAGCCTATTTTCAGCAACCGTTTGGTGCAGAATGTTCTTATCTTTATGTATGGAGCTGCAATGATATTCTCCCCTCCCCCACAAGCTTCCCCTCAAATATCTCATTTTTCTTCTGCAGTATTTTCATCTTAAAGACCGAAGTTTTCCAGGCACGTGAATGACGAGATTTCTGGCAACAGAGAAATGAAGCATCTAGGAGAAGTATTTAAGCAAGAAAGAGGTATGCAGCTTCTTTTACATGAGGTGTTTCCAGTTTTTATTCTGGACACGCAAAAGATGACTGGGCTTTGAGAACTTATCATTTGCAAAGCAGCAATTATTTCTGTAGCCACCAAGTAGCATCCTGAACGTGCGTTTTTCTTCCCTGCAAACAAGAAGTAAGTGTCCCTTCCAGGGGATTTCTGAAGTTTATTTCTAAGGGAAAAGGAAACAAGGGGATAGAAAACATCTGGACAAAAGGAAGGATAGGCAGTACAGAGAGAGAGCCGTTGTGTGACAGCGAAACAGAGCTTAGTCTATAAACACAATACTGAAAGAAAATGCATGATCTTACACAGGAGGCAGCAAGGAGCGCTTCTAAAATACATCTGAAGACGTTCGGTCAAATCTGAGTAAAAGTTTTGCTCATCCTGGATTGTATCACCTCATATTGCACCACAAGTCAGTCTTCCTATTGATGCCAGTGGAGCATAAACAGTGTCCTGAATTTCAAACTGAAAATCAAAGTAGGGGGGCTCTTGCACTCAGGTCAGAGGGATTCAAGCACAAGCACGTTGGTGGACTTCAGAAATCTGCCTGAGGATTTTCCCCAGAAATAAACACTTCTCAGTCTTCTCAACCAAAAGACATTGCCTAGGCATAAATGCCAAGAGAGTATTAAAACCGGTGATACACAAGTACAAAGCAGCTGATAATCTACTGAACACTAGATCAGCAAGTACCAAATAAGCCCCTGCGTCCCTCTTACAGCTCAGTTGTCTACAGAATAGCTCTCCAGAACATGGGGATCTGCTCTCTCCTTGGCCCTCACCAGCTAGGTCAGCAGCCTGTATCTCCACAAGCCCACAAACATCCATCCTGATTTTGAGAGGTATGCAGTGAATACTAGGAGAATGACTAAGAGGAAGAAATATGAAATTGAAAGAAAAATATGAGCAAAAGAGAAAGAAACAAATAGGTGAAAGAATAAAGACAGGTTTCAATTAATATTTTCAGTTTTGCATATCCAGCTTTTTTGAGGAAATCGATAATCTCTCTTCTAATTGGGGGAGCGAGGAGAAACCAAGCCAATTACCTTAAGCCAAGCTTTAAAGACAAAAGGACAAAATAAAGAAGGGCTTGATTGGAGCTGTTCTGCATAGCTCATTCCATTTTAATTTTACGGCTCCTGCTCCCTGTCTCAGTCTTGAACTATAGTGCTACATTTGAATGCTTCCTACTTGACATCTGCAACTCTGATACATCCTTTCTCTTTCAAAAGACCAAGACTTCATTACCTATATTGAACTGGAAAAAAAAACCTCATTAAGAATTTGTGTTTTCTTTATAGTTTTGCCACATTTACCATCTTTTTTCCTTCTAGTTCAGTCTCTTCAATATGACTATCTAAAGGAGACTTATTAACTTTTTTAATAGTTTTTTCTAGCACAAAGATATGTAAGTTACTTACACACACAACACTCAATGCTTAACTGCGCTAAAGTGCTAATTCACTAATGACTAATAAACAAACATTCTTCTGGACACTTAGTTTCTCTGAAGACATAGTTGGGAAATGCACCCATTTTTGTTCTGTAAAGTTAGTAAGATTTTAAATAAACATTTTATCCTTTTAATATTCACTATTAATTTGATTATAAAGTATGCAAGATAGGTACACAGAGTAGGGCGAGTCATTGACAGAAAAGCTAAACAGACTGTTGTTCTGCGGAGTATCCATAAATCCCTATCAGGTTTAAAGTGTTAATTAAACACTTCCATATTGTACTAAGACTCCAGAGTGCTAGAGGACTCCATTGGAGAAATGGTTCAGAGATGCATTCTTATGTATAAACAATCTTGTACCATTCATAACTCCATCCTAATCCTTTTCTGCTTTAACTAACCAGTATGCAACAGAATGATGGCCAGATGAAAGGAATATCCATGAAATCTGAAATTCAAATAAAATTTTTGCATCTGTTGTGGTCAATATACATTACAGATGCAGACAACTAAGAACATGGCAAGCAAAGTGAAGGGACACTTATAAATCCAAGACTGTTAGCCAAGCATCAATTTGAGAAAGAGAGTGCATTATAGATCCTGCTGAGTTTAAGCAATAGCAATGAGCAAATGGTGATAGCATCCATTTAAATTTGTGCAATACCAGGCCAACCTCAGATCAGCAAAAAGGGCAAATACCCACAAGAAATACCTTGCAGTCAACTTCAGAAGAGATGTGAGCAGAAAAGTCAATGCACTTGTATCTCTAAAGATGTTCAGTAAGGACAGCATTGAAACACTGATGCAGTACTGAGGCACATGTTAGCACTGTCAGTGCTGAGTGCCTTCAGTCAACGGAGCACAATCCAGGCTGTTGGCATCTCTAAAAATATGACTTACAAAAGGAACTGCCAGCTCATTGTTCTTAGATGAGTTTTGGTTTCTCATTGCTAATTGGGAAGATCTGATAGAGAGTCAGATTCATTTCGGTGGCATAACTCTCAAGTTCAAAATTAAGCATATACTTAAATGCTTTTCTGGATCAGAACCAGGCACTTCAGTAGCTTCTGGGCTTGAACCTATGGTAAAGTCAAAAGACATAGTAGTTCCAAAATTTTTCTTTAAGTACACGTATTCAGATATTTGAAAATATAGACCTAACGGTACTCTGTGTCCCAAGAGTCAGCAAGGATGGCTAATGTTACCAAAATACTTAATATTCTTTTGTAGGATCCTAGTTAATCTAATTCATCATACTTATTGAATGCAGTATGGTGCTTTTTTTTTTTTTTTTTTCATTTTTTTTTTTTTTGCCATCATATGCTTAAATTTAAACACTTTTTGTCTTATTTTTTTTTGCAGGTGATAAAAGCATACACAGACTTTTAAGAGACAAAGACAAAACTGCGTTTCAAGAAAGGTATTCTGTAACAACTTGTGCTCCCTCTAATTTTGATAAAAGTAGTTAGCAGTTGTTGTTCATTACACTGGGAGACTGCTGGTAGGTGAATGAAAGAACTGAGGGGGATAAACATTCTACCCAGGGCCATGTACTGCAGCAGAGGCAAGGGGATGGTTAGTCAGGCCACAAGTTATCACCTAGGCTGCATCATTTTAGGGTTCAGCTGCCTTTAGGGTTCCCAACTTGCATTTCTGGAAGCAATATTTTTCCTCTTTATAAATCCCATTATCTTTATGACTGTCTAGCATAGAGCTCCTAGACTGCTGAAACCTCATTCTGTTTCAAATCCTTTGGAGATGCTTATTGAAAGAACATCAAACAAAACTTCCCCAACTGATATCTTTCTTGATATAAGCGTGCAGTCAGGACCACTATAGGCAGAGTGAATATTGCCTTTGGCATCAGTACATGAAACAGCACATAGTATCTGGATTGTCAGGTGAGGACTCTAACTAGAATCCAGATGTCTAATCAGAAACATGCCCTTTCTATTTCTCAATTTTATAATTTCATTAACGTCTTTGCAGCTGAAAGCAGAGCAAAAAGAAGGTACAATCTCAAGAGTAATAACCACCATCTTTCCAGTTCTGTCTTCTTCTTTTCCTCTGATATAAGGAGACCCCTTATTCAGAGTCCTTGAGAAGAATCGTGGACGAAACTGAGTCTCCGACTGGAGCCACTTGGTGGACGAATTCGGAAATGCCACATACACCAAACATCGCACGTTGCTCTGCTGCTTTCATAACGCTTCCACTCGTGATAAGGAGAGGCAGCACCATCTTGTGGCACTGCCGTTTGTATGCAGTCCCGAGAAGTCGGCCAGTTACCAGCACTCCTAACCACGATTTGCTACCAGAACCCATTAACCCATTCAGTCTCTACCATCGGCAGTTGCACCACTGGGGTCACTTAACAGTTTCATCAATCTCAGAAGCCTGCTGATCGAGATATGTGAATAGATCAGACGCCTGTTCTTTTGTAAGAGGTATTTCTCAGGCTTAATAAACAGTAAATAATTAAATAGAAAATGAAACCCACTAGCATGGTTTTTCTTTATTTCTTTTTTAAAATTGCTTTTGCTTTGCTAAACACAGCAAGCTTTTTTACCCTCTTCCAAGATGATACGCTCTCTACCACACTGTATTTTTCTGCTTAAGTTCCAGTAATCTCTGTCCTTTTGTGAAAATAAGCAGTCAGTTTTCGTTAGACAACTTTAATCTCTCCTTCTGCATCAAATATTTCACCTAAGACATCCCAGGCTTCCATTTCCTTTTTCACAGTTGCAGCACTTTTTATTAGTAGCTGACTTTGTATTCCTCTGTCTTTTTCATTTGAGGACTCCCAATTCACCTGACAAAATAAAGTCCTGTTATGCAGTCTTGAAATCTGTGCTTTGTATTTTATCACGCTTCCCTTTTTCTGTTCCCAGAAGTTATCCTTTCCTTCCCACATGGCTTTCAGGTTCTCCTCTGCAGTCATGATGACTCCAGCTTAGAACCATAGATTCATTAAGGTTGTAAAAGACCTCTAAGATCACCTAGTCCAACCATCCACCTACCACCAATGTTGCTCATTAAACTGTGTCCTTCAGTGCCACATCCACATGTTTTTTGAACATCTCCAGGGACAATGACTTCACCACCTCTGTGGGCAGCCTGTTCCAATGTACCACCACTCTTTCTGAGACAAAATTCTTCCTACTATCTAACTCAACAGCTCAGACCATCTGTGCACTCCTTTTTTCCAGGCAGATGTCATCCCTAAAAATATTTATCTTCTTTCCAAGACCAACGGTGAGGAAACTCCACTATTAATCTTCCTCCTATTTAATATTCCTTCTCCCAGGACTCTTATCATGCCCTCCGCAGTCATCTCCTTACTCACATTGTAATTCTAAGCCTCAATTATCTCCAAATGAAAAAAAAATTAAAAACCCTAGGTAGGCCTATACTATGCCTGTTACAAAATTCAGCTAATTAGATCTATTGCATTATCTTCCTTTAATTGGATTCCTCCACCATACTAAAGAGTAGTCACTGCCACAGGTTATTTCTTCATACAGGTTTTTGCTGTTAACGTGTGATTTAAAACAGGCCTTAAAAGCTGCATGAAACAAGAGGAGTGTAAATATATATATATATGGAAGCTACAGAATCAAAGAATCCATTTTAGTATGCACTTATACATACAGCATCAAGAAACACAAATTAATTTGATTTTTGTCCATGACAAATATAGCATTCACAGCAGATGGCAATATTACTGTGAAACTAAATTTCGCATCATAGAAACAAAGGGGGAAGGTTCAATGCTATAATCACATCAGCAAAATAAAGCAGAGATGCAGTGCAAATGTAAAAGAAGCAATGCATCTTTTTCATGTCTGCTCAGAATACAAGTTCTCCTGAAGTAGCTCCATCTCATATGTTCACACATCAGGCGTACAGACCCAGGAAGGACAGAGAGGTGCCTACTTCACATTTCCCATAACTGGTATTTAGGAACCTATATACATTTAAAGGTGTACACCAGCTAAGCAAGGATGAGGTAAGGTCTAGCAGTGGAGAAGGGCCTAATAAAGTGCTTTGGGTGATTACAGTGCAGTCAGCTTAACGTCGATATTTGAGAAGAGATGGTGACAAATTAGAAAGCAAGCAATAAATCAAGCAGTCGGTAAGCACCTTGAAGAAAGACAAAGAGCTAATAGATTTTTCAGAAACAATTTCTGGTAAATCAATATAATTGCTTTCAAAACAGCTGATCTAGCGTTTGAGGGTAACAAGCTGCTATGATAAACAAAAAATAAATACAGTCTAGAGGAAGGTGTGCTAATTCCAGTACGGAAATGGTTGAAAGAAGAGGGTGAGATTATTAGTAGTAAAATTGGGAAGTAATTTCAAGATCTGTTTTCATTATGATATTTTGTATTTAAAAGCTGTTGATGACAAAAATGTGTTATGTAATGTAAGTCACATGTAGGACTGGTTCAGAACTCAAAATGAACCTCGCAAATGTAAAGGAGTGGCCTAAAGATCAAAGGCAATTACAGGTAGTAAAATAAAAGAATCTAGGAAGGGTATAACAAATGCATTATAAAAAGCCTTAGAGGAGAATAGATATTCAAGATGGTGGTGAGGAAGAGGATTTAGCAGGTTGTACAGGTAAACACATGTGAGTAGAATCAATAATAGCGCTCTTCAAAAAGATGTTTTAGCTAGGGAAATTAACTTGCATCTTCATACAAGTCAGAGGTGGTAACTATTCTACACTAATTAGAGCTGGTTATACTTTCATTGCAGAATTATGCCCTGTTCTAGGTATCATGCTTCAAATGAAGACAAACTGGAGCAAGCTCAGACAAAGGCAAAGATGAAAAATTGTTGAAATAACACAGCCCATGAGAAGAGGACCAGGTTTATTAGTTCTGGGAAAAAGAAAACTAAGCACGGCTATGAAAACAGCACCCCATTACTGAAAAATTATGCAGCAAGTGGCAGGTGAGGTATTTTCCAAGTTTGTAATATCTATTTTAAAATCTTCAGAACATATTATACCCAAAGAAATCAATATATGTCGCACAATTATCATAGAATATATACTTTTTATTATAAAGCATCTGCATTTTAAATGAGTAATTAAATTACCGTTGACTATGAAGACCATTCTCAAGTATCACTTCAACTTGATAGAATACTATAATACACATGCATGCATTTCCAATTATAATGTAGTCATCTTCCTGTCTGGCCCAGCACCAGCAAAAGCAGAGTAAATTACATTTAGCTTTTTCTTTTTTTGCTGGTTTTTTTTTTTTTGTTTGTTTGTTTGTTTTTGTGTTTTTTTATATAGGCATTTTAAAATTTATCTGCAACCAGAAATTCATATAACAAATGTAATCCAGTTTAAAAAGTAAGGCTTTTAATTAAACATCAAAACTATGTTCTCTACCTGTACTCTTGACAAGATTTCTGAGCTGAGAAACTAGTATAGAATAATTCTTCATATTTTGTCCTATACTGAGCAGAAGCATGAGGGGTTTTTTTTGTTTGTTTGTTTTTAATCGGTCAGTGTAAATCCCTCAAAAATGTTGATTTTTTTTCTTCAAAACAGAAGTTGTATTAGAAACTCCAGATTTCTTTCCTGAAGTACAGAAAATGGATTCTGATGTTCATTATACTCCGGTATGCAAGAACAATATTTGGTACCACTCTGTAAATTATCTAGTGTTACAGAATGCTGTGAAGCACCAAATGCACCGAATTGAAACTAATGTTTGAAGTGGGATGCAAAGTACCCACTGAAATGTGCTTGCCAAATGCTGTTAGTGGCAGCTCTACATCTTTCATACTGCATATCTAAATGTACAGTTTTATTGTGTCAATATCTCATTTTCGGCACCATTATCTTGTTCCATACATCGAAATCCAACGCAGACATCCCAAGCACAGCTTATTACAGGGCTCTGAACACACGCTGCTGTGGAGGAAGCAGTCAGAATTTTCCTGGTATCAGTGGTTAGAAAATAACTCATCTGAAAAAACAATCTTAAGTCTTCATCTCCTGCTGGTGGTTCAGCATAGTTTGTTTTTTCATCACACTATCAAAATGTTAGAGTATGGTATGAATCCACAAGAGAGTAGCTGCACAACTACCTTGTGGCATAGTATTCTTTTGCATCTTTCCTGTAGATAAGCTGATCAAGTAGACTTGGACATGAGTCTGGATACAGTTTTATGATATGATACCTCATTAATCAATTTCTAAGTTACCCTCTGTCTTTTCAGAAAATCCACCCATTTCAGCTGATGCAGTGTTCTTGCCTGAGCTTGCACTTAACTCTGTACGGTGCTAAGCAGCTTTTCTCTTTGCTGCAAACCAACTTCTCCCTCATTGCAAGAAAGGCTCTGAAAATTTGGTCAAGTTAAAAAAAATAAATTGAGAAGTCTTTTTGTTATAGGAGTGTTACATAATAATGTATGGATTATTATTAGTGTGGCAGTCCAGTCACACTGGATAATCAGTTAATCAGTTTTTGGTCTGGTAAGGAAGTAAGAAAATTAACTCAGCAGGAAGGTTGCACCTCCTTGGGCACGAGTCATGCCATGCAGCAGCACCTTCCAGTCCTGTTGAGAATGGACATTGCCATTCTTGCCTGTTGGGCAGCTCTTTGGTAGAACACCTACATACATTTCTTGATATGTTCTCTTCAAAAGCACTGTAATTTCTTAAAGAACAAAACTAGGGAACTTGTATTTAACTTGCTAGTTTCATACCAGCACCTTTGGCTACATGTAGCCATGGTTTAGACCTACGAAGGCGTTTCCGCAGAGCTGGCAGTTCCTTATCAGTCTTTACTATGGCTTTATTATTTTACTACTATTTTTACTAGTATTTCTCCCTCATCCACAATATCAACTCTAGGTGGCAGGTACACTCGAAGCTTGGGGTAATGCTCACATGCCACTGAAAAACTTCACAATTAAAACTGAAGAGTCATCACTCCTCATATGGGAAAGATATTGACTATTTCACAGCACATACAGTATTTATATAATTACAATAGATGGTAAGATAGATAAATTAAGCTTCTAGGATATAGTCATGGAGTTCATAAAAAGATCACCAAATTGTGCGCAAGATGTGGATTTATACTGCTCTTAATTTGAACTACGAATGTAGATAAGTGAAAGCCACATTTACCCTTGCATGAATTGCTTAGCAATTTCATTAGCACTCCTGCTTTACAAGTGTAGCCATCAGAGCAGACATTAGAAGTGGCATTTGAAGTACTGGCTCCCGGAATTTTCAGCTGCCACGAGAATCCATCCAATTTGAGAGTACAAGTCATTAAATCAGAAAGCTCTGGGAAGTAAAAAATCAGTTTTGCTTGGATTTCAGCACCATTGCCAATTTTCAAGCCCATTATTTTTTGGTGACATGATTACATCAATTACAGTGAATTACATCTATGTACTACAACAAAAATTTAAAAAAAAGCAGTAATACAATCAACTGAATAATATATACTTGATTATACTTCTCACTACAAAGACATTCAGCCCCCTATTGTCAGCAAGTATTACAGTATTACATGTATTTTAAGAACTGGAACAGAACTAGGAATTCAGACTGGCCCTTTTACAGTAGTACCCCATTCAACACTGGATCCACTAAGACCCCATTCACCATACAAACCTTTCTGCTTCCTGGCGCCTAGGCAGAACCTTGCTAATCCCACCCTATTATCAACACAAGAAAGGAGACATTAACCAGTCCTTATACGTGAATCCATTTAGGAATCATAGAGATCAGGGCCCCATCTGCAAGTCAGAAAATCCACTGAGTTCATGACCCATTTCCTTATCGACACCTTAATCAGAGATCCTCCAGAAATAAATGGGAGCAGACTATGGGTCAAGTGATTTGTGCTGTCACCACAGTCCCTTGCCAGTCATCCTCTTTCCCAGACACCCTCAGAGGCCTCTGAATCCCCGAGTGGAAGCACCTCATCACTGACCAACACGCTTCTTTCTCTAGTTTCTGATAGACATAAGCCCGTAATGGCCAGAAATACAAGTGCATTCCCATGCACATAACTGGATACTCCTTGTACATTGTAGCTTGTGATAAGCCAGATGCTCATGATGTTTTGAACGCTCGATGAGCATATCAGGGTATTCTTCATCACACAAGTTTTTACCATAGACGCAAAAGAGACAATGGTGCCCTGAATACCTCCACATGCTTGTCAAAATGTTTTTACCAGTGTCTACCAGTTTTAAAGTAAGCATACATTAATACAATAATATTGTTGTTGAGAACATGCCACTATTTCTGATACTTTTTAAACCATGAGAAAAACTGTTTGCAAAAGTGTTACTTGGTACAATCTTAAATTCTACACAGAGCTTCTGTGGTCTAATCAAAGCTGTCTGGCAGCAGAAAGCTATTTAACTTAAATAGTAAAACTGCTGGTTAAGCTAAGTTGTGATGTGTAAAAAAGAAATAATCACTTACCTGTAGAGTCTAGACTTAAAGTTTCTTGACTACTACTGCTGTACGAAGGCACTGGAGTGATAGAAAGTGAAGCTGGACAGGATAATGGATATAAGTCCTTTTGTGTAGGAAAACGTTGAAATGTTGGACCACGGGCATCTTCAGATAAGATGAGAGAGAGATGAGGGTTCCCATACGCATGTAGATTTTTCCAGCGAAGCAGTCCTACTGCAAGAGTGCCAACAGTGTTGGAACCTGACAACAAACATCTGAAGTTAAAACTTGTGTCCTTATTATGTAGTAACTTATGATTTTGGAGAAGGAAGCTATAATAAGGTAATATAATTTCTATTTAGAGTTATATGAGGTAGTCACTAATAGATACATACATACATCAAGATCTCTCAAGCATGGCCATTCGATAGAAAGAGCAGGGTAGCAGTGCAGAAAGTCCAGTGAAATATAAAATATTGGTAGATAATAGAACTATTGTTAGTAATAGACTTATTAGCAGCAGATATCATTTAACAAAAATCCTTCATTCCTACTTTCATCCCTTTCTTTAGACAAATTTTTGGTTCATGTTTTTCTTGGAAACAGGATTGGTGGATTTTCTAGGTAATTAACCTCCACTGCATTGTTAGATTACTGTTGGAAATAGGCAACATGTTTCAGCATATCAATAATACTGGCAATAGAGCTAGCAATGCATAGCTTTGTCTTGGTGTACCTGAATCATGGCTTTTTAGTCAATTTTTCTTGTTGTTATTTAGATTTCTCTGAATATAGGTACCTACCTACTAAATACTACACTTATATTATAGTGCCTGATTACTTTATTAAAAATCATAGAATCACAGAATCATAGAATTGCTCTATGGTTGGAAAAGACCTTACAGATCATCAAGTCCTACCACATGCCAACTATACTGCTCTAATCTAACAACCCTCCACTAAATCATGCTCCTGAGCACCATATCCAAACGGATTTTAAACTCATTCAGGGATGGTGACTCAACCACCAATATGATATAGAATTTATAGCTACTTTTTAACTTGGATATAACAATGAAAAATCCATAAGTACTTCTAGCATCTTACTCTATGTCCAGATTTTTGAAATAAGCTTGCAGCCCCTCTTTCTCCATTACCATTTCCAGCAGACATTGATTTTCACTTTTAGCAATAAAGAATCATTCTATAAACTCATCTGAAAGCACATTATTGATTTTTTTCTGTGAAAAAAGAAAACCCCAAACCACAAACATAACACATGGAGGAGACTTAGTTTTCTTGTTTATCCATTAATCGATTCAGGAACATACTGCCTGTACTAAAACTCCAGTTTCACTTTGAGTTTTATCTGTTAAAGAGCACATGCTGCACAAACTGAGACTGACAAACTAAATTTATAAATAAAAACTACTCAGAAGCCTTGAATGAAGACAAGACCCTCCAAGGTTTTAGCTGACGTGGCTATCAAGATTAAACAAAGTAAATAACAGCTGTCACCATAACCACATTTTGTAGCCAGATTGTCTAATGAAAATATTGTGTACAGAAATGTGTATGTACTGATAGTACATGACTGCACTCAGATATAAGATATAAGATATAAATATCCAGATACAGATCTATTCCCTCACACACAGAAGCATGAGAGTGTCACTGGGACACTCAGTGAATGTCAATTCTGAATTACTAAGTTGCAAATCCATAACAGTTGTTTCTTTTGTGTCTGGTGAAGTTGTGGAAAGCTTTTAAAGAAAAAGAAAAAAAAAAAAGAAAAAGGAAAAAAAAAAAAGAAAAAAAAAAGGCTGCAAACATATACCACTTCAAAAAGCACTTTATAAAATAGTTGTCAGAATTCACAAATCTATCTTCCAGGGTGTGCACGACTCTGTGGATCACAATCAAAGGCAAGGACCTGGCTAACCTTGCTGCTGCATGGACAGATATGCACAACTGCATGGCAGCAAAGCAGCAGCTGAGACAAGACAAAGTACTCAAATAAGAAACTCTGCAGTGATATCTGAACAAAATCTGTGCCAAGACTTTCTCAATTTGAAGCAACCACAGAAAGCTCTATCTAGTTCTCAGTGCAGCTCCTCAATTGCACGGCAGGGAAGGGGTTGCTGAGATGAGCTGAAGAGTGTTTCACAGCATAACAGTGTACGGCTGGAAGCACAGCAGCACTTATGAATCTGTGACAGTGTTCCTGCCATGAGCTTAATGCCATTCCCTGGTGTGCTGGTACGGCTATGCTTCACAGAACAACAAGTACACAAACCCTTCATTAGGTAAATGTAAATTAAATTGTACATTCTGGAACTTTTTCTCCCAGGGTAGACGACAGAAATGGGCTTGATATTTCCCTAGAGTTGTGCAGATGCATAGCCCCAAGGAGTCAATCGTAAGGTTTGAAAACGGATTCAAACCTGGCTACCCCAGTCCCTCAGGTTTCTCATCAGCCAACAAGTTTTCATGCTGTCCTGCTTTAGATGCCTTCCTGCCTCTCTTCCCTTCCCATAGTATTCTGTGAAGCAGTGGATCTACCTCACCAAGCTGCCACTGCTGCACACAGACTGCTCCCAGGCTGGTTCTCTCACAGACACCACCATGCACAAAAACTCCCTGAAAACCAAATATATTTTTTTTATTTTTTATTTTTAATATCCTCATACACCAGTAATCCTTAAAAATAATCCCTAATATTCCTCCTCCCCTATCACCACCGGAGGGCCATACACAAATGCATAACACAGTAAACTCCTGTCTCTGCCCTGTGACAGAACAAACCCGAACTATCCAAGCAAGAAAAGAAAATATTTACCCTGTGTTGTCTGTGAGCTTGCTCTGCCCGGGCTGCAGGCTGATGATGCTGTGGCAAGGTGACAGCGGCCGGTCCCCTGTGCCCCATGCACCCGCAGACCCCTGCTACTGGTGGGGGTGCGGGATGCCCCCATCCTGCAGAGCCTCCACCGCTGCCGCCCAGAGCCTGCAAGGTGCACGCTGTCACATGCTACAAGCTCAGTCCTGCCATACAAAGCTTCTTTTCTTTTTCCTCCTCCTCTCTCCTTTGCCAGCTCGTCCCAACCCTCACAGTCAGACAGACACGGATGCTGCTTCAGCCAGGCTGCTCCATAGGGATCCAAACTCCATCAGAGGAGGGAAAAAAGGCACCAGCATGCTCAGGAGGCTTTGCAGAGACACACACGTGTTTGTTCAGTTAGCACCTTCTCAGTGCACAGCCCTCCCTGAGTGACGATGGTGAGGACAACCAGGTTCAGCAGTCTCACTTGAGGGCATGAGCTTGCTGAAGGATGAGCCAAACGCACCTGCAGAAAAGATAGTATGGCAAAAAGAGTGCAGGTATGGAGAGCTAACCCCCACAGCATTCCTTCGACAAAAACACAAGTCCAGGACACTTTGGGGATGAACTTCAACTGTATGTTTCTCAGCAAGCTGATCTCCTGCCTCACCTGCCCTTGCCCAGAGCACAAGGCAGAAAGCCTAACAGAGTTTGAAGGGACTCTTAACAATCAGGTCTAACTTCCAGCTCCACACAGGCCTGCTCAAAAATCAAACCCTGTGTCTGAGAGCGCTATTCAAATGCTTCTTGAAGTCTAGAAGCTTGGGGCCATGACCACCACCCTGGGGAGCCTGTTCCAGAGCCTGACCACCCTCTGGTGAAGAATCTTTTCCCAACATCCAACCTGATATCTGGACCTCACTGCCTGCTATGGCAAGCAGGGCCGGCTCCCTGCTTCCTCTCCTCTGCTGAGCACACAGGAGGGAGACTTAAGATTGAGATTCCTATCCAGAGACTCAATTCCAGCTGTGTGTGTCCTGCTTACAGCTGCTCAGAAACACCAAAAACTTTAATGCACTGGGGAGGCCCTGACTCTGCTCGTCACAATCAGACCAGGTGGGTCAGACATCCCATGTCTCCTGGTCTAAACCTGCCCCAGTTCTAGCAGCAGCTCTGGGTCTGTTCCATGGAGGAGAATCAAAAGCTCTGCAGCACAGGGAAGGAGGACTGAACAGAAGCAGGACTGTGCTTTGGATCAGAGTTCAGCTTGCTGCCTGCTCAGCTTGCTTAGGAGCTTGATTCAAAGTATTTCCTTGGGTACTTGCTCTGGAAGTCATTCTCTTCATCCTCTAGTTAACCCTTCTAAGCAGTTAAGGGGGGTTTAGACACCACATTTCCAAATATCTTCTGCAGTTTGAAATGTCTTGGTTCCTTTTGTTCTCTACAGATACTGATAATTCTGTTTTCAGGTGACCTACTTAATACAGTACCCTCACAAGGAAATACTGTTCTCCATTTTTACTGAATCAGATCTTTATGTATATACTATTAATGAATGTTAAAGCAGCACCTACAAGCTAAAAGGTTACATTAAAAAAAACCCAAAAAACTAGTAACCAGCCCACAGAAACAATAAATAAAGTTAGAAAATAAAGCTTAGTAAGCCCATGATTCACAAATAACATCCTTAAAAGAGTAGGAAATTAACCTACTCTAAAGTGGGTGGTGAAACAAAAACAGGATTTGGGAGTGGGGAAAGAATAGAGTTGAAACATTTCACCTAAAAATAAGCCTGGCTTACCCCACTTCGAGATTGATCCTCACCAAGTGGAATCTCACCATCTTAATAGTTTCGTAGTCTCTATCAAGCTACACACTAATTTGAACAAAATTGCAGAAATGCTGAGTTTGTAACAAATTTAAGCTTGGCAGAGCAAAGGAACAGATGAGCGATTGCTCAGAAAATATTCAAGAATGTTTTTATTGGCCAAAAAGAGACAGAGCATTAGAGGAATGGGATGTTCAGAGCCCAACAGCCAACATGTGTGTGTCTTGTTTAGATCAAGCTGAGGAAAATCCATTTCATCCTAATTTTTCTCACCCCAGCTATTCTGTTTCAGGATTTCTGCCTCCAGCAGATTCTGCCCTCACTAACTTCAGAAAACATCTGTTTCTAAACAGATCAGCACTTGCTCTGCGGCACTATGCTTGTCTATCTTCTTCACCCTCACCCTACACCCACCCTACTCTAAACTCATCCATCAATGTGGAGTGATGTGGCACTGGAGTCTGGGAGAGAATGAGGTGTGTGGGGGGATGGTGTGTGGGGGAAATGGGGGGAGACAGGGTCTGTAAGGACAAGGGGATATAGGGAATGTGGATAAATGAGGGGTGGAGGTGGGTCGGGTTGGCTGTGGGGCAGTGCTGTTTTTACAATTTTCTTTTGTTTTTCTGTGTTTACAATCCAGAAAGTGGAGGACCACAACTCTCCTGTACTGATGGGCCACATGAGACTATGGTGGTTCAGCATACACGTTAATAGGCCACAGTTAATACCTGATAAGTCCAGTGCAATTACACAGACAGATGTACATAGAATATTCATAGCCTTAACTGCCACTCTTCATGAAGAGTATATATAATAATCAAGAATTTACAAAAATATATTAAGTATCAACAATATTTTTAGCATACAGGTGATTTATAGGTAATATAGCAACAAAAAATCACAGCAACAGACCAACAGTACCAATCTCTATAAAGTAAAAAAAAAAATCATAAGTTTATATCAGCACTTTTTTGTCTTGCATATATTTGGTACATATACGTATATAGAGATATATTTAGCCAAATGGGATGACACCAACTACTTTCAAGAAATTCTGTGCCAACTAAGCATATTTGACATTTGCACACAGCATAAAACTGAAAGTGCTTGTGCAGGACTTTTTTCCAAAGTTTGGGTTAAGCAGAAAAACAGCTTTTAGCCTCACTATATTTATATATGCCCCAGTTCAAACTTTTGAGCTTAACATCTCCTTGCCCAACTTTCAAATGCTGGCATTAGCTGTTAGAACATCTAAGACAATTGAATACAAAAAAAGCAACTTGACTACATTATGTTAACAAATGTGTGAAGTGAGAAATTTGTTTTCCCTATCGACGACGACTATTTTTTCCCCTTTGTGGAAAGGGAATTATCCTTTAGTTGCCTGTCATTTAGATATTTACTCTCAAGGGAGAACCAGATTTCCCATGGCTGTTATTACTTGCTTCACACCTAGACTGATCAAGAACTGGCGTTCATGCAAAGTTTTGCTAAAAGCTAAGCATAGATCTTTAATAGAGGAAATAAATTGTAAGTGTCCCTTTTATACACATACACACACGCATACACATTAAGGAAATAAAATGAGTACTATGATTGCACCTACTAATGTGCAAGCAACTTTCTATGGTTCACATCAAGACTGAACCTTCACATCCAAGGACAGAATTTGTGGTTCAATCACAGAACAACTGAAGCATGGAAAATTCTAAAGCGTAATGCAGAAGGGCACATAGTCTCTGCAAACTTCAATTAACTAATTTAGATGGCTGGTATTCCCAGATTCTTCAAACAAATTGCAAGAGCAAGGATCATCTCAAGAGTCATTTGTAGCAAGATCATAGCTCTGGTCTATGAATTATTCTCAAGAGTTTTTGTCTAACTCCTCTAAGTACAGATACTGCATAAAGGAACTAGCTACCTAATTTAGCTTGTTACATTAATTCCCTGATGAGGGGCAGTGCAAACAATCACTTCAAGTTTCCATTTTGTGACTCAGTCTTCTTGAAAGTTTTGCTGGGTCCAACAAGCACTGAAAAGCTTATCATGGAGAGGCAGTTCCATGAGGAAGGGTTAAAGGAGAAGATATCAGACACCTAAAATAAGTTTACATACTTTTAAGATTTATAAACCGTTCTGAAACAAAATCTTGAAAATCTTCTCATACAATATCTTTTTTTTTTTTTTTTTTTTTTTTTTCTTTACAGGAAGAACAATTGCTGTCATTTATTGTAGTCTGCTAAGTACTCATTTCTGTTAAAATGTTCAGAAGGAACTTGTTGGCTAAGAAATCAGTGGCTGTTAAAATCAATAATCAAACAAAGTCATGGGATGTATGTTATCTGCAGTTACTCTTTACAATTTCTTTATTTCACCTGTGTCACAGGAACTGGACTGTTCCTTGGTAGTCCAAACTGAGAGCCCTATCTGAACCTAGCTTATTTTTTTCACAAAACACTTAACAGGAATGCTTGAGTTCTGAGCCCTCTGATACAAGGAGGACTTTGAGTTGTTGGAGTGAGTCCAGAGGAGGGCCATGAAGATAATCAGAGGGCTATAGCACCTCCCCTGCAAAGAGGGGCTGAGAGAGCTGGGGCTCTTCAGCCTTGAGAAAGGAAGGCTCTAGGGGGACATTATAGTGTCCTTCCAGTACCTGAAGGGGACCTACAGGAATGCTGAGGAGGGACTTCTTATAAGGGCATGTAGCAACAGGATAAGGGGAAATGGCTTTAAGCTGTAAGAGAGTAGATTTAGATCACACATTAGGAAGAAATTCTTTACTGTGAGGTTCATGAGACACAGGAACAGGCTGTCCAGAAAGGCTGTGGATGCTCCCATGCTAGAAGCATTCAAGGCCAGGCTGGATAGGGCCTTAAGCAATCTGGTCTAGTGGGGGGTATCCCTGCCTATAGCATGGGGATTCGAGTTAGATGATCTTAAAGGTCCCTTCCAACCCAGACCACTCTATGATTTATAGTATGGTCTAGAGCTTATAGTACAGTTCAGATTTTATTTCTCAGAGCAACATATGAAGTCACATCTAAAGTCATAAATGCTGCAGTCAAATATTATAAAAATAAGAAAAAAAAATATCAAACTGGCACAGGCCACTTGAACTCAGATTTCTTACATGTTTTTAAGATGAGCTGTAATCTCCTAAAGACTCCCTGCTTCTTTTTCCATAGTGCTGATGGATGAGCCCACTTCAGGAAAATCGGGCAATTCTTTTGCCTTCTGCATCAGGCATCCTAAAGGCAACTTATGCCTCTAGAAATATAATATGTAAGTCCTTTTTCTCCCTCAGAATTTCAGCATTGTACCAGACAAGGAAGCTACGCTCACCCTCCCATAAGGCAGCAAAGGGGGAATTGAGGTTTCACTACACATTCCACTTCATACAGCTGCCTTAAGCCCATTAATCACATTTACTAGCTCCTAAACACTCCCAGCTGCAAGTAAAGTCCCCTGAATTTATTCAGTCTTGTACCTCTGCTAGCTACTTAGACTAATGAAGTGCAAGACAACTCAATTACCTCAGCTGAGTGGATGCTTTAATCTCAGCAACTTAGAGCCTTGAGTTTTCTTTCTGTTTAAGGAGATAAAACTATTTGCTTTATACCTCAGGAAATAATCAGAGACCAGTGACATGATCCTGGAAGAACTCATATGACAATGAATCATGGTTTTCAGCACAGCGTGGAGAATTGGGCAAGGGACCACATGCTGAAGTATAGGGAGAATCTCAAATGCTGAACAGCTACTCATGCACACAGAGCTCTCTTCTATATGATATCCCGAAGGAAAAGATACAAATCATGTCTTTTAATGAAAGCATGTTTCAAGATGCATCCATACAAGAGAAATTTGAAGGTAGCACCGACCATCTGAATTATGACACTTTCTAAACTATATTTGATTTTACAGTCCCAATAAGTTATTTCCACAGTCTAATTAAAATGGGCTGTGAGTTAAGGTCCCAGATTTTCAAGAAAACTACTGTGTTTTGAAACAAATATTCCAAAAATCTTCCCATCATTTTCATTTGCAGGCATCATTTCAAAACCAGGCATAATCTAGTGTTGAGGCTTCCATGATCATTTTCATACGGGCTACTGGATACCAAAATTGCTTCTTTATGCATTTCTCAGTAATCTGACATAGCTGAATATCATGCTATATCTGAAAATGCATTAAAATTTGACCATACAACTGTGTATTCACAAAATCCTCCCAAATCTGATGTACAGTAGCGGAGTCTAATTCCAGGACTGCAGACCGAAAGCATATATATTTGACTTTAAAAAAACTCTTTCTGCTGGTCTTTTCTTTGGATGCAGCAACAAATAATTTCAAAGTACAGCAAGGGTCAATGCTGCAGTATATACACAATAAACATAACTAATTATGGTCCTATTTCACAGGTGTCTGTAGAATAGTATGCTCAGCAAAAAAAAAGAAAGCATACTGTTCATCATCAGAATGACACACCACAGTAATTATTTATGTTCTTCTGGGAATATAGGATCCAGTACAAGGTGCTCTCTGTTGCAGTAGCTACACTTCAGAAAAGTATAAAATAATAATGTTTATATAAAGATCCTGACCCTGAACTGCAGCAGTTATTTTTACCTTTAAATGCAAGAGAGGGGTAGAGCATATTTTTATTTCATATCTGCAAATGCGCATATAAACATCTTAATATGTTTCTTGAAACATGCCACATTTGAGTATTTTGACAAACATTATTTTGTGCTACTTTCCCTCTGTGTGACTACCTAGCTTTTTTTTCTTTTTTTTTTTTCTTTTTTTTTTCTTTTTAGGAAACATGCAAGCTTGGCTTTATTTTGTAGGACTGCAGCTTTGCACAGCACTTTCTGACTCAGCACTTCGTGCCACATTGATATCTAAGTTCTGCACTGCAAATCCACCACCAAAAACCTCTTAACACAACTAATCTGTCAACTTTTTCTGCCTAGCTACGTCCCTCAGAGAAATGGCCGGTTGTCTCCTGCCCTGTAAGGTTTTTCTTCCATCTGGAACACAGTACTCCACACAAAGTGCCAAAAAAGCATTGATCTTAGGCAGCAGCAATTCTCCTCTCCAACTGAAAAGCCATCTGCTGCTGGCATCTGCGCTGGTGACACACCAGAAAGTTCAGCTCCCAGTTAATGGAGATTACTGGGGAGCTAGGAGAGCTGTGCTGTGAGTAGACCACACCTCTTGGATAGTTTAATGCTTTAATCTTTCTTAATAAGCCTGAAACTGTGTTCAGCTTATTCACATTAACACCATTTATTTCTCAAAACTTTTATTAATGATCTTTCTTCAATCTTGGCCCTCATGAAAAGGAAAATCTCAATACGCATTTGCATGAAATGAAAGGATCTTACAAAATTAAATCTCTTGCATTCCACGCCTGGATTTTACTAGCCTAGAACTTCAGTTTGAATCAAAAAGAAAGGTTCTGCCTGTGGATTTTAAGAAGATTCAGAGGCCATCATTTGCGTGAGGAGCACCTATAAAATTGTTGGACACCAGAGGTCCCCATAGCACTCACTGATCTGCCAAACAGATTTCAGTTTCCCGATAGGGACACAGAGAAGGGATCCATTCAGTATGCTGTTTGAAGCTAAGGCTGCTTGAGCCCTAGAAGGAAAACTGCCTTGAATTTTAACAACTAATTTATGTATATAAAATTGCCAAACAATAAATGAAGTCTTTCAAACTGTGTACAAACTATGCATTCATGGTTGTGCACTTCACTAATCCAGATGCTTTCTAGATGTTAGTAGGTATCGTCTGCTCACGTTGTCACGTTTCTCCTGAGCCAGATATTGATAGAGAGGAGAAAAAATCTGAAGTGCCACAGAGCACTGCAGCTCTCCAGGGCTCTGGTATCAGCCACATGCAAACAAAGCTCTCAGAACCTTACCTGCACACCTGTGTTTATCAGTGACTTTGTTGCTGCCTTATAAGATTATGTCATCAGCCATAAATGACTTACATTTTAACTATCGTGGAGCATTTTCTTACAGGGCCAAAGTCCATTTCAAATAAGCAAGAGGCAAAAAAGGTAATCCATTCTGAACAAGATTTGTCTGTGGAATGGTCCAAATGGCTTTTTCCATTATAAGCAGAACACCATTTTACAGTGTGTAATATGTAGGACTTTGGGAAGAAAACAGAGTAATCTGTAGCTTCATATAACTCTCTTGCATTTTTCAGGATGACTTTGGAGTATGTCCTTAGGATGCATAACCCAGCTTACATGTTTTGTAATGGATGATAGACCACGGGCCACCAAAGGATTTCAAATGGCAATGATGTTGAAGAATGCTTAACTTGCATTATCATGAATCAGTGACAGGAAGGATTACTACACAGCACTTCTCCAGCTTACAGGCTGAGGAACAGCAAATCAGAAAAGACACTCAAGGCTTGCAACTACATGTACAAAACCCATAGGACATACAAGATCCAGACTTGTTTTGGCCAGAGGAGGGTTGTTTGACATTTCCCACAACTGGATTAACAGTATCTAAATGAGAAATAGAGAACTGTGATGATTACTTTAGGTAATTCTTTCAGAAGTCAATGTTACAGCCAACTAATTACTAGAATAGAGATAACACTTTGAGGAGCTCGATAGTTGCAGTGCGCAATATACTGCTGGCAGAGGAAAGGAAAACACTGATGCAAGATGATTTGTTAGCCAGTTGCACATCTTCAGTATAACAGTAAAAGAAAAAAAAAAAAAAAAGCACTTGGCTTCTCCAGGTTAGGAACTCCACTTAAGTGTAAAAGATGGAGCTCTAAGTCAAACACCCACAAACCAGCAGAGAAGCTGCCTTAGTTTTGGTCTACCAGCTTAGCAATGAAGCTGTATTTTCCATTGTCTAGTTGCTAGTTGTGAACAGGGCCAAAACTTGAAATTACATTCTTCTCCGGAATTTGAGAAGCAAGAGCTTAAGATTTCCTCTCCACTGAGTTAGAAGAATAGATTTGGACTGTGGATATTAGAAATATGAGATGCAGGCACTATAGAAGAACAGCAGGTAATAAAGAAGAAAAATTAGCTCACCCCTTCCAACGATCTGTGACAGCTTGAGAAGAGCCCACTCTCTCACCAGAGATGCTACTCCCTCAACTGCTAACCCTTAAATGAGGTTGAGAAGGGGTGGTTGCAGGCTCCACTTCTTCTGGTCACTCAGTTACATTGCTTGCACCTGAGCGCCCTGGGTTAGTCATGCCTTCTCACCTGGTGTTCAACTACTGATTCAGATCTGAAAGTACTCAGGCACATTACCAAGTAGGAAAGAGCAAGAAGCCCCTTCTCAAATACAGTTTTACTGAAACACAGTTCAGAGGTCTTGAACTCCAAACAAAACAATAGCTATTTATGTCTTCATAATACCCTGACACAGAAGCTACAATTACTTAAGTGGTGATCAAGCAAAAACATAACCCTTCTGAAACAGCAAACTCCATTCCCTCCCCATACACACACACAAAAGATGACAGTAGAAAAAAATGTGTGCATGTAAAAAGGTGCAGTATATATTTATTTAGAATAAGTACTCAAAGACATCAAAAGCATATGGAGAATTCAGTAAGATTCTTGTTCCAACTAATCTTTCCCATTCAAAAAGTAATACAAGTTGAAGATCAGATTTACTGTTTGGCAATATAAGCATTGAGAAAAGAGTATTTTCAGCAGGAGGTATTTTCTTGCATTTTGATTATTGGCTCACCTTGTGCCACATGACATCAGTTATAACATGACTGAATAAAAAGTTGAAGACTGCAATTATATGCACAAGTTAGATCATACTTATACTATTTTTGTAATAAAAAACCAAACCAAGCTAACCCATACGTAGCACATGAAGCATCTTTAGATTAACTGTTTAGGTTTTCAACAGTAAAATGATTTTTTTTTTCCCCCCTTTCTCAGTGCCTGTGTCCCAGTTTACACTTTTCCATTTCACTCTGAACAACAAAATTCAATCTATTACCTGAGATAACAGATTACAAAGTTGAAACCCTCCACTTTACTTTCTCTCAAGTAATTGCTCTCAAAGGTAGATGCTGAGATAACTGTTACGCAAGCATCCAAGAGTCTTGGTGTTTACAGTAGTACTGTGAAACTTGTAAACAGTTCAAAAAATGTTGAGGGTTGTTGAACTCAGCAAGAAGCCAAGCACCCACTCCCAACCCACTTGCTGTCAGGGTCAGCACGGGGAAAAGAGAGAGCCTTGATGCTGTGCAAACAGATTTTGGCAACTGCCCAAATCCTGCTGTGCTATCAGCACCGTGTCAGTTACAAATCCAGAACACAGCACCATATGGGCTGCTGTGAAGAGAGCAACCTCCATCCCACTCGGATTTAGTACAGAAAGAAACCCCAATTCATCTATTGCACGAGATATTGCATCAAGCTCACTCTATGGGAGATCAAAATTAAAAGCAAGTCATCTATTGCAAAATGTTTTTAGAGTATGAAATAGCGTGTCAATTTTAACCTAACTCCCCTACAATCAATACTATTCTTAACATTTTCAGTAGTGGCTTTGGCCAGCGCATTTATAAAATAAATAAGCAGTAAGGCTTTCCCCACACATACAAGTCTGAACATAAGTTTGTGGGAGCTGTCCATGTTACTAAAATTGATATTTTCCCCCAACAGTTTGTATATTGTTATTTCCTGTTTACTCCCAGCAGGTTGTAAATGGAGTTGTACAGTAGAGATGCATAAATAGAATGATAAATAACTGAAGCTAACAAGGTGCTCAGAAAGGTAGATTGATAGTGTCACCACTGCACATGAAAACTCATAATTAGTTTACAGTGCTCACTTATTCTCGTTCCAGGAAGAAAATATTCAACATACAGCATCGAAGCTGCAGTTTCCATGTGCCCCTTCTACCCATAAGTAAATATCTTGACAGCAGGAGTAACAACAGCCCGTCGAAGTCAGCAGTCACAGTGTCTCTCCACAGAACCTGAGAGTTCCTTGACATTCATAGGACTGACTGCTCGTTAAACCCAAAATATCCTAAACAATGCTACTTCCAGAGACAGTAGTTTTTATTCATCTACCATGAAACTCATTTCTGCTGAGTAACACAGACCCACTAAGAGCCTTCAGGAGTTGAGTAAATGGCACTTCACTTTGTGGCACTTCCAAAGGCATTAAGGCAAAGATAGGCCCTTGTTAGCTCTTTGGGAAACTACTCCTCATCTCTGGAAAAGTAATACAGGAGAGCCAGTAGCAAGGTCTCCATAAACAAAACAAAGGCCAACACAAACTAAGACTGCCCACACAAATAAACCTCAAGCATCAATAAGTATTCAGCAGTTCAGTTTCATGGAAAAAGGCCACTCGTGCAGAGCAGCAAGGCTCTGCCTGAGCAGGCCCCATGCCAGCCCCATGGGGTCCATCCTGCAGGAAAGTGACCTCACAGCAACTCAGGTACTTTTTCCCATGCAGCAAGAGCTTCCTAGGAAAAAAAAACAGGCTTACCTGTAGTCACATTGAAACACATACTAAGCAAAGTTGTCTCCCCAGGCCTTTACAAGTAGCATTGCTAAGGCACAAAAAAAAAGTGATCAAGGCCATGATTTTCTATGCACAATTTAAAGCGAGCCAAGGCTCCATGTCCAAGCAAGCTGAAGCCATGTTAAGGCATGTAGGGGCACAGTGAATGCTGATAGCTGCAGCAGTCAAACTGAAGAATACTAGAGATTTCTCTCTAATCATAGAATGGCTTAGGTTTGGAGGGACATAAAGCCCATCCAGTTCCACCCTGTGTCATGAGCAGGGCTGCCACCCTCCTCCAGCTCAGGCTGCCCAGGGCCTCATCCAGCCTTGCCTTGAGTGCCTCCAGAGATGGGGCACCACAGCCTTCCGGGCAGCCTGTACCAGTGCCTCACCACCCTCTGAGTTTAAAAAAAAAAAAAAAAAAAAAAAAAAAAAAGTCTTCTAATGTCTCTAATACACATGGGAGACCCAGATTTGGGGTCCTGGAATACTAACAAACTTAAAAATTAAACAAAAAAAAAAAAGGGAAAAAACCCTCAACAATTTTGAGGTATTAGAAATTTTATAGCATATGGACAGCTCTATCGCTTGCCACAGGCCTTGATGCAGATGTCCTTAGAACCAGAATTGCTCAGCTTAACTCCCTGGAAAACAAACAGCAGCAGCATTCCCAGCTCCCCTTCCTCTCTCCTGCCTTTCCCCACAGCAGGTCAGGCTAGCAGCAAACAGGGTTATCCTCTATTCCACAGTGCAAGCAAGCTTACTTGTAAATATATCTAAAAAAAGTTTTAAAACTGCAAAATAAATACAGTTATTACTGTAGTTATGCAGCAAAATGTAATTATGCCTAACTTTTGGTATGGCACATGTAGTGTTAGTTAACTTATTTTTCTCCTTAGCGTAGCAATTTTCAGAGGCCCATTTGAACATTAATGGGACTTCCACAGAAGTTTACTTTCTGGGCTTTTTACTCCCAGTCATAACAAAATAATGATCATCTTGTTTGCTCTTCAGAAGAGGCCCTTTCAATGCACTAGGTGCTCCTTTGTTACAAGCTGTTGCTGATTTTCCTTTAGAGAGAGGTTTCTTGGCTGCTGGGACTAAGTTTCCACCAGCTTGCAAGTCTCTGCTTGAAGGCTGACTTTTTGTGGAGGGCTGCACTGCTTTTTTAGTCACTGCCACTTTGGTTGAAGCTTGAGGAAGCCGCACAACAGAGAGCGGAGTGCGTTCAGGAGGTTTGGATGAGGAGGGTCCAATCTCAGGTGGCTTATTGACATTTTGGGTCTGTAGATGCTCTGTAGCCGGTGTCTTATTGACAGATGCTATTAGATTTTTGCTTGTAGATCCCAGTGTAGGTGGTGACTTCAATGATTTACTAACTGCCAGGGAAGGTACAGAAGCTGAGTGCTTTAGGATTGAAGCAGTCTTCAGGTTCCTTGCCAAGTCAGAAGCTGTTTGCGGAGCTTTCCGAGGATGCTGAGACCCCGTTCCTGATCCCTGAGTAGTATTTTCAGAAGGAGATTTTACATAGAGCTGCTGGGAATGTGCAAACTTGGCAACAGCACGCAGATTGCTAACAGGTGGCCGGGCTGGCCTCGGAGCAACAGAATTTACCTTGGTTTTAGTGACAGATACAGGTTTAGATTTAGAGGGGACACACTTCTGTTTCGAAGCCAATGTTTCAGCTGTTGCAGGCAACTGAGACAACTGTTTCTTAGATGCTGAGAGTGCAGAATGCATCCCTGCTGCTGGGGAGCCTTGGGCTGGGGCAAATCTCACCTTTGGAGCATCAGGGGAGCGAATACGTTTGCATAATGTTTCAGAGTGCACAAGAGCTGCTCTTGATCTTGTAGATGAAGAACTCTTGCTTGCAGGCAGTGAAGGAACAGGAGCTGGCAAGCGGTGCGCAGGAGACTCCAGTTTCTTTGAGGTGCCCATCAATGGTTTGAAAGAAGACTGAGCATCTGTTAGTTTGGGTCTGGCTGACAACAACTTGGCAGCGGAGGATGTGTGCACTGGCACCTTTGATGATGTCAGGGCAGGAGACTGAGGATGTTTAGGTAAAGGCTTCTTAGCTGTTGCCCCATGGACAGCTTTTAGGGCTGGAACAGGGGTAGGGGGGTTTGCTGTCTGCTTTTGAAACATATTGACAGCTGACATTGGGTTCATGACAGGAGGTTCCTGAATTCTGGCTGGTGAGTTGGAGATATTGTCACTGGTGACCCCCTTCTGAAATGCCAAGATTTTTTGCTCCAGAGTTGCAAACTGAAGCACTCGGCAGGGATCATACTTAAGCAGAAAACCTTGGAGTGTGTCCCATCCTCCACCAACACGGACCATCACGTGTTTGCCATGTAGCATCTGAGAATGATGGAAGAGGGGTGGGAACAGAAGAATGTTAGAAATCTTGTTTTATGCAACACTAAGTCTTCACCTCATATCATGAAATATTTAAATTGATATAGGATCTCCTTTCTTATGGAGAATCATTTTAAGAAAAAAATTTATGGAATAACTAAGAGGTTTATACTTCCCAGTTCTTTTATTAGTTTTTCCTGCAGGAGTCATTATGTGTCAGGAAATAATGAAAGTGTATATGTAGAAAATATATTAACCACTCTGTCAGCATCCTTATTTAGTATACAGTTTTAGATACCAGTTTTGATCAATTTATGAATGCCCTCATTTTTTTCAATCCCACAAATTCTTATTCCTGAAGAACTAGCTCAGCTAGCTGCAAATTATGTATAAACCCATGTGTATGAATTTTGAACAAGCAGTGTTTTCAGGGTATTATATTGTATTACCCTTAGGTATACTACAAATCACTACTGAAATTTTACAAACACAGAAAACCATTAACTTTCTCAGTTTAGTGTGGTTCTAACTGTAAAATCAGTGGTTGTAAGATCTAGTTAGCCAGACCTCTTTTAAATAGGATTGGATCATGTGGTATCCCTAAATCATTCTGTAAACCTAAAATAATACCACAAAAATTAGGTATTTCACTTAAAAGTATTTCTCTCCCATTTTGAACGTAGATTTTAATATTGATAAACTACTTACTCGTATAAATAATATTTTATCTCCCAGTCTATAACGTCCCTCAGATAAGTATTCAATGGAAAATCGATGGGAGCAGCTGCAAGGTGGATCTTCTGCTATGTGTTTAACCTAATTGTTTAAATTGAAAGCATGTATTAGTATTTTAACAGAAGCATATGTTTAACCGTTTACTGAGATTCCATTATCTCATTGTATTAAATATTTTCTCCCCTTAATTTAAGGAAACACGAAAATTTTATTCCCTCAAGAAAAATCCTAGCTACACAAAGCTTCAAAACAGAGAACAAAAGACTGAACAAAACTGTACATGCAGTCAAATATTTTGGAGTTGTCTAAATCCAACTTTCATGATTTCTTCAATTTTAACATATTTCTATTTTCTTTTTAAAAATTTGTTCATCTATCTATCTACTGTATAGTAGTATCAAATTCCAGACACAATCCTTTAAAGAAATCGAAATGCAAATACCTGGATCTCTTCAGTGGCTAAACCAACCCTCAACAGAACCAGTTCCACTGCTACACCTTACCCAGGGGCACTTCAGCATTATCCCTCACTTTTTAGAAGGCTTTTAAGTTAACCTTCTATATGACACCCAAGAAGGAAAACACTGAACAAAAGAGAAAGATAGCCCCCAAATAAGTCTACAGTTAGAGAGGATGTGTCTGTTAAAGCCATTTAGAAGCTTCAAAGAAATTAGAAGGTCAAAACTATTGGTAAGCAGCAAAACTAGTGAGTTATCAGAGTGTGGGGATCTGGTAGCTGGTGTTCTTGAAGAAGCAAAAGCTTTACATTACAACACAAAGGACTGTTTAAATAAGTTAAATTTCAAATCTCATTGTGCATTCATTGTTGTTCATCATTTCTTTCAGGCCAATTCACAAGTTGTACAAGTCATTTCTTTTTCCTGCACACATGAATTTCCAATTGATACAGCTATGCAGGGTTTTTTTCCAAACCATTTCATCAAAACTTACTTTAACATTTTATGAAGTTCACATTAGCCATAGCATATTGATGCACAGCACTTCAATGAGAGGCAGCTCAAAGCAGCAGCGAAAGAAGGGACAAATCAAGGTAAGTTACACGCATTGAAGCATTAATTTCAAAACATATACAGTAGTACTTTTATAACATTAAAACAAAATGTATTGTTCAAAGATGTGTATCCACTTCTGTTTTCTTTTTAAGACGACTCACAGATATTAGATGAAAATCGGCCTCTGTCATATCACACAAGCACTAAGCTAAGAGTTTAAGTTAAAGACCACTTCACAATAAATAAGTACTTACTGCCTCGTGTAGCTCCCCATGCTGACAACACGACTTTGCTGTGTCAATAGGTGATACTGGTCCAGAGGTCCTTAGCAGTGTTTCTTCTAGCTCAATTTCCTTCTCCAGTTTTACGAGCACAGGAGGTTCAACTCCATATCTCAACACAATTACATAAGTAGAAATTTTAATTAATAATTTGATAAAGAAAACAAAGAAGTGATTATAACAAGCAAGCAAAATTGTGAGTAGTTAGACTAAAAGTGAACAGCACTACAGTAGTCATAGGAATAACTGTCTTGATAATCCAAAGAGGAGGAGCAGCTCCAAATTTCTGGAAGAAGTCCTCACAAAGGTGGTCCTAGAGCTACCCGGGAAGGCAATAACAAGACTGTTAAATCTGAAAAACTTAGTTTATCTGAATTGGTCAGGAACTACCTTAAAGCTTCCTACTCTGTGCTGGAAACAAATTAGAAGTCAATTTAGAGAACAGTAAAGAGTTGCTTCCTATTTCAAGCTTTCTTAAAACTTCCAAAAAGCTTAAAAAATTAAAGACCTTCAGGACTATTCACTGAATTCTTCCAAGATGTACACATATCTATAAACTGAAGGTAACTTTTAAACATACGGTCATAAAAAGCAGTATGGATCAGCATCTCCCCATGAAAATAAAGCAATAAATATTTGGAAAAAATACTGATACAGTGGTCCTAGAGGTGCTACTCATTACTTTCTGCACATAGTTAACCTCTACTGCTTTGCATTTAATGGCCACAGACCATCTTAGCTTTTGATTAATAGAATACATTCTTCAGTTTCTATTTAAAGTCATGAATGGATCAAATACCTGGATACAATGCGTCCAATTTCCAACAAACAAAGATACACTTGTCTTGGATCCTTGTGCAAAACTAAAAAGGAATCAAAAATAAAAGGGAGTTGTAACCCATTTTTATTGTGGGAAGGCCTCTACAATTGGATAAAGAGAATAAGGGGCAGATGACTGCAATTCAGCCATCATTCTGCTCAGAGGCAAGTGACATTATTCCAGTGAGCTGATCTGAAGTGTACTGTACTGTGCTTAAGCACTAGATGTTTCCAACTCTAATTTTCTTGTCCAAAAAGCGTCTAAATCCATTCTAGCACAGCTGTAGTTGCCTTTGTGCTGTTCCTCCTAGATGTGAACTGGAAAGCAAGAAAGCTGACGAACTTTTCCTTTTCTTTCCCCGTATATATTAAAGCAGTCTTGCAGATAAAGAGCATTCAACAACGGCAAATAGGAAAATATGTGCATGTGTTAACAGACGATATACACAGATACACACATTCATTCAGTAGGTGAAAACTGCAGAACTAGGTGCAAGTGATCCAGTTGACAAGTGGGTGCCTATGCGCAGCGTGTCAGCTTGAGTGGTTTAAATCGTTGGCTGTGGAAGAATGATCCATGTAACTGTAATCATTTTAGGAACATTTTTTTCTTCCAGCTCTTAAAAATATTCAGTGCCCATCTCATGGCAGATTTACACAGTTGTACTGGAAGACATCACTTTGCCACTGGCGGATCCCCTGTGGAGCCCTACCCTACGCTGTATGGTTCTTTCATTCCCTGCTTATTAGCCCCCACACTATCCACCCAAAGGTTTTCTTTAGAACCATGCATCCTGGTGAGGCTGTGCTCTGAGAAAGAGGGTGGAAACCTGTGACTGTAAGAAAGGGGTGAGGATGATATTGGTCAAACACTGAAATAGCAGGTATTGGAAGTGATCACAGTGAAGCAAAAACATTAGCTCAGATACGTTATTAGCACTTTTGTGCTAGGCTCTGCTTTTCCACAACTCTGCCTACACTTACTGCACAGCACACCCCTTATTTCAGAACAGCTCTAACAGCTGTATGCACTTGATCACGTAGGCACATGAAATCATGGGCTCCTGAATCTTGAATCATGAATACAGACGAATCCTGAAGCTGAAGAATGAGAGGGAAGGATGAAGTGATAGCCAAATTGTATGCAGATGACACTGGCAACTGCCCTGGGTTTTCTCGACAACTTTGAAAAGAGAGCACTCAATTATTTTTAATGCCACTCTAAAGAATGGAAGAGCACAAGAAAACAAGGTCTATTTTGGTTTTGCTTCTTGCAGTGCCTAGGGAAAAATAAAGGGACAGAGAATAGTTTAAAACATCACACAAGTAATTACTTCCTCCTCAGCCCCCACTTAAACCTCAAAACTGAGACTCTGTCAACAATTTCTAAGAAGCCCACAGACAGCTGTATGAATGTTGTAGAAAACAAATGAGCCTCATGCTTTCTTAGCCATTGAAGAATGCTGCCTAATATCTCAGAAACCAAAGGCTAGAAAAAATGTCATTGAGCTTGCTTCACTCTACATACATGCCATTGTTCTTCACACACCATTAAGTATAAGAAATGGGAAAAACCGTAGATAGAATTTTGTATGGTGTACCATTCAGATAAACTTCCTTCATGCTGTGCAGTACCAATATTAAACAGAACATGAAAATTCACTCGGAAGAGAAACTTAATGAGCCAGCTCCATATTTACAGATTAAACCTAATATCTTTCTGATGTTCAGCTTGGTAAGTAAAACGATTTCACTTTAAACAAGACTAAAACATTTACTAATGTATAAGCTGAGCATGAAGTCAAATGTTCTTGCTTACATAGAATGGCTTGCGTTGGAAAGATCATCTGGTTTCACAAAGTTATATAATCTACTCCAACTTGTAATTCTACTTATAAAAGGATCTGATTACGATGGGTAGTTCAACAGAAAGTTGACCCAGCCATAATCCAAAAGGTATTATCTTTTTCATAAGGGGTTTTGTCAGCTCTGAGAGAAAAGGCATAATTTGCCTGAATCTAGAAGAGAAAAATTCAAATATACCCCTAGCAGAAACCAAGACTTGATGTTAAAGGGCACCTCATAATGACTACTCACTCCGATAACTCATGAACAATTAAATTAGATGAATTTTCTCCATGGCCACCCACATTTATCAGGAGATGTTGCTACACATGTTTGACATGAAAAGACAATTGCCAGGTTGTCTTTCCCCTATTTCATTCATAAAGAACAGCTTGAAAGTTTGATGGAGAACATCAATGGAAAGAATATGTCATCAAGGAGACTTCAAGTCAGCTCATTTCAACTGCCAAATAAGCTTACAGACGATATTTATGCCACACAGCAAGCTTGTGTCATGAGTTACAATCAGACTTCAAAACCCTTGACGATGAGCAAAAGCCACAGCATTATGAAATCCTGTCTACTTATCTCAGGGAGGCTAAACTGGTTTTAGTTACCCAGCCAGTTAAAGGAACTTAGATGTTGAAGCAGTGTAATTCCTGAAAGTTAAAATTAAAAAATACTAGAACTAATTTTCTTATATCTCAATTCTCCTGCTCATCTGTATTTTGTGGGTCTGAAAAGAAGATATGGTCCCTAGTTAAATCAGAATGAGACAGATGCAAATAAGGATGTTTTCTCAACTGCTTTGAAAGATGCGTGATGCAGTAGGGAAGGCATAGGCAGTCCAACTAGCAAGGAGAGTTTAAAAGAAAAGCAGCTAGTCAAACCAGCATCTCCCATTTAAATAGCATTAAAAGGCACAAAGACTTCAAGAAAATCTAGTAAGTTTTGTGACATATTCATGTGATTACTAAAAACAAAGGACCTTCATTTTTTTTTTTTGCTGTTCTGCTTGAGAGAAAGATTTTTTTCTTTTTTTTTTTTTTTTAAAGTATTTGGCTTGCCAAAGAAAAGTTTATATTATTTGTTTTCTAGAGACATAATAACTGGTAGAAGAGCATTACATTATTTCCATACAATGGAAGCAGTTTCTCTTAATTAGCAGTAAAAAAAAAAAAGTATTCCATCTGGAATTATCTGTCTAGTAGTTGTTTGTTACAAGGGATGGGCTGTGCACTGTGGCAGGCATAAAAATAAATATTGCCAACTGTGTGTATAACTGTCCTGTTAAGACAGGAGAATACACATGGTTTATAGTTACGCCAAGTAAGACTTGAACTAAATGTTAATTACCAACAGACTGTTGTCGTTTCAGCTCCAATGCTCTGATGCAGTTACCAAACTTAGTAGTCATAAATGCATTATTCTGAATGCTTTCCCCAATAAGAATTATCTCTAATACCAAATAAAAGATCTTATTGTGAATTGACTCCATGGCCCTGTCTTCCAGCATACAGAAAGAATGAGGAGTGGAGAAGGGAAGGGACACCACAACTTCTCTGTTTCTTGGCGGGGCTTTTTACAGAAGAAAAACACGTGAGTTCACTGCACAGCTCTCACTACCCTACTTCCTCTCACATGGCAACTTTTAAAAGCCTGGAAAAGCATCCTTCACTTTAGAGAAGTTACTGAACTGATATTTCAGTGCTTTTACACAAAACACTGCCCTAAAATAAATGTTTGCACAAGACAGACGCAGTCACGACAAAAGCTTTGTAGGATACATGCAATAGTTCTCCCTGGCGAGGTAGTTACCCACATGCAGACCATGAAAAGTCTTACAAAAAGGTAGATTTACCTAAGCCTTCAGATTCAAAGAGGTAAGTCTCATCAACTCCAATGGCCCTACACCAGTTAAGAAAGTTGGCTGTGTTATCTCTGGCAAAAAAAGATCCTGATGGAGCATCCTTCTTACATGGAACTTTTCTCATTGGAAAATTCTGGCAAGAGAAGAAAAAGTACACTGTGCACATAAACATTGACAACAGATTTCAAAGCACATTTTCAGAAAAAAAATCTAAAGTTAGAGTACAGAAGCAGTGGTTGGTATTTATTATTTGTTCAAGAAAACCAACATGCATTCTATTAAAAAAGCTACTCTAAAGTAGATGGTATTCAGTCTTATCCACGTTAATAGTCACAGAATTAACAATACTTAGCTCTGTAACCGCTCCCAAAAAGTTGTCTATACAGTTACTTCCCCATTTCCCCCTCTGCTGGGTTATATCTGTTGATTTCACATGTCTAGATAACGATTTCTTCCTCCCAAGTTCGGTTCATAGCCATAGAACTAGCACAAACAGAAAACCCCAGATCGACTAAACTTAAAGTCACTGCAACATTTTAGAGTTCAGTTTAGAAAACAGAGGAAATAATATGGGAGCAAGGGACAATATAATTTTAAGATAGTAGTCTTAAACAAATACTAATTTGCTTTAAACAAAAAGGTTTGGACAAAAATACAGAAGTTAGCATCTTGCCTTTCTTATTAAAGTGTTTATCTATGTATTAAAAAATTAAATATAACTCACCCTTAAATTATTTGAGCTACATGATTTTTTAATTGTGTTTTGAAGAACACCAATCAATTGGCAGAGTAGTACTCCATTATCAAGTTCTTCCAGCAGTTGCTCTGCTGTGACTTCTATTCCTAAAAAAGAAGGCCAATACTGGAGTTACTCCACAGAAGACAAAGAAGTTTCATGTGAACTCATAGGCAACTCCAAGAGTGTTCCAGTGTTAAAGACTTCAGTTAAATTAGAGCCCACAAAGGAAGAGAAGCCTGGTGACCCAACACTCAGCACTGTTGTTGCTTAGGCTCATCTAACACAGGCTAACTTTAATAGTTCTTCCTGTCTATGGGCTAGACCAATAAAAGAAGTTGCTGCTGAAATAATAAAATAATGAAAGCTTTTAGAAAGAAATTTCCAAAACATACATTCTAAATAAATACTTGATTATCCAGCCCAACTATATGCCATAGATATCTCCACATAATAAAAGAAAAAGGGATTTCACAGACTGAAAATTAGTAGAAATATAAATAAAGTAAAATCAAATATTCACTTAATTAGACTAACAAGACTCAAAACTATAAATTAGAAGGATTAATCTAATGAGGTTCAATACAGCAAAGTGCAAGGTTTTGCACTTGGGTCGGTGGAATCCCAGGCATCTATACAGACTGGAAGGAGTGGTCCTTGAGAGCAGCCCTGCAGAGAAGGACCTGGGGGTCTTGATGGATGAAAAGCTTAACATGAGCCAGC
>JAOWBP010000001.1:41394795-41455339 GCA_028571105.1 Tragopan temminckii | reverse complement strand
TTGTGGATGCCCCATCCCTGGAGGTGTTCAAGGCCAGGTTGGATGGGGCCCTGGGCAGCCTGGTCTAGTATCAAATGGGCAGGTTGGTGGTCCTGCCTGTGGCAGGGGGGTTGGAGATCCATGATCCTTGAGGTCCCTTCCAACCCTGGCCATTCTGTGATTCTCTGATTCTGTAGTCACCTTACCTCTAACAGTTGGAAGCTAATAAGATCTGAAACCAGAACATGCATTTTTAATGCAATTCTCCTAATCACTCAGGCTCAAATGTTATTAATATTATGGATATTAAGTGTCAGTGTTGAGTTAGATATTTGAATGTGCTTTGAAATTTATTAGACAATGATTTATTCTTAACCTCACCCAGCAAGCCAGACAGCCAGATTGACAGGTCTTCTTGCATAGGCACCAGAGTTGCTTCATGCCGCACAGATATCCACTGGTCATACAGGCACACATCTGCCAGACCTGGGCCGTGTCTGGGAGTCAGAGGACTTCGAGGACTTAAAGGAAGGTCATCTCCAAACCACACCTGCAGGAGATTTCAGTATGCGCAAGAGTGAGCTGTAATATTTGCAGACAGAGGATGGAATCTCACAGTTCTGAATAACACATCTTTAGCATAATTCAAAGAGTAAGTTCTAATTTCCCTTCAGACAGACACACCAAACCAACACAGCAGTAATCAAGAATGGTACAGTTCTCATTAGTAACTCCTGCATCAAAAGCACTACCACGTTCATTCTCTTGTTTTCACAGTTACCCTATTGTGGCTATCAGCAGATCTTTAGTAAGCAAAGAAAACACATTACACATTTATGCTGTCTTCTTCCTCCTCACCACATGTTAATACAACCTGTAGTTTATCATATAATTTATTACAGACTACTGACTTCTGTGATCAATCATTTCAGGTGCATTTAGAGTTTAAATCATTAAAGTGATGATACTAAAAGAAGAAAGTGAGCATACACAGCTCTTGAACATGAATCCTTAGCATTTCTCTTAAGGATCCCATGTTTTCAGACTGATGGATACCTTCACGCTTGAAGAGAAGGATCATGCTGAAATGACATGGATAGAATTCCCAAAGAGAAAGAGTCCTTCCAATATTCTTAGCTACTTTCTTCAGCTCAGGAGGGATGTGCATCTAAAATATAGACTTCTATCTTTGTGGCAATTTATTAATATGCAGATTTTTAGAAACACTTCTTTATTATCAATAAAGTTTCAAGTGTTCCCATCCTTTGACTTAGAAAACTTCTCAGGAAATAGGCAATACTTTCAGTTTCTAAGTGCTATCTGATTACCACACTGGGTTATCTATCTCACCACAGTGCTCCACTTGTTGAAAAGGAATACTCCTATTTATTTATTTGTTTAAAAGGCTAGAGATTATTCTAGGGATTTTGTCATTTCATCTGCTTCAGGGTAGATGTTTGCATAAAAACATATAATACAGAATTCAGACATTACAAAAGGCATTTACCTGAACCGCATTCTGCATGGTCATCAGCATTTACATCAGTTTCTCCCTCTGGGGAAAGAGAAGTTTAAATACAGTCAATCCTGCTTTCTAAAAGATCCCAATAAAAACCCACCAGGCAAAACACGAGCAAGTCTAAAAAGACACAGATGCAAGAAAGGAATAGTTATTTTAGCATTTAAGGTGTTAATTCAGTATTCAGGCTCCTTAGGCACTCTGTCTCTCAATAAAGTAGTAGTTATTACAGCTTAAAGTAGCAACTAACTTCAGGTGCATAAATAATGCTCAAAGGGTTGCATTGGTTTAGGGAGCTGTAAGGCATTTGCTTTGCCAAAGAGAAATACTAATACTCAAACAGTGCATGGCTGGCACTTACTCTTCCTTTCCAGTCTACCACAAGCATATCTTGTACATGCACACAGACACACACATACATCCTGAGCTTACTTAAAATACTTCAAAGATTAAGAACACTCTTGATGAAATCATTTCAAAGAATGAGATTTATTCTTGCATAGATACACAAAAGAAATCAATGGTTTTATTAATTCCTATATGGATTTTGACATGGATTTCCAGGCAGCTACCATAAATGTAAGTTTTTTGACACAACGCTGCAAGCTATGAGGACAATGCCTTTGCAAAATAATTCTTAAGGAGAGTTTTAGATGCAATCAGGTCACCACTTCCCCGTTCCTTTTTCCAACAGTAGGAAAAAACAGCACAAACTCTTCACCAGGCTGGGGATCATGAAGTCTCTCCTTACAGACTCAAGGTTTAGAAATGTGCAGCATTAGCTATACGGGCAATTACTAGAAGGAATTTCCTCAGCATAGTTCTCCACAGTGGTAGCAGAGTACGTTACTGCCTACACACACATACCTGTGCATGTCTTGAAGCCAGTTAAAAACAATTTTCTTGGTGCATTAGTTAAGATCAGGCTGGAAATTAGACTGCAGACAGATGACATCAATAGCTGAAACACGCATTTTCCTTTGAAACTTAATAACTCCTCACTCCTGCTCCAGATGCAACCTCGCCTTCCTAAGACGAAAGGCCCACCTCAGAGGATCTAATACTTCCACATACTTGAGCCTCATGCATTACGTAGGACCACACATGTCAGAAATTTCAGACAACTTACCTCTATCATAGGCAATGGAGCAAGCACTTTGTTTCCAGCCTGAAGCCACTTCCTTCTAGCAGGACTGCCAGCACTACTTCAACTTTACCAAAGATGCTTAAAGTGGTATCTTTTCCCCTCCCTCACTTTTATTTCCTAAAGGAAAAAAAAACAACAAAAAAGAGCCATCCTCATAATGCCATTTTTCCTTCGATGAATGAACAAGGGAAGGGCAGAGTATATATCAAGCATTACTAATGAGCATGTTATGCTTCCCACAGCTCTGTCCAGGGGAATACATTTTCCTTTAGCATAAGGAAGCTATTGTCCCAAGCGAGTCGCAGTAAGAGGCTTCATTGATCAAAAAGAAATAAATAAAACAACAGCAGAATAGCCAGCAGAGAAGCTGGTCTCATTAAAACAAGGAGCTCCACGTTGGCCAGCAATCTGGCACGCTAACTGCCACAGGAAGAACAAAAGGCAGCCTAATTCACAGGGAGTGCTCGAAACAAGAACAAAGCAAAATATTCACACGACAGCTATCACAAGAATGTTCAGCATCTGCAGTTTTGCAGAAATGCCCAACAAAAACTGGTCATAAATATGGAGATTGAGGAGAAGAGTTGTGGCACTTGAACTTCAAGGGCCTGCTGTTTTAAAACAAGTTATTTTGTAAGCCTGTATGCATCAGGGCTCTCTAGAAAGAGAAATGGGTTCACTTAGCGTTGGGGTACCTGAATGGCATTTAACAGAAAAATTTCATCAGAACAGACTATCCTGAGTGGACTTTGAGCTGACAGTTAAAGTTAACTTAAGAGTTTGTCATTCTCAGATCCCACATCTGTCTGTACTCAGATTGCAAGGAACGCAGACGAACACAGCCTCATTGCTGGCAATGAGAGGGATAGTGAGGAAAACACTGCAGTAGCAGGTGGTCATAACCAAATTTCTGCATCAAGAATTTGTATGTAATGAATGAAACAAGTATTTGACATTGAATTCAGGCAGCTCCAGATAGAACCATATCAGTTTCTTCAACTCATCTTCATTCAACAAGCAGTTAGTGCCCAGGGCTCACAGGTGTGAAAGAAAAGGTTCCAGAATGAATATGTAACATGTCATTTGGCCATGTCTGGCTATGCCATTTCCATTTCCAGGCCAGCTGGTATCTTAAAGGTGCCTAGGAAGGCTGTCTACGTGCTTCCCCCCTTTAAACAGGGGAAGCAGTAGAAACTGGAAAGTGCTTCCCAATCAGGGAACAAAGCCTAGTGCTTGGCACATGTAGAGATTCCTGACCACCAGCACCACTCCCAGGAAACACATCCCATCTAATCTCCTCTGGCTCTTCTGCTGCCCACAGGCTCCATGGGATGGGCGGACAGAAGAAACACTGCTTAACAGCACCTGATGACAAGATCGATACAGCAATGCTGATTTTCAGCAAGACAGGTGGGCAGCCCCAAATTATACACTGGGGAAGGCAACAGCCGCTTTCAGTTGGCTGACTGCTGAGCTTCCAGCAAAGGACTGGAGCTTTAATAGAGAGGGGTGGAAAACAAGGTACCTAACACAACATAGGGACAGGCATTTCTCAGGAAGAGGGATACAGACACAGTCTGACAGCCACACAAAACCATTCCAACTGCTTTGCTCCCCAGTGCTCTGTCCACCACTTTTCCCCCAGTCTGAGGAAGCACCAAAGCCCTTCAACACCAGTACTCCGGGGTGCTAAGCACATGCTCTTAGATGCTGCCCAAGATATCCCACTCAGTATCAGTTGTATCAGGTTGAATACGTGGGCCCCAACCAGCAAGACATGCTACCCTAATTACAAGCTGTTCTGTAGCACAAGACGAACCACATCCAAATCTCATTTCATTAGCTGGCTCTGTTACAAGGAAACAAAAAAGTCCACAGCTCTGCAGCCATTTAATACGCAGATGAAGCAGCCGTTCATGTATCATATGGAACTTAAAGGGATTCACAGGCTCATTAAAAACCCTTGGGAAGGAACACTTTCACATCCTCACCCTTTGCTTAAGGAATATCACATTTCATCTTCAGCTCCATCAGCACCCAAAGGCCAGTACAGCAGACTAGCCCAGAGCAGCTGGAATCCGCAGGTGAGTCTGACAGCGCCTAGTGAAACCCACATTTTTAAACACTGTCAAATGAAAGAAGCTGTCAGGTCAGGACCTGTTGAAACCTATCAGAAGACATCCAAGATTTTTTCGCGCATAGACCCTAACACGCAGAAGAGAGGTTAGCACAACATGACACATCCTCCGAGCGCTACTCCCTGTCACTACGGCAATTATAGAGCCCTTTCGCTCACGGCTGAGTCAGCAGGAGCTCTGCTTCCCAGGGGAGGCCTCAGAGGCACGAAAGGGAAGGAACCAGACGAGTTGGCACAGCAGGGCTGCGGGGCGGCATCACAGCGTGCTGGCGGCTCTCCTCGCGGCTGCCTTTCCACACCCTCCAGCGAGGGCAGACGCTGCCCCGGGGGCAGCTGGCAGGGCTGGAGCCCACCTGAGCTTCAGGGCAAGCACTTCATCCCGGAGGCTGCCACAGCTCCTTCCCCACAGGTGCATCCCGTCTGGGAGCCTCTGGTCCTCCCATGCCACCGCTTGCGCTGAGCCATCCTGCTTCACGAGAACCAGCTCTGTTTTCTCACTTTTCCACCCCAGTTTTCTTCCAGTGAAGTAACCCAGCGGGAAGCACTGCTCAATGCCCTATGGCCAGCTGGAGGAACGTGCTGGGACTCGATATAAAATCTCATCTTGTTATGAAAGACCCACCTGCCACATTTACCACCACCACGCACGAGCCAGCTGAGTCCCCGCGTCTCTATCTGACACTTACGTCAAAGATGGCACACAGCATCCCTGGAGCACCGCCAGCCTTTCGCCAGAGAGAGGAACCGACGTTTCCCAGCTCGCTAAGCGACCCTGATGGGCACTGCAGCCCAGAGCACGGTGCACGCTTCCTACAATACCAGCACCGCACCCCCAAACGCGAGAACTGATTCACAAAGTTCCGTGCGAACGCTTCCCCCCTCCCTTCCCAGGCGACACGTCCTCTTGTACGACAGTTACCGGCTTCCGAACCGCCGCCCCGCTCCCGGTGCCCAGCCGGCAGACACTCACCTACACCCCGGCACCCACCGCTCCGCGCCGCCGCCACGCAGCACAGCACCCCCGCCCCGCGCCGGCCGCTCCGTTCGAAAGAGCCAATCAGCGCCCGCGGGGCGGGGCCGCACCTGGCTCCGCGCCACCGGCCGCCGCGCCCCACAGGGGAACCGCCCGCCCACAGCCCCCTGTCCGAGTGCGCTGCGCGGGGCTCGGCTGGCAGGCCAGCGCCGCCGTCGTGCGGTAGGCTCTAGAGCAAAATAACCTGATTTTTACTTTGGAATAGTAAGAACGCAGATGAAGTTACGCGTCTGTGTCATGAAAAGGGCTTCGTGTGCGTGCGTCTCCCTCTGCCCGCGGTGATTTTTCATCTTCTGAAGAACTCGGAGCTTGCCTGTCTCACGCGGCGAGCGCGTTTCAGTTACACACCGTGGCAGGAATCATTTCTGCTGGTTTATTGCGGTAAATATTTGGAATATATTCTTTAATGGAGGCCAAGCACAAAAACACAGCAATGAAAAACGTGAATGGAAGCCCGCATCGCCCCGTTTTGCAAGAGGAACTCTGCAAAGAGAGCAACTGCAGGAGGGGTTAGTGGGGTTCCTGCGAGGAGCCGCTGAATTCTTTCTGATCAGAGAATATAAATACAGAGAAAATTGTAACTCACGTGTGGAAATCTGACAGCTATACAATATTCTGTGTATAACGCACAAAACGGCTTTTGTGAGCTCCATGGCAAGTTTCTATAAAAATGCAGCAAAGAAAAATGAATGCACTCTGGTATATTGCTTTTTCCTATGAAAATAAATGCTGTGTGGTCCTTTAAAAAGACGTTTGTCCTGAAAATAAAAACAACCGATATCCATCACTGCACATCCCAGATCTCGCAGAGGAGAGGGGTGAATTTGTGGTCGTTCACTCTCCAGGACATCAGCATCTCTGCGTGGTGGTGGTTAAACGTCCGTAACTCGGTGAGGCGGCCCAGGAGGCACGCAAAGTGCTGCGGGTTGTCCGGGTGGTGCAGCTTGCAGAACTTCTGCAGGATATCCAGCAGCGGCTCCTGAAGCCTTTCCACCGACTCTCTGTCCTTTATGTATTGTCGGTCTGGTTTGGGTTTCGAAAGGGAAAGAAGTAATTAGCAAATGTATGTGTTGGTACAATGTAAGTATTTGCTCTGATAAACAAATATCAATGTATTTCATTGGGCACTGATGTTCACACCTAACGAGAATGTTTCTTTTCAAATGAAGAGGGAATAAAAATGCCTCAGCATGGTATTTTTTGGTTCAGCGTTTTCATAGGAACAAGTTCTTCTCCAAAAGAGTGGTTGGGCAGTGGCACAGGCTGCCCAGGGAGGTGGTGGGGTCACTGTCCCTGGAAGTGTTCAAGAACTGTGTGGATGTGGCACTGAGCGTAATGGTCAGTGGGCATGGTGGGGATGGGCTGATGGTCGGACTGGATGATCTTAGAGGCCTTTTCCAACATTAACGATTCATTGATTCTATTAATTTTTTAGTGTAAAAACATTCTTAATCAGCGCTAACTCAAAGAGCAATGGAATTGCTTCACCTTCACCGTCTTGAATGAAACCTTACTTGGAAGCCTTAGTGATCCAAGTAATTCCATTGGTCTTTGAGTCTTTTGTGTTGAGGCACTGGGGTTCTCTTTTCCCTTCCTGCAGGAGTCAGTTTGTTTAAGGCACTGTACAACTTCTCCATAATTTGTAGGTTACTTCTGTCTTGTCAAGGAATTGTTTTTTACAGCAAAGCCTGGCACTACTGTGGAAGATCAGTTTTCAGCTCTCTACAGCCTAAAGGACAACTCCCTGCTGTCCTCTTGCTCTCTCCCACTGCTGTTTGTACAATAGAGGCCGAAGCCCTTCATTGTCATTCTCAGTTCTAATATATAGGATTTCCCAATTGCCATTTAAAAAATGTGCCATTCCACAATGGACTTGCAATGCACATGTAACCACACCTGGGATGTTCTAAGGGAGTAAGCCCATTGCTCTGAGCAATGATGAGCTACCAACAATTATTTTAAGCAAAGTATTTAAGCACTTTTTTTTCCTTGTACACAAAGCCAGATCGTGCAATTGGAGTTTGGATTTCATAGAATCATGGAATCATAATGTATCTCAAGTTGGAAAGGTCCTCTAAGGATTGTTGATTCCAACCGCTGGCTCCCCTTAGGATCACCCAAAAATCAGATCCTATGTCTGAGAGCATTGTCCAGACACTTCTTGAACTCTGGCATCTTGGTCCCATGCCCACTGCCCTGGGCAGCCTGTTCCATGCCCACCACCCTCTGGTGAAAAACCTTTTCCTAACACCCAGCCTGACCATCCCCTGACGCAGCTCCATGTCGTTCCCTTGGTGTCACCCTGTTCCCTGTTGCTGTCACCAGCCTTCTGGTTGAACAACAGAATATACTGAAAAGTAGAATGTATGTTCACTTACTCTGTGTAGAAAGTGAATTTTCATAAGTCTCAGGTCACACTCCTCAAGCTTTCTTTCCAAACACACTTAACATTGAATTCTGAATTAGGAATTACCTGGGGACAGGATCACTATTGCTGTGAGCAGTGCATATTCCTCCTGTGTCATCTTCAGCTCTCCAATACTTTTATAAAAATTAAACATGGGAGTTATGAATTCGTCTGAGATACCTGAGAGGAAAATAAAAGCTATGTTATTTCTTTAATTATTGAAATAGCCTGGCTTATTGCCAGTGAACAATAAGTTAATATTTAAAGCCATGACTGTTTGTCTTAGTGGGAGAAATTTACTACACAAATCAGGTCTGATGCAATACAATTAGTTTACAGAAGTGCAAGCATGTCCTTGTTTACCAGAACAGAGTTGAAACAGGTAAGTGCTGGCAGTTTCACAGTTTCAAAGTCTTTCTTTCAAGTAAGTTCCTTTCCTCTCCAGGTTTGTCAATCTAGCTCCTCGTAACAGCACTCATTTGTGTTCTTGCTGTCTGCTGATTTCCCAGTTGTCTTCTTTTTCCAGTATTCACAGTTTGCAAACAGTCCCATGTTCCCCACCTTCATGTTAATTATATGGAAATCTATCAGGGCGAATGGCTTAATTCTAGCCCAACTCTACTCTACAGCTAACTGCCCTGGGTAGTTACTTTGGTTGTCTTCATAAGGAGACTTAATTGCTCCTTTTATGTAGCCTGAAACTTTCGCTAGGTCTAGGATTACCTGTAGTCCAAGATCAACTTGCTTGTAACTATTACTACCTCCTAGCATGAACCAGTGTATTATAAAGTACAGAGACATAAATAATGAAAACTTAGCCTAGTTTGAGTTGGGATCATGTGATTCTCTCACCATCATGAAAGCCACTGGGGTTACTGCACTGGGGCATGCCGACTGGGCTTCCTCTTACGGACTTTGTCATCGGGTCACACTGTTTTTACACAGCCTTCAATTACAGATGTATTTTGCTCTACCCTTTGGTGTAAAAGAGAAGTAGGTCCCGTGGCATCATTTTTTTAATTAATTTTTTTTGTGTGTGTGTCAAAGTTACTCAGAGCAGCCACTGACTACTGCAAACGGCCTCTTGAGCTCAGAAGTGGCTGCACCTACGAAGTCTAGAGATTCAAGCCAGTGGTTCTTGGCTGAAAGGACAGGGACTTCCTCTGTTCCCAAAGAGGACGGCCATGGGATTTCTTGTGCTTTCACTCTGTTTAGTTTTAAGCTGTTCTGGGATGAGGCTTTACAACTTAGTTCGGAAACTGCATGAAACCATGCAGTTTAGAGTGTTTTATACAACATGAAGCGGAACCCAGGTCTGATAGTTAGAGGCTGCTGTGAGGGCCAGAGTGCCTCCAACAGGGGAAGTTCAAAAGGAAATCCAGCAGATGCAGCTCAAAGAAAGGAAGTGTGAAGTCACTTGGCTGAACTATGAATAAGTTACATTTTGCTGTGACAGTGACAACTGTTAGGAGTTGGACTCATTGATCCCTTCCAACTTGGGATATTCTATGATTCCATGAACTTATTTTGATCAGTAGAGTAGTTATGTGACACAACAGAGTGAAAAGTATAGACCTGCGTGGTGTGGCATGTTTTGTGGCTAAATAATATATTTAAATATGTGACATTTGCAAGTTTGCTTCAGATTACAAACCACAGATCCAGTGTTTGTAGCAAGTTCAGTGTGATTGAGAAGAGTCCATGTTCATTAAGCAGATCTATATGGTAAGAGCTCACCTATGGTAGTTAATAACACAGTGGAGCTTTTTACAGAGCAAGCAATAGTCACAGCATTGATGTGCTGCAAGCTTAGTCATCACAGTTAACTATTTACAAATTTGAACACTTGTCCTTGCTAACTTTTGAGGAACTGCCTATCTGTATGGCAGTTTTAGATGCCAAAATTTCTTACAGTATGACGTGTGTAGGGAACACATGCATGTAATTAAAGGGTCACATGAATCTGGAAATATGAAAAAAAGAAGTCTAGTTGAGCCCTAAAGTGAAGTAAGTGAATTCCTCTTGTGAATAGTTTAGCGACAATGAGAGAAGTCAGAGCCAACTACAAATATTTTTAGTACTCCCCAAGCAAGGTGTCACACTGCACATCATGGCAGCAGGCAGGGAACGGGAAGAAGTGGGCTGTGACTAACAGTTTCCTCGTTTGTTTCACATCCTCATCACTTAACTAGTTTTACTTTTTTTCTTTTTTCTTTTCTTTTGTGGGGAAAGGAGGAGGAAGATTAGTTTTCAGTTGGATGAACTTTCTCATTGCCTTACTGATCACAGAGCTTCTCAAGTTCCCTTGTCAATACAAGAATCATAGAATCATAGAATGGCCTGGGTTGAAAAGCACCACAGTGATTATCTAGTTTCAACCCCCCTGCTGTGTGCAGGATCGCCAACCACCAGACCAGGCTGCCCAGAGCCACATCCAGCCTGGCCTTGAATGCCTCCAGGGATGGGGCATCCACAACCTCCTTGGGCAATCTGTTCCAGTGTGTCACCAGCCTCTGAGTGAAAAACTGCCTCCTAATATCTAACATAAACCTCCCCTGTCTCAGTTTAAAACCATTCCCCCTTGTTCTATCACTATCCACCCTCATAAACAGAGAAGTGTGATGAAAGAGACACTGGTGAAGTACAAGGTGTGAAATACCTAAATTCAGGTCCTCCTTGAGCCCATGTGCAAGTATGCAGTAAAACAGTCCTTGCACCAGAAAGCTTATAGGCTAACATTAAGAAACTTAAGAAATGAGAGAGAGGGTGGAAGGGGTGAAAGAAAAGTTGTGGAAGCAAATAAAATTACATCAGAGAGCTTCTCTGTACTACTGCAATTCAGAGAAATAAGACAGAATAGGTAAAAGGGGGTAATGGAAAGGAAAGCAATAGCAATGCAGCTGATGTTTACTGCTTTTATGGAAAAAAAAAAAAACAGAAATTTGAAATCTTTAAACAGATGTATATCACTATGCAATTATGAACAAAATCATGCAAAAGAGCAATTTTAAGTCTAGAATAATGTTGTTGTTGTTTTTTTCTTGGTTACTGGTATTGCCCCTGTCCCATCTGTGCTGGCTTTTCCCGGTTAATTCCTCGTTTTGAATGAACACATTACACAAACTACTGTTCCATCACAAGAGGGGGCTGTTTTCCAATGTGATTGAAAGCGCTTCAGTTTGGATTTAATAAGCTCCACTAGAAAGAAAAAAAAAAAAAAAAAAAAAAAAAAAAAGGCAGGAAACAGATGTTTATAGCTCTTGCTTTTTTTCCCCTTATCTACTGTACGAGATGTCACTTCCATTCAGGTTATCAGAAAAAGAATTAAAGGCGATTTGTTCCAGCCCCTGGAAGGGCTGGAGGAGTAATGAATTGTATGGCTTTTCAAGTGTTATTCCTACCAATCATACTCCAAAAGTGAAAAAAATCAAATAGATAAAGTTATAATGTATTTCTGGCCTCAGTGAGAACAGAAAAGTGACTTGTTTATACTTCTTTATTTAGCTCAGACAAGAGCACTGTACTTATCAGAAAGGCAGAACTTCCTGCTCTGCATTTAATGATGTACTCTGCTTAGACTTTTTTCAAGAAGGTTTAAAAAACTTTGCATGATGTTGTCTTAAGGCAGTAGAAACTGGAGTCTCCTCTCTGTTTCGTTATGCAGGCAGATTATTGAATTATGCAGATTTCTACCTAATCATCAGCCCAGCTCTATCATCTGCTGAAGACACTGCAATGTTCAGTTTCAGAATTGATTTCGCTGTGTTAATGCCTGACTGACTGAGAACCCTGAGGTAGTCAATGGGAAAACTGCCTTTACTGAGTATGTCCCGGCAGCATTAGCTTAGAGGAAATGCAAATTTGTCAGCATTATTCATTCAGCACCTCTTACTTCTTATACAGTTTAGTCTGCCTCTGTAGCTTAAGACAAAGTATTGTTTCAGACTTTGCCTACATTTTTATAGTTTTGTTCCTATGATTTCTCAGCGAAGGTAAGAGGACTTGCTTTCATAGGGTTTGCAGTTTCAGGCTGTAAATAATTATGAGTTTAACATAGCCTTGGGATAGACTTCATTTTTTTCCTGTGATATCAGTCAATATTGCCATTTCTTGACACCAATATTCTCTCTTTTATTTTGTCTATTCATTAAAACAGAAAAGATCCATCTATTGCAAAAGAAAGCTTGCAAATAAATGCTAATTAATAGCAACTAGCACTGTGTTATTAATATGGATGAAGAGATCTTTTTTTCTTGATAAATGTGGAGATGACTAGATATTAAATCTAGAGTATGATAGTAGCTGTTTTATGAAAATAAAATATATTAATTACACACAAAATTACACCTTATCTTCCACAATGCTTCATCTACCAGAACTGACTTCCATGCTGTAAAGTATTTGTTATGAGCTCTGCATTCGAATATATTCAGCAGCCCTTTAAACATGGGCTGAATTCAGCCTATTGATGCTGAGAGCTGGATAAGGGGGGAATATCTATCCAATAGGGAAGATACACTAGGACACAGGACCTCTCCTCTACCTCCTCTTCTAGAGGTGAGCAACTTAAACAAGAAGTTAGCGTGCATCAGGGAGAATTCACAAGCAGGAATGCAAAACCCCTTCCTCTCAAAATCAATTAATAGTACCAGTGTGGAGCCGTCAGTGCAAGTGATGAAACTCCAAGACACCAGCAAGGAGGATGCAAATGGCACTGCCACATCCCATCCTCTGGCAGCAGCCGTGTTGGGGCAGTCTGCAGGGAGGTGTGGTCTAGCACACAGCAGCAGCTGTGCTGCCTTCAGCTAGTCCTCATGGGCCAAAGCTACTTATCTAAGTAAGTTTTTGACCTAGAGAAACACGCTTATGCAGAAGGAAAGAGATTGGGTCCTCTGATATCTGTTCTTATTTTCATATACGTAAATTAACTCTGTAGATATGGCCTAAACAGTTGTGTAAACTTTATTTGTAATTCAGAAACATGGCACTCAGCAGGAGAGATCATGCAGGACCATATACAAGCCGAGAAGTTCTTTCATATACTCTGTTCCTTCCTATAGCCTTTAATTAAAAGTGTCCCTGATTTCTAAATGTTCTGTGCAGGGTGCTGATTTTGGGTCGAGTCACAGGATGGGAAATGTCTCCTTCCATGTGAATGCGTGCAACCACTGGCAGAGCTGGACAGCTTAGATTTGCACCTATGTTTAAAAACAAGGAGTGACATAAAGAGATAACTCTGTCTTAGATTATCTGTTCTCGACGGTGAAGATTATTTCATTTTGTTTCTCCATACAGCCTCCAGCACAGTGGGCTTTTGAGGCACTATGGTTACTCAGTACTAATAATCAAATAATGAAAGCCAAAAGCAGCGGAAGTGGTTAGGTAGCCATTGTTCCTCTGCCAAATTTTGCCCTTGGTTGCAGGAGGCCCTTGTCCAAATCAATGGGAACTTTGTATCCACGTTCAAGGGCGAAAGGTGGCCTTTTGCCAGTGCTTTGGAAAAGTGGCTGTTTCGTTTTACTCGTGGATTGCATTGCACTTCAACACTTGTAACCCATCCAGCAAGATGAAGGTGTACTTCACAATGGCAGGTCTCCTGCTGCCAACTGAAAGTTTGAGTCCCAGTTCTTCCACTTCTGTTCACATCAGAAAGTATGTTATCCCTGACACTGAAATCAGCAGAAAATGATGACATAAAAATCTGTGGCTCTTAATGACTACTGAAAACAGATGTCCTTAGGAAAGGAAGGTATAAATGCTCCCTGAGAAAACATTCAGTATTTCAGCAGTGATTTTTAAATTATTGCCCTGCTAGACGGTGGGGAGAATTTGATTTTAAAACAACAGAAAGAAACAAGGTATTAAATTGCCCAAATGTCAGCCTTTAACAAAATGAGTCAATCAGTGACAACAAGGTATATGCGTAGTGAGACATCAAGTAAGATGAGTAAGTTTTACAAGCTCTCATTAACATTAAAGAAAATGTCTGTATTTCTCATTAGGTCTTAATATAGATTGAGTAAGAGAGGATTTCAGTTTCAGGAGCCATGAATGAAAGAATTTCCATAACAGGAAGACTGTACAGGCACAAACAAAGGCAGATGTAGCAGGACTTATGCAACATGCTCAAGCTAAGAAATAAAAATATACCTCATCAGCATGAGAATAAAAGTTAATACTGATAATGATAAAAGGTCATCACGATAAAATCTCTGGCTTATTTATTATAAAAAAAAAAAAAAAAAAAAAAAAAGCCATAAGTTCTGTAGAATCAGAGTGGGGAAGGCATAAATATTAATAGATGAGAGCGACTTCTAAATGGACACAGTGGCAGGTGACAGAAGTCTGAACAGCCTGTGGCTTTTAGGCAGGATGCCCTCCCTTCCCACTTGATTTTATGGATATGGATATCAAGGCTTGACAATAGGACTGTGTGACATTCAGACATTTGTCTGCATCTAAGAAATGCTGATAGAAGTTCTGACTAATGACAGTTTATGGCTGATGGCCTGATAACGCTTAGGACCTCACCAGGAGCTACGAATAGTCATGATGCTTTTTCTTTGCTAAACTCTCATCCAACTGCCACTGCATTTGCTTTGCTACTCTCACTTGGTTTTGCAGGGTATTTTGATTTGCTGTGTTCAGTCAGGTGTATGCTAAAGTTCCTGTCTCCATACTTATGTATAATTTTCTTGGGCTTTCTTCTTTATGTAACTTAGATTCAATCTCTCCTGGCCTTATCTCTTGGACTAGTCTATAACATGATAATATTCAGCTGCAACTTTTAGTAAGTAGCATGTTTCCTTACTGGTGAAGTTTAGGAGAGATTGCTAAAGTTTCTACTCTAAAATCTGTTGTGGTGGCTGAGCACCACACAGTCTTTTGCTCACTCTCCCTCTTTGCAGTGGGATGGAAGAGAGAATCAAAAGGGGAAAAAAAAACCAACAACAACAAAGGAGAACTCATGGGTTGAGCTAAAACTATTTACTAAGAGAAAAGGAAAGGGATAATAATTATGAAAAATATAGATGTGAATGTGTATAAGAAGTGATGCACAAGCAATTGCTCACCACCCCATGACTGATACTCAGCTAGGCCCCTGAGCAGCAGAAGAGAGTGAGATGAACTCCCACTCCTTTCAAAACTCTCCTTCCACATGATGACATATGGTGTGGGATAACCACTTGGCCCCTTTAAGTCAGTTGTCCTGATTCTGTCCCCTCCCAGCCCTTAGTGAGCATGAGCTGAGAAGCCAGAAAGGCCATGGCTCAGTACAACACTGCTTAGCAATAACTATAAACATCACTGTGTTATCAGCATTGTTTTTCTCCTGGAACCAAAACATAGCACCATACCAGCCACTCTGAAGAAAGAGTCCAGCTGAAAATAAGACAAACTCACATCTGTTCAAGCCAAAACCCTGGTGCTAGGTCCTACAGCATGTAGGGCTGTGAGCTGCATTTTTAGTGCTTTTCAAAGCTGTATGTGTAAGCAATGACAGCAAAAGAATTTGGATGCCGTTCTTTTAATTTATTTAAACTCAGGATACCTGCAAATAACCATGAATTAGACCACAAAAGAAAAATGCCTCAGTAGTAGATATTTTACAATATTTTGAAGTGAGTCAATTTACCTAAATGTGTAATTCTCGAATTTATCAGAAACCAGGACAAAATGTGCAGTAAAAGTGCACTAAAGCAGGAGCTTAACATGAAAACAAGAAACTCTGATAGCTTGTAACATAGAAACAATATTCTTTTGAAAAGTCAGGGAACACTGAGAAATGCCTCTGGGAAGCATGAGAGAATCAAACCTCTCTCCTGACTCTTCCTCTTAGAAACTCATCTGCTTGCATTGCCATTGCAAAGAAAGTGATAACACTACCTGACCAGCACTGAACGGAGAGGCAAAGGGGCATTTTTAAAGCACATTTAAGCAGTTTCCTGTAAGAGACAACTCTAACTGATATTCTCTAACACGCAGCAATGACAATGAGGCAATGTTTATCCAAAATGAGGGACTCTTGCACTCTTGGGAATTCTGAGTGACTTCTGGTTCTGTTCAGTAGCACTTACAGTCAACATCACCTTCAGCAGCATCAGTAGCAACAGTTAACACAGCTACAAACACAATGATTTGCAAGCTGCTTTTGTTTACTGTCAAAATCCCATTAAGTGCAGTCAAGGAAACTGTTTTTAAATAGACTTGAATTTGCACAGGAGAAAGAGAATACATGCCAAAGATTGTTATTTCTTGTATTCTGACTATAAATGGAAAGAAAAAGGTGCAGCAAGCAGCAGGTAAGATGGGTCATACTTTACTCTCCTGCAAAATAGGGAGGGAGCAATTCTAGTAGCAGTATTTCTTCTTATGTTCCTAGTTGGATTGCAGCTTCAGGAAAGATGCTTTAGAAAGTCTTTTTTCCCCACAAGCAGTAAATACATGCGTATATGTTCAGCTTGCATATATTTACACACTGAAAAGTTGTAGTGCTTCTTTCCTTGGGAACTATTCAACACAGGTTCTGATCCAGAACTCATTTTTTATTTACCTTGGTGGCTTTTGTTCTCCAAGAAAAAAAGAATTGCAGGAAATCTTCTTTTGAAATAAGTAACACCTCATGGGAAATTGTTAGTTGTCTTGAAACTTTCTTATGCATATAATGCTTGGGTTTTTCACTAGTTCATGAGAGGTCAATAATATTACAACAGGATACAATGTCATATTCCAACTAGCCATGCTATGGCAGGTAATGTTATCTTTAAGTCTAGTACTAACTCACTCAGAAAGAAGGACGTTGCATTTCATCTTGACTCAACAGTTGCAGAAAATTAAGACTATCTGAAAAGTATGAGTAAGGAAAAAAGTATGTGTATGACTTAATGGGCTATCTGGTATTCAGGATCAAAATCCTTCAAAATACTTCCTGTATGTCTGGCCTCCCTGGCACATTCCTCTGCCCAGAAGCCATCTGTACCACTCTTATATTACTCTCAAACACACTGCCTCCAGTCCTTCAAATAATGGTCTCTAATGGTAATTAAATAAAAGAAATATTAAAAACTACAAAATGTAAACTTAGAAATGAGCATTCTAACTCAAACTAAAACCATAACTTCAGCAAGTGAGTTATTCTCAAGTTTTCTGATTCCTTTTCAGGGTTTCAAATGAATAATTATTGGCATCATTTTGCATACATCTGTAGTCTCCTCACATCATGGGTATTAATTGAATCAGAACAGAATTCAAGCCCATTTCTATGATTAGCATTGTTCTCTTATATGTATTTTCCTTCTGGCCATTATAAAGGAGGGCCAGAAGCTAGAATCAAAGCAGCCTCTCTTCGATTCAGAATTTTTATTACATTTGAATTTTTAATGATGAGATGAAGGGTAGATAAAATTTGCTAGTCAAGACAGAAAAAACAAAACACATTGTGTATTGCATCAGAGGAGCACAAAGGCTGTGTAACAATGCAAAACACGGCTTTGCCTGCATTAAGGAGCAAATATCTAGCCTAGTTCATCTTTTTGTAATGTTCCAGACTTATACCTTTAGAAAGACCTTAAGAAACAGCAAATATACTGAGAATATTCCATATTTGTAGTTATTCTATGCAGTATGAATCATTTTTTCCAAATTGACCCTAAGAATAAATGTTTTTCTTTTACAGTAACATCCTAAAATCCTCTCTTTCTCTTTTCTCTCTCTTTCTTTCTTTGAGTAATTTCATTTGCAAGCAAAAATACTGATATTTTATTTGAACAATTTGAAATGGAATCTGTTTTCTCCATTCTTCTATGCTTATCATTGGAAAGTTGTACTGGGTTTATTCAATATTGCATTATTCATATCACTTGCGATGTATTTATGAGTAAACCTTTACCTTATGATCTTTACTCTCAAGGCTGAATTAGATTTGTTCTAGTTAATATGAAGAACAGCTTTCAGACGAGCCTTTTTCAATACTAGTAAACCATTTTACTAGCTTTTCAAGGTCAAAATACTGACACAGAACTGTGACTGTGCGTTTTTTGTTTTTTTTTTTGTCTTGTAAACAAGATGCTTACCACTATTACGAATTCTTTCTTCTAGAAGGACAGTATGTCCTGTAGGAAGTTTCCTACTGAAGATCTCAGCTGAACGGAGGAACATGGCTTCTACTGCTGAGCCCTTCAGCAAAGCAATCTGATCTTCATGGTCAAGGGTTTGGAAGCCTGAGGAGACATGAGAGACAAGTAAGGCATCAGCAGAAAAGTCCCCACTACTTTCTGTCCTGAACTTCTCAAACAGGAGGTGCTACACATCTGTGTAACCTTGATGCTGGTGTTAGCTTTCTTGACAAGTACAGAGGCTGAAACTCAGATTCCACAAAATAACAACACAAGCTCAGTCCTCACCAAAGTCAAAAGGGCAGCATTTGTGGAAACTTTTACTTCCAGGTCTTTGGCTTTTCCTCAGCATAAGACCATTTGGCTTGTAAAAATCCGGTAGGACTTTTTGCCTCTTGTCAAAATACTATCATGTTTCTAGCTCATAGCCTTGCTCCCTCTCAGGTGTGTACATGCACACATAACCATGTGCTTGACCAGTGATTGATTTCAACCAAAGCAGCATGTAGCATATTGAATTATTTCTTTTGTGCCATTAAGGAGTTGTCTTAGCACCTTTCAACTGATATTGCTGCACTTTTCTTTGCTTAATTTGTACTCCGTTCATGTCCTGTAAGCCAGTCCTGTTAGCATAAAAATGAAGTTAAAGCTGAGGTATTAGTCTTTGAAACGAGTCTGTAACACACAGAAAAACTCAAGATCATGGAAATGCCAGGAGAATAATGCTTTTCTACAGCGAGGCATTCCACTACACCTTCCTTAAAAAGAAGGGCCTGAAGAACCTCTTCTAGGGTGTCTCAGTTCAGGCTGAGGCCTGAAGGCTTCAAGGCTGAGTGTAGGGAAAGGTGTTGGAATCCCTTTATAAATGGAGACTGGCTCTGAATGGTGGGCAAGTGCTCAGTGCTGGTGAGAAAGCACCTGCAAACACGGCTTCCTGGCAAAGAAGAAGAAGGGACTTGTCTCACAAGGAATCTGTACCATGCGTAACGTTCACTCCTGAGGTAACATCCACTTGGTAGTTGAAATTAACAATAATTATAATATTAGAACTCAGGTTTTAAGTGTTTGTCCATAACACACAATGCAAGGTCCATAAATATTGGTGCCTCCAACTAGGCAGACTTGTTTAGCATCCACAGTTCATGACTGAAACACTTTTCCAGGAAGGCAGCAAACTGAGCAAAGCAGTCTTGCCAGTGTTAGTTGTAATTTAGAGGCAGACTATTTGGCATTGCACTGGTATATGAAAATAAAGTCTCTCTAGAGATATCACCCCTTCTCTGATCATTTTGTTTTCAAATAGGCAGAAGGTGCCACATCTCAAAGACAGAATTTGAATTATTCAAAATATTCTCTGCAGAGCACAAAGCCCCTTTTCTTCAGATTTCAGGTGTCTGAAATGTGTCAGAGGAGGTGGCATTTTGATATAGCATTCAAAATATACACAACAAACAAATGGCAACTGAAAGCAAAGTTTTGAAAGAACAAAACGTGGCCCAGCAGACTGGATATACCTGGCAGTTTTTTAGTGAATTCCACAAGAACTTGTACATGACTAGTAGCCATTTCTGTTAAAATCAGAAAATTCCCTTCAGCACTGAATTCCTCGTGTAACTGTAAGAAATCAAAACAAACAGAACCTATTAATATTCATCAGCACTTCACATTTAAAGACATAAAATACAGGAATTATTAGAGTGGGCTGGGCAGGAGTCCTATCTAACCTTGTAATTCGCCTTCACAGTCATTCACAAATCAGGTATTTTGGTAGGCATTGTAACAAATAAAATATGTAGGAAGTGTCCTTTCCCTTGAATATGTCTCACTTTCAATGTCATGGCTAGCAGTCAATGATCTAGGCACTTCCTGACCTAGAAATTACATGTGCACCACAATATTTAATTTTAAATTGTAAAATGAAAACAATCAAAATATCTTTTATGCCTTGTGTTAAAAAAGAGTTGGCAATTTCCCAATCTTTCACCATCTAAGCATGATAACTGGAAGCTTTTAAATGGAAAACTGAATTTCTAGAAGGTGGGGAGGAAAAGGAAAGAAAAAGGAACTAAGAAAAACCTGAAAGATGCTGGAAATTTGGAATAATAAACTGAAATATATTTAAGCATCCAGGCTAGTAACTTTAAAGAAAGCAAGCTTGGTTACAGTCAAACTCACTGTCTATATTGATAACGCAAAAAACAAACAAAAAAAAAACAAAAACCAAAAAACAAAAAGCAAAGCTCGAATCAGCAAAAATTAGATTTGAGCATAAAGGTGTATTTTAAAAGAATGGAAAGCTTTTTCTTGGCATTTAATTTTGGTAAACAAAGATGTAGTATAATTAATGAATAGGAGTGACTCTGCCCCCTCACAGCATGTTTAAACTTACAGTCATAGCCTACTTAATCCTCTGTCTCTTCATCCACAACTCAAGAATTAATTAATCAGTGCACCTACTTACCAGCTTTTTTGACACCTCCTGAGGTATTTGTTGTTTGCTGTATGAATCCATGATGTAATCAAGAAGGTTCTGCTGTTCTGGGGTAAATTCTACTTTCTCCTATACTGGCAAAAACAAAAAGCCCATCATGAAATGCAGTTACATAGAAATGACCTGGCATCACTTGTTTTAGGGAAAAGATATACATCTATTTCTCGCACCTGGACATAAAGCAGACTAGGTTTGCTTGTCACCGAGAGACACTGGATTTCTACAGAAGTCAAAAGAGGAGAGGTGTTTCAGATTTCTAAACAGCATGAATTTGTGTGGTTTAATATTAGAAATAGGGAAATGATTAGCAACTAGCCAGGTGTGCTCAAACTTCAATACCACGCCTCGTTGTATGTGAAGTATACCAGACATGTATAACAGAAGATATATTTTATGGCTTTTGTGGAGGCTTTACTGAGTTTTGACTAAAGATACCAGAACTACTATACTCAGAGCATTTTCTTGAGTGAGAGATGGGTTTTTAGTTGATGCAGACAGCTCCACAGACTTTACAAGTATTTATTCACTGTACTAACCACAGTTAGTTAAAAACACCACTACTATTGCAAGAATTTTATTACCCTATACATTTTAGTTGTAGATGTCACTTGTTTCATGTCGTGGCCTTCATTATCTTCATTGACTGTCTGATCTGGGAGCTGTTTCACATTTTTCCGTAGCCTTTTTGACTTGCATTGTATTTCTGTTAATAGACCTGGAACACATAATACAATAGATTTTGGATATATACATATATGCTTTAGGCACTGACTAGGTGTATAAATATGCCCTTGAATGCCCTTTATGCTAACAAACACACTTACCTATACAGACCATTTCCTGAACATGCATGATGTGAATCTAATGATACACACATAAGTATATACCAATGAGTAGTCCAGCCCAATAGGAGCCCATCTGCAGAGGAAAACGGTTGGTACTGCACAGCACCAGTTGGTGCCCAGCATCTGCGCAGTGTGCATATCAGGGGGATTGTTTCGGATCACCTCTTAAATGCTCTTACAGACAAAGTGTGATGGGACTGTGCTGGAGTATATCTTTAGTTCAGTTTCATCCAAAAGAACGCCCTTCATTGTGCTCCAGGATGCAAACCAATGTGCAGTAAATGGGGGCGATTAGAAGACTGTCTAATTTGATCCAGAACAGCAATCGAGGTGCAGCTGTTCTTACACAAAGGGCAGTGGATTTTTTTCAATAATCTTTAAGCCGTGTTATGGCTGTAGCACAGCTTCTTTGTAAAGTTCTTCTAGAAGAGGACTCCCAGGCTTCAACCATTAGTGTCAGTATACAGATAGACCAACAGCTAAAAATTTAGGCCAAAAGTAACTGAGGCTGGCAAATACAGCTGAAAAATGTATTAATTTAAAATGTTACCCAGTTGCTCTTGATAGTTTGCATTTCTTCGTCTTAGAAGACTGGATAAAACTGTAGTTTTACTCTAGGGTTTCATTTGCCCCAGTGAAAGGATATTTGCATTGGTGTATTTTGTTTTAGACTACATTTCAGTCCTTTGAACCAGGAGCATCCCTATATGGATGCCATAAAAACTAACAACTTGCTTGTGTAACAAAAGAAAGGGACAACGTGTACCCTAAGCAACCAGTGGAAGACAGCCAAAAAGCACAAATGAAAAAGTAAACTGTTAAGTATTCATCTAAAAATAAACATATCACCACAGGACTTTTATTCAAGCATCCTTCCCATTCTTCACCTTTGAAAACACAGAGCAGGGAAAGGTGCTCATTCAGTGAGTGCATGATGGTAGAGGAAGATACCGTGAAAACAGTGAATTTCGTTGTGAATGTTTTTAATTTCCTGTTTAAGCACTATATAAAATAACCTACCTGAACTGCTGAGAGAAGAGGAAATTTACATGATTAAAATAAGACCTGCAAATAATACCTTGAAAGGGTGGAATAGGAATGATGGAGATAATAATTGGTATTGAGCCATGTAATTTGTGCTGCTGCACAGCATCATAGATTTCTTTTTCTAAATGATAATATTTGATACATCCTTTGGCAGTGCTAATGGGCTAGCACCGTTTTCCACCAGCTTAGGATCTAGCCTGCTGCCTTCCTAAGGAAAATGTAGCTTACTTTTCCCTTAAGCAGTTAAAACTAGATTTTCCTAAGCTTCCTACTACTGACATCTTATTCTAGCTCCAACTAAGTTAATTGGAAAACTCAAGCGAGAGACAGGACTTTACTTTTTATCTCAGAGCTAGCTAGCTTTCAATGGTTATTAAATGGTTATTAAATTCTAGAAAGAGTAGCATAATCTGGATCTTCCCTAGGTAGGCATTTCATACAAGAAACGTGCAGTTTGTAACAAAGCCACAGGAAGCAACTGAAACTGATGGTGAGCAGTTTTGATCTTTCACGTATAAAGGGCAGGAGCAGGATTATTGAGTAGCCATACCATAAATGTTTATAAGACTTTACCTCCTTATTCATTGGAAAAAAAGGAATTCACAGTGCTTGTAATTACAATCCTACAAAATGAGTAAGAGAAACAGTGAAACAAAGTTCAAGGTTGTCTTTTATTTCCTAGTCACTTTTTTCAAATAAATGCTTTGTACTCCTAGAAGCTTCATGTTTTACTGTTCTGGATTGCCTTGAACTAAAAGCAATTATACAGCACACTCCTACTTAAAAGCCATTAAATAGTACCTTGCAAAACATCCTCATTGCAGTGCATTAAAGCACGCTTATGCTTAAGTCATGAGCGACACAAGATACCCAGTGTTTCCATTGCAGAGAGAGAGTCAAATGGCAGTGCCACTCACTAGCTTTTATTTCACATGTGCCAATTTCTGAAAATGATCAGCCAGCTTAAAACTTTCATGCGTGCCCAGTTGGTGTTATTTACGGTGACCTATTTTTTTTAGAGATCACTTGTTTTTCTACTGAGTCACTCAGGCTATTTTAAACCCTACAAACGTTGGAACAATGGATCTGGGATCAGCACCACAGGGGAGTCATTTCCCTTTGACGTGGAGGAACCCACTGAGTGCTGTCATCACAGTGGTGGTGTCTGCTCATATATTTACATAGTGCACAAGAATATGTCATATCATAGAATCTCTGTAGCCTGTTCAATTTGCAGAATGGAAGATTAATTACACTATGTTGGCAATGCATTCCAAACACTGATGGAGCTTATTGTTTCTCACAAAACCAACAGTTAATATAGCATCTTCTGATCAGATTGAGGGATGGAAGTATATTAAAAATTCCAAGTAGATTAATTTCCTGTATGAACCCAAATTGGTTTCACACATATGTGTATGCTAAAATGATTGGAGCTGTCAAGAAAAAATAAATTGTTGCCCTGTTCACAGAAGGCAGAAGAGCAGATATTTACAGACTATTTTCAGAAGCTGGCTTGAAAATATATTTTACTGAAAATGCTTTATCTATGCTTAAAGTTGCACGTCAGTATCTCTGTCCCAAGTTGGCCAATGTAAAGCGTAATGAAATTTATAAGCCCTCAGCCTGAACAGAGTATTCTCTTTAAATGAAACATTGTTAAAGTCCACCTGCTTCATCTCTGGATCCAATCCTACCTATGTATCTATATGAGGGCACGAAAATCCATAGTGCCACTCAAAAAGCAAATGAGACTATAAAAAAGGGCCAGCCCTCAGCAGTCTTAACCTGATTGCTGGGTGGGGTCTGGGAACGTACGCTTGGCAAGCCCACAGAAACTGCCTGCTCATGGCAGTCTTCCTCTTTTCTGAAAAATGGTGTTGTTTGAATGCTAGCATTTGGACTTGGTTAGCAAGAAATGGACAGGGAGAGGACCGGAAAGAACAACAAGGGGAAGCACCAGGACTTTTCCTGCTCTGCCTCCCATAGCACTGCAGACTGCTCACTGCCAGAGACTTGCTCCACTCCACCACCTTTCCCTCCCACTCACCTACTGAAGGACAGCCTTTCCTTCATCATTTGCTCAGCTCTTATATCTCTGTGTCCTTGACCACCAAATCCTGTTCCTTATAAACGTGCTTGCCTTTTTCAATGGGATTTGATGCACAGTGACAGCATCATCTTTGTTGCACTTTCCACTCTCCAGACTGTATCTTTTATAAGTTTATTATTAAGACCAGCTCAATTAAACAAATACAGCATTTGGTGTGTTTTCTGCTCACTCTGACTGTATGATGCAAATACCTGTATACATACATTCAGCCAACATGCCCATTTGCTTGCATTTCCTTAGACGGCACTCTTGGCACTTCCTCCTCATGTACATGTCCATCTCACAGTTGCCTCCATTTTTACACTTGTACACTGCATTTTTTGTGATGCTTCTTCTGAAGAACCCTGTACAACACAACAGTGACATAGTCAAAGAAAACTCTCAAAGCAGCAAATGACAAAGATGAAGAGCACCTCCATAAGGGTTTTCTGAATTACACCGGTTCTATTACACTGCAGGTTTCTTTCGGTGCCTGTGTGATTAAATTCTTGCTGTTTGCATTGAGAATAGTATCAAAATTCTGTAATTTAATAAATGAGCATGTTAGATCATGTATCCACATTAGAAATTAGCCTCAAGTAAGGCCCTGCAACTGCTGACCTTGAGAAAATTCAGACCCAAATCTGAAACCTGCCAGGAGCAGGCTGAGCACCTGCTATAGGAGTGATATCATAAATACTGGTGAAAAAAAATACCAGCCTGTTAAGTCTCTTGAGGTACAGGATGCACAGGAAGAGAGATGAATAACTGGTTATACTTCCCTGCAGCTCCTGGTCTACTTACCCATTCTACTGGTCTACTTGCCCATTCCAGGTCTAGTAAAGAAGCTGTACCATATCCACCTATTGTATGTGAGGCCTCCTCACCTGTTAACAAGATACCTCGATCCCTTTCCCTAAACACCGTCCCCTGATGAACCAAGCACTTACCTGATTTCAACTACACAAGCACTTGAATTGATATCATCACTGGATTCACACAAAAGTTGCACAGCAGTTACTGCAAACCAGAATTCATCCCAGAAGTCTACAGGGACTTGACTCAATCTGTAGAAATCTACCACTTGTTGCTGCCTAGCACAGCTCTGTGAGAGGAACCACAGGGAAAATGTGCAGTGCTCAAGATATGAAATTTTTTACAGTAAGAGAGTCGTCACAAAAACATCAGAGTCTTTGCAGCCAATCATGACTTAAATGTTTCCTGAATTTTTAGTGCGACTCACTGTGCCATCACAATCTTTTGAAGTTATCCTTCATATGGCAGACTATCTAGCATCAGCTGCAGAGGGAATTAACTACCTTTGTCATAGCAGGGAAGGCTGATTCTCCTCCTCACCTGAGGGCAGGCTTTTGAGGTAGACTTCTGGGAGCTTCTCCTGATACATCACTGATTTATAGTGCAATTGAAACTAGAACTCTGCGTAAATTTGCAGTAAGCGGAACTATTCACAAAACTTTTGAGTTCTTCTTGCCCCTGGGCAGCACAATAAAGATGCCATTGTTTTCCGGCCTGGCACTTTCATGCAATACCAGAGGCACCAAATAAGATTGAGTCTCCCACACTTAAATTGCAGGGCAAATTTAGATGTGAATTTTTTTTCTGAATTTTTGTCCATTGAAGGATTTGTCTGTGTGTTTTCAGAATGTGTGGAGCTAGGATAATATGCTGCTGAATCTGAGCAAGGTAATGTGATATGCCATGGTGATTTTGCCATTGTCAGATGACAATTTCCCAATTTTGGCCCAAGTTTTTATAGCTGTGTCTCTCTTCGAAGCACCAGTACGTAGCTTTGAGTAAAACTATTCTACTCACTAAAAAATCTAGTGCTTCTTTAAACCTGCTTTATTTCCTGCTTGGAATAGCTTTCATTCTTGGCTTCTTTTCAGATAAATATATTTGACTGGCATCAGTCTCTTTTGAAATGCAGATTGCTTAGAACCTTCTGCAGCCCTAGGCATTATTTTTATTCATCATTTGCACTGTGTTTAATACATTACCATTTAATGCTCAGGGAAGGAAGAGAAAGGCCTGGATTTAAGCTGTTGGTTCTCAGTGTCAGTTAAAGGCAACTATTTGTTAAATTTCAATCCTGTAATTTGTGATAAGTATTAATTAGCAGTAAATATTAAAAAGCTCTGTTCAAATATTTATGACATTTTAAGTCCAATTTTTCCCTCATGCTCTCTGCTAGTTTGCTTTCTCTCGAGGGAGCAAAGGAAAGGAGCCTTAGTAAATGAGTGCTTAAAAAACATGAAAGAATGTGAAAGGATCCAAAAATAGGGATGCAAAAATGTAGAAGCTAATAGGACTCAAATACTTACTCTTAAGCTTTTGGAAAAGAAAAATTATATGGAATAAGAAATTAAATATTTTGGTGTTTTTTTGTTTTTTTTGTTTTTTTTTTTTTTTTTTACAAAAAGTAGTTTTACTCCTCATTGCAGTTCTACCATGAAGTGACTCTTGAATCATTTTCTTCTTGAATAGACTTCACAATTGATTTTGAAATAAAAATTTTGATACAAGTAATTTTTTAATACATTGTCTTTACTAACAATTCCAAATAAACGTATATTGCTTGAAGTATTTTATGCACAATCTCCTATACCAGACGGCTTTTTTACAAAAATGTGGAGAAATGGCATCTGTTAGAATAATGAAGGGGCAACCCCCAGAAGCTGAAGGCTTTTCTGGTACAGTCTAACTTTGGTTTGATCTTACCAAATTACAAAAGTCTCACGTTGGCTGGAAATGTTGATTTTGCTTTGTTCTCTCAGTTAGTAATGAATATAATTAATTAAGACTACAGTTGCTCCATTGTTACCGATCCTAATTTTTCCTAAGGAAATTATAAACACTGGAGGAAGACAGCTGTTAAAAACATAGATGAAAGCTTTGTAAGTATCTCAGTTTGCCATCCTGGTGTCTAATTATTTCGAGAATCTCAATCTAAAAGATTTTGAAGTTCACAGTTGCTAATGAAGCACTACTCCACTCTGTCAGACTACCAGGACATGCTGTGGCACTCCCTCCACCCATGCCCACATGGTGGGTGTGAATCTGAGGAGAAGATTAAAGTAGCACTTCACAGGAAGTATGCTCGGTCTGATATAAGAATCATTCAGCATCATCTGCAATGCTTTGAATAGTGCCAAAACTGGTGTCGTTCTATGTAAGGGGAATTCACAACCAGCTTTTCTCTCAGCAAACATGCTCAGTAGCTTCACTGAACAAACACAATACTGCATCACACTTTTCTGCAGCATCTCAAAATGGCCTTCAAAGCCCAGTACCACTATGCAGATTAAGCTGTTCCTAGTGTTTATTATCTTATTTATGAAATGGCTTAGTGTATATTTTCAAAGATGTGTAATTATAAACTATTGGCTGTTTTAAAAATGCCTTTAGGAGCTTTGATGTCTGCCTGCAAAGATTATCAGGGAATTGGTCTCTAGAGGAGCAGACTTTAAAGCACAGTACAATGGTCCATATAGTGAAATGTTGTCTGTGGACTGTCTTATCCTTTATGGACCACAATTGTGGTGCTAGTATTATTGTAGAGCAAGGTAGTATCTTCAAAACGGATGTGTTAGAGGTGAGAGAAACCTCAAGAAACCCTCTTATTTAATTTCTATTTTTATATACTAGAGGCAACTATCCTATGAGAGCAAATGTTTTATCTGCTTTTATATAATATGTAAAATATTAATTAAATAATTAATAAATATTTCTAAAAGGATGTTCATGTATTGAAAAAAAATAATATAGAAATTTATAATTCATTCCATATCTTTAGATTGCCATTCTCATGAGGGATGATAAATAAGATCTTAATATTGCTCTACTCAAGAAAGAAGAATGGGGAGTGTTGCTGAATGCACTATCCAATAAAGTAATAATGGTAAAAAAATTCACATACTCATCACAGAGAACTGACTCCCATATAAATATTTGCTAAGTGTCCAACTTTGAATCAGAATCTCCACAGCATCATTGGAGCAGGGGCACTGCAGGGTATGCACCAGGCCTGCAGAAGGAGATCTGTGTATTATTCAGGACACTCAGTGAGCATGAATTAACAGTCTTGTCACTGAAAAGAAGAGTTAATGCCATGCTCAGATATGAGATGTGTGAAGTAATCCTACTACACTGATAAGAGTGCAACTGTCTTAACAAGCCCAGTTTTGGTCAATGTGTCTTGAGGTAATAGATAACAATGTGAAAAATTCCACAGAGACAGAAGAATGATCAGAGGTCTAGAAAAGACTATATCCTCTTCACGTTGTAAAAGAGAATTACTGTCCTCAGCACATCTTTTTCCTGAATCAGCTGTTATTTTAACGGCCTCTCAAGTTTATTGTAGAAATTGAATGCATCATCTTTAAATAATTCAACTTTTACTATGTTTGATCAAGGGTACTATTCCTCATAATTGATGTTGCAATCATGAAATAGAGAGAAAACATAAAATAAATTATCCCAATAAAGTAGTATAATTATAATTATGCAGAATGATTCAAACTGAATCAGTAGAGAGATGAACACATATTGCCTGTGTATTTACCTGATGGCTTTAACTAACTCCCAGAGATGTTTTTTAAACACTCCAGAGTTTGTAATTATAAATCTTTGAAAAATAGACTAAGTCATTTCATAACTGAAATAATAAATAGTAGGAACAGCTAGTTAACAAAATAAATGCATAATGACTTGGAATCTTCACATTAAAACTGAATATAAATCGTGTTCATAAAGACAGCATTAGTATAAGCTATTTATTTTATTTTTACCTTGAAAATAGTCAGGCAGCAGAAAGAAACCAATCTCTTATTTATTGGAATTACTCAGATAAACTGTATGACCTTTAATTGCATTTATGTTTACAGTGTTGGACCACTGAGGTCTGTTTTGCCCTCAGAAATGAATCTGTAAGAGGTAAAGCAAAACCAAGTAGTACTTCAAAGTTCACCCTCAGTGACTGTGAGCTCCACATTAAGATCAGTATCCATGTTCATACTGTAACCTTTATCCATGAAACAGAAACCTTAATTAAACATTTATTCACAAAATAGGATGAAAAACTGAGGGATTTTTCATCCTACCCTGCACCTTGGCCTCATCACAGAGTAACCATCTTAAGATACAATAGATGTTCCACTAGTATATCCTTTTTGTTTCCTCTGCTGAAATATCTGGTAATAATGTCTTCAATAATGGCAATGATTTTCTATATCCCCTTTATCCTGACAGATTTGTGAATACTGTTCCCCTAGGAAGTAAGATATTTAGGCTGCAAATGCAACTAGAAAAAGCTCTCTTTCTAGGTATAGAGGCTGTTTCTAGAAACACACCTCGGATTAGAAAGGTTCATTCATTTCACAAGCCTAAAGACACACTGCTTATACATTAGGAGCTGAAGGAAGAGGGTTCCTTGGGAACAGTTTGGAGATGGGGGCTGACAGCTTTCACTTCCTTTCAACGTGCACTACATATGGACTGAAGTCACAGCTGATTTCTAGGGCAGCCTAGCACAGAGATAGATACTAAGTTCGGCTCTTTACATAGGAGCAGGCTGGGTTCAATAGTCACTGAGACAGCAAAACCAGGCTGCCAGGCACTGCATGGAAGCCGGTCTTCAGCTTAATGAAATCTGATGATGGCTCAAGAGTTACAGGTTGGCCAACTGTGCTCTATATTCATAGGAAAATGGATTCATAGGTAGAAGATATTGACAATTTGTCTTGGGGAAAATTCAGAATAATATATATCAAATCCAAATTTAATTTTCTACAATACTTAATGACTTGGACAAAAAATACAAAGAAAAAGTAAAAAGCTGATACTGCTATGCTTAACAGCCAAGTAGTATTCTGTAACTGATTTCATCTTACCTTTGCATCCTTCACAAGTGAGAGCATTGTAGTGGTACCCAGAGGCTTTGTCACCACAGACCACACAGAGCTCTTCTCCTTTCATTCTTCCCGTGGAGTGGCCCAGTCTAGGCTTTTTGGCTGCAGGGATGTCCATTATCTCTGCCTCTCTTGTGAAAAAGGTCTCTGAGGGTATTCTCCTGAGCTCGTACATCCCAGGGGAATACCATTCCTCATGCTGTGGAGGGTAGAAACCCAGGTTGGAGTAATAAGGTGGTGATGAAATCTGAGGCTGAACTTGGGGAAATGGCACACTGTTGTACTGTGTGTAAGGTGAAACATCTGCTTCTTGCACTGGAGAACTCATTGGCTCTGAAAGGATACCTGGAAAACAATGAACAAACAAAGAAGAAGTCCAAAACACAAATTATTACTACTGTGAAAAGACAATTATCAGAAAAGTTTCCACTTCCTCAGACATCCATCTCAAAAACAATATGGCATAATCACAAAGACTGCATGGTCTGCACGTGTATCTTGCAAGATGTTTTCAAATCAGCCACTCTCAGATACTCCTTTATTAGTGGTGGAAGGTCACACACTGCCATTCACATAAAAAAAATTGAAAGATACCATGTAGCTAGTAATATAAATATTCAATTTATGAGAAAGAGTAATCATACCACAGATAAGTTAGTAACCTGAATTAAGATTTGCAGTAGAATAAAAAAATCCAAGTAAATTAAAAAATCCTATGGTATTGATGAAAGCTAGATCAAGATGTAAAACCGTGTTAATTTCTATGTAATTCTGAATGAACACAGCGTGATAAGAAAGCTACACTGGGGAAAGACAAGAAAGAAACTTAATTATGTGACTAAGTACATGAACTGAACTTTCAAGAAAAGTCTGAAAGGGAGCAGTGAGACTGCAAGGAAGAAGTAGGGAAGATATTCCTGATGTAAGTGGAAAAATGGGACCTTCCCAGCAGCCAGCCTCCACTGGTCACCCAGTCAGCCCCTGCAGCCCAGTCCCCAATCTCTACAAGCCCGTGGGACTTAGTGCATTGGCCCACTTCTCATGGACACACCTCCCTAGCCTGCACAGTTCACCTCTGAGCCAACAACAAACTTGGTAATGGTGAATGAGATATGACAAAGAATTGCATCATTTCCTGCAAAAGTAGTTTGTAAAGTTGATATCAGCAAAGTATCTGGAGGCTACCTTACTTTGTTCATTGAATTGCAGGTTCACATTCTGCTTGTCTTATTCAAAATACCAACAACTTAGATCTCATTTTTGCAATAACGCAAGTGGAATTACATCTAACAGTCCTTAGATGATATAAGTAAAAAGAAGCCCATGTCAACCAGATGAAAAGGCTAATTAAACAGTTACTCTATATTTTTTGTTGGAAAGTCATGTCTTGCTATTTCATGAAAATACTGACACTGCTCCTCCATTAATTCCAAGAAGATGATTCAATAAAAATAGCGTATGTTAGTGGAGAGATGCCTAGTCCCACTCTTACTGAAGTCAACAGCGGAATTTACAAGGAAATCATAGATAAAAGTTTGTTGGTGACCATTACTTAACTGCGCTTCTAAAGCATCAAAAAAGCTTTTTCTGACAAAATCAATTCCTGGAAAGTTTCCTTCACTTCTGAGGAATCAGAAACAATGAAGAAATGCTAATAGTGAAGAAGAAACATTCTCTAATGACAGCTACGAAGAAAAATCTATAGCAGGGGATTTTTCCCTCTCCTTTGTCTCTCTCTGGTTAATGACAGAAACTAACCTTTGCTTTTCAACTACTTCTTCACTTTCAAGGTCCCACGCTTGCTGCGCAGCTTTCTGCCCCTCCTACTTCACTGTGCTACAAAAGTGATACAACTGGCTTGGATTTGGCTGAATGCTGTATTGTCCACAGCACATCTTTGCCAATAGCAAATGTAGAGGCTCAAGTTCAAGAATAAACAGAAAGACACAAGTCTGGAAAAATAAGACACAAGCCTAAAAGAGAGCGATGGTGCTATTTATTGTTAGCAGTTAGTTTGACTATTGTTGCATTTTGTTCTTCCAGAAGATGCCAAGACCCACATACTACAATAGTGTGTAGAAGAAGGTACCCCCCAAGCCCACATTTATGTCCTTCAAATAAATAACATAGACATTTGGACTCTTGAGAGAAAGCATTGACATCTCCTACAGAAGAGCCTGGAGATGAAGTCAGAGCTTTGTGAGTCAAAACTAAACTGTCACTGCAGTGATACCTGTCACCTGCAGTGGTGAGAGAAGGTATGAAACTTGAAAACAGCAATGATTTAATGCTGATCTTTGCTGTTCAGTATGAAATTCAAATGCAAGAAAAGGCCTCACAACTACAGGTTTAATGAGTAGGTGGTCTTTCTTTAATTTTATTTCCAGTTTGTTGGGAATGCTGCCCTTTGAGATTGTTCAAAATACTTTATGCACAAAAACAGTGTTAATTTAATGGCAAAACACACAATCATTGTACAAATCATTCAGTCTCTTTGGAAAGGAATCTGTTCACCATGGAAACCTAAGCTGTTGTTTGCTAGTTAGGAATTACTTTGTTGACTAAGTTTCCTAAAGGAAAGAGGAAGATCCCAAAATGAAAACAAAGAAACTGTTGATTTTTATCTTTATGCCATCCACCGGAAATTCCACAAAAGCTCTTTATCAGTCTCTTGAACTGCTTGGAAGGCAACATTCCTTCCACAGCAGAAAATCATCTCTGGACTTATTAAAAACTCAGGGCTGCAAAAGAACTGCAGCATATGCTGAGACAACATTGAGCATTTATTTAAAGTAGTGTTTGCATTACAGATGTTTACAGAAATCTCCATAACTATTAATTGTATTCTACTACTGAAGGACACAAAAACCATCAATCTATAATGTAAAATACAAAAGAAATAGAAATGAAGACTTTCGGTTAAATCTCATCCATGGTTAGAACAGTGGAAAGAAAACAGGAGAACAGGGTAAAGAGAGACCGAGAGAACACAATCTTGTTTTTTGTAAAGCTAGTTTGCAGTTAAAATTCTGGAAGTATGCAGGTGGCTCACTGATGGAGATCAAAGTGATTTTTAAGGATGTTTAGTTACAGTGTAGGCTTTCCTGCTTCAGCTTAAGGCTTTATTATTACTATTATTAAGTAAGTTGAACTGACTTGTCTAGTTAGAAAAGCTTTGGTGGGAACTTCTGTTTCATCCTTAGAAATTAGCAGACTTGTGCTGAGATGTCTTTACCCAAAGCAGATCAACAACTGCTGTTGAATGATTATTATTCCACAAAATCATCAGTAAGACTTGAATTAAACACTGCAAGACAAGCATTAGCTATTTAACATTTTTCCTAAAAATATTTGTTTAAAAATGTACAGGTCTTCCATAAAGACAATTTAAAAATGAAACACTCATTCTTTAGTTGAAATGTCCTTTTATTCTGAAATATTTTCTTTAAAAATGAGAAGGTTGAAACAGAAATCAACTGCTTTGAAGTTACCAGGATGAAGAATTTCTTTGGCCTGATCCAAAACATGAGGTCCGAGCAGTGTTCCTCAGCCAGCGGTGTGCACAGAGCTTTTCACAAAGGCTGCAGGGATTCTGCTCTCAGAAGCATACAGTGCGCTGCTCTGTCTTGCATGACCTTTTAAAATCACAGCAACTTTGAGAATTATGCTTTGCAAAGTACATGCAAGTCTAAAACAAGTAGTTTCTTATCGCAAAAAAAAAAAACCCTAATCTTATCTTGCTAACCAGAATGCACATATGCTTTTATCAAGACATTAGAAGAAATAAGTCTGCAATGAGCTGGTCTCGTGCCACTGTGAAGCATGAGCCAGCCACTGAAATCACTGGAGTCGAGTAGTAAAATGCAGTGAAAGGGAAGTCAGAAATGGACTCACTGGAATATAGTCATCTTTTTTATTTGCTTAGCCTTAGCTATTTTGAAACATCTGTTTTTCCTTCTGAAATACTACTTTTTACAATTTTAAGAACTATTAAAATGCACATAAATGTGGATTACTTACAGTTGTTGACCTTTTAGGTTATCTTTTGCAAATAAGTGACTTTCAATGAAAATATTTTACAAAAACCAGGAAAGCTTACAATGTGAAACATTTATATGGATGTAGTCAGAATTTAGCAAATATTTTTCCACAACACTGCTTGCAACTGAAACACATGGGAGAGTTTTGAGTTTGTTTCTTCAAACTCTACACTGAGCATTTTGCATACAAATTAAAACATTTTTAATGTAGGCTTAAGCACTTGCTGAATTGAAAAGGAATTTTCCTTGAAGGAACTAAAGAAAGTGTTTTCAATTAGTAGTTTTAAAATGAGGTTCAAGACTCAAGAATAACACAGGTTGATTAAGAATATTACAGAAATTACAGTGATATCACATTTTAAGGTAAAATGTTATTATTCCATTAATACAAAGCTAATAAAGGGTCAAAAATATAAGAAGGTTTCCAATATGAACCTTTGGCAGTGTCGAAGATATTCACAATGGAACTTAAAGAAATCAGCACGAACTTCAGGATTAAGTAATTGGAAACCTTAGAACAGCCATTAATGAAATCCTGACGTGATTCCAAACAAATTCTTTTCAGAACGTTAAAGATCGCTTGAGTTAAACAACCTTATAGCACCCGACAGTTTCAGTGAAGAATACAAGTTCAGATCACACACACACCTAAACAAAAGCATAGCGGTATCCTACCTCAGCCAGTCTTCAGTCAGACCATATCTTGAAGCAAAGTACTGTCCTTATGTTACCCAGTCCTTCTTTCCCTCTTTCTCTGCTTTTCTCTTTCCCTTGAAGTTTTTGCTTTGTCTATATCCTGTTGCCTTCCTTACAGTGAGAACTTTCTTTAAGACTCACAAAGGAGTGACACAGGCCAGAGGTTATATCGTTTACTGATTAACTTCATTACAGAGAAACTTGTTAGTAAATGCATGAAACAATAGCAACGCCAGCATCCACTGGTAATTTACCTGGATAAAATCTGGTTTCCATGTGAGGGTGTGCCTCCAAAGAGCTTAGATATTGTAATTTTCTGTAACTATAGCAGTTTACTCACAGCAAAATATTAATCAGTAAAGATTTAACAACCTCAGGTGATTCTTGCAATAGATTAACCACTTCAGCAGCCCATTTTAGTTGACTGGATTAACAGGTGCTTTTTAAGCCCAGAAATGCTTGTATTCTCCAAAACAAGCCAGAGCGCTTAGGCCTTGCTGGACACATCTATATGATGACATAGAAGAGAGCCAGGAAGATGCCCTTGACCCAAGGCCAAGTACCAATTCTTCTCCATGTCGCTTAGGGGTAAAGCTAACCCTCCAAAGAACAGGTAGGATACAGCTGAATTTGTAGTCCATGTTGCTGACCTTACTCTTCCGGGCCCACGCAGCCTTCCTGTGGCTCTCAAATATTATCCCTTAATAGGTGTCACTTCAGCTCAAATCATCTGTAATAACATAAGGGTTCTGTTGTGTGCCACCGTAGTGTACTGGGTCTGCTTGAAGCCAGGAGAGTGTGTTGTATGCCATCATTCGATAGCAGCAAAGGTGTGAAGATGTGCAAAACCCACAGAGTGTTAGAAAACAGTGTAGGGCAAAGCCAGCCAAATCTACAGCAGTCTTGTCCAAGCAGCTTTTCTGGGAACAGTTCGTGCTAGATTCCTGTTTCACGAAACAGCCTGATTTCCAGGCTAAGATGCACAGGAGGAAGCAGTATACAAGCATTTTGGTTTTGCCTTGCTCTGTGGTGCAATCTTCACTCTCAGTCCTGTTCAGTTGCATACTTTTCCTTTAATTTCTTTTTTTTTTCCTCAGATCCCACTCAGTTTGCTTTAGCTCTCCTCATAATAATCATTAAACATACATGATTTTCTGTTTTAATTTGTGTTGCTTTGTTTCCTTTTGATCTGGAGGTCTGTTACAGGCCTAATTATCTTCTCTGCAAGGATTAAGCCAGATGTTTCACCACTGGCCAGGTGGTGCTGAGGACAAATAGTTATTTAGCACACCTTATGATCTGGAAGGTGTTTAATCAGTTTGGACACTTTACCCTACTACTGTTAAAAAGGAAAAAAAAAAAAAAGGAGATGGGCATAACCAGAAAAAATACAAATCTATTTAAAATTGAATGAGACTCTTTAGCTTATCTTAGGTACTGTTCTATACAACACTTTTCAATGGCATTTTCATTGTTTTGTCAATTGCAGATTTAAAAAAGACTTTTTCACCTTATGATATTCTTCTCCAATAGGGGTATGCAAAATTAGGAAAATATTTCTTGCCTTGGTATGTTTTGATACTACATTACAAGAAATTTTAACAATCAGTGTAATAGCTGTAGTCTCACACAACAACTTGCATAGGAATGACCCCTATATAAGGTGTGTTGACAGAAAATAGAATAGGGCTATTGTGTCAAAAGCCTGCTGCCTATGATTTATCACATTCTTTAAGTAGAGGTTATGAAGTTGGGCCAGTCTTCACGCAGCTGGCCCTAATTGATCAGAGGGGCTTGTGAAATAAGAACAAAGTTTGTCTGAGGAAGAGAAGCATCTTAGAAGGATAGATGCCATGCAGACTCAGGCACCCCAGAGATTTCTTGTGATTAGGAGTCCCTTTCCCTCACTGTGAAAAGCAGAGTTGCAAGGAAGAAAAAGTTAATCTTACAATGCAGGTGCTATATAGAGTGCATTTTATGTAGCTGGTTTTGGCCACTTATTTAAATAGATGTTCTCTCTAAAGAGATCTACAAAGTTTCTAAATCACACGAGTAGTGAGGTAGAAAAATAGAAGCAGGTTTGCCAGAAGATGGAAGAGAGAGGTACCCACTTTTGCTGTGGTTAAAGATGCTTCCTGATTCCTCTTTCCTGTTTTGAGTCCTCTTTCCAGAGGTTCATAATGACAGAAATGAAATATCTCTTAAAACCAACTCCGAAGACTTGAAGAGACAATTTACCATAGACATACTCTGTTAAAATAGCAGTGTACAATTTCCAACTCCTGAAAGGTAGAAAACCCTTTTTTCCTTTATGATGTTCTGAAATCTACTGTGACTGTAAGTGTTGAGGGCAGCAAGGAGCAGAGCCCTTGGAATTACCATAGTGATGAGGCTCATGGCACCAGCAAGTCGGGATTTACAGCCTCACTTCTGAGAGACCTGGACCCAGTGCTGATGTTCAGAGAGGCACTTAGCTGTGAAGATCTACAAACACTCTTCTATAAGTTTCAGTGAAGCATAATGAGAAGAAAATACACTTTCAAGGATTCCTTTTTCTAGAATGTGAGTGCATATCTTTGAAAAATGAGACTATTTATAAAGGCTGATGTTTATAAGTCAGCAGTTTCTCATTTATATTAAATCAAAGCTGTAATGTGTGAGAACTTTAAGAAATGTATATTCTAAAGATGTCATTTAAGAGAAAAATTTGCTTCCTGCTTCCTTGGGTACACAAATCTCTACTTGCCAAAACAGAATGCCAAAAATGCAAGTCGCTTACAAATACAAAACTCAAAGGCAAAGCAAATACATGAATTTTGAATAGATAGATCTGTATCTTCACAGTGAGTAACTTGCTGCATAGAATTGGCTGCATATTATTTCTATTTTTGGGGGACTATAAGAGCAGAAGACATCAAACTTAGGAAAAACTCAGTATTGAGACTTAGTCAAGTGACAACGCACAAAACAGGACCAAGTGATCATAAAGAAAGAGCTGGAAGTCAGCTTAAGTGAAACAACAGGAATGCTAACTCTCCTTTTTAATGGGACCCCTAATTGAGCCCCGTAAAGTACATTATTTCTTTCTGTTACTGAAATGCCAGTCTGAATTAAATCTCCTTAGTGCTAAGCTCTGAATATCTATAATGGGAGACACAGTTCCTCTTTCCAAGACCTGAAGGTTTCTGAATGTGATTTCAGTGTGGAGGAAAAGTCTTTTACATTAACATACTTTCTTGTGTTTTGAAGCTACCTGATCCTCTTGAAAAATAATTAGCAAAAAGTAACTGTTAGAGGAAAAACCTGGAAAAAAATCTGAAGTAGTACAAATTGTCAGGAATATTAAAGGAATGAGTGAATATAAAATTGAGTGTCCTAAATTTGGATGTCATCCTCTTCTTTAAGTATTATGGCCTGAAGTGTTTGAATTATTTTACGTATACTTTTTTAAAACTATTGGCAAAACATTTCATCTGCTAAAGTATTTCTTCCATCAAAAAAAAAAAAAAAAAGCAAAACAACAACAACAACAACAACAACAAAACCCACAAAACCACCAAATTTAGGGAAAGAAAAATAGAATAGAAAAAATATAAAAATAGAAAAAGAATAACATACGGTAGTGAAATGTTTGTGTTTATCTTTAGTGATAGTACTTTGGATTAATTGTATGGGGTTGGGTTGCTGGTGGTGGCCTGATTCATGGAGATGCTCCCTGCTTCCATGTATGTGCTCTGCAGCAGGAGTGGCTCCTTGTCCCTCTGTGCCCAAAATGCTCTTTTTTTCAGATAGAAGAAACCAAAATTATTGCAGTGTTTTCCACCACTCAAAAATACAAAATTTTGGTCTTATTTGGAAAAGAAATTTTTGAAATGCTGTAGCTTTCTGTGAGCCTGTATTATGTGTGAGGCTCTGAATGTATCATGACTCTCAACAAAAGTCCTTCTATGCTGCCAAAAGAAAGGCTTAAAATTGTCTATTTATTATATTATAATAATAATATACTATTATAATAATATACTATTATTATATTTATCTATGTCTAATTATTCTCTATTTATTTTTTTTTCTCCCTGAGCAGAAGACAGCTTCCCCATGGTCATAAAATATTGACCAAAAATTCTTCATTCATTAACAAGACTACGTTTATCCTTGGAAAAAAGTCTAGTGCAAGAGGAGCAAGGATGGATTTTTGCAACCTGCATTATACATTGTTTTTGCATTAACATTATTAGCACAATCTTTTAAAGGTCACGGTTTTAATTTAGATGAAATTACTATCATAAATACATATAGTATGGCAAAGAAAATAAATGGCAGCATAATTTTATTCGAAACTAACTGAAAATATGTTTGCTTAGCCTGGTTTAAATGACTCACATGAAGATAACATCTAGCCTACATATGAAGGTCTGCCTTTTCTTTTTTTTTCTTCCCCTGCCTTTCAGGTATTAGAAGTGTTATAATAGATAATAATATAGAAGTGCTGCTATCAGCATTGATGGCAGAATGCAGAATTAAATGACAAAACACTACAGACTCATTATTTGTTCTTCTTTCCATAGGGACTGATGATTCAAGAAGGTAGGCACATGTCCACCATATATCCTTGGCTTTGACTTGTTTTCAGTGCATGTTTTTCTAGGTCTCTAAGCAAAATTAAAATACCAAACTATCCTTAATTCATCGACTTACCAAATAAATGAGGACCTTCAGCTAGAGAAAATCCATCTGCAGTAGCTAGCTGGGGATGTCCTATTAAATTCATTTCAGATCCCATTTATTCTTCAGTTCAGGAGGAATATAATTAAGAAACAGTTTGAAAGGAGATCCTGAAAGATATAAATCAAGAAGGCTATTTAAAACAAGGTAATTCATTTTTGTGTAGCAAAGCAAGCCAGGATCAAGGAGGTTGTTTCAATATTTACTGTAACAAACCTTGGATTGAAGTTACAATATCTAGTTCAGCCTTCAAATAAAATGCTGCATCTAGTTTGTTTGTTTTTTCCTTGCTGTGCTGTATCTTATTTGCCATCCTTCTACTGTTCAATTAAAACCAGTTTATGCTCAGCTTTGTTCAGATATTCACAGATTGAAGCACTGAGCTGACCTGCTGAGGGCAATGCTGCCCAGACCCTTTCCCAAGGAATGGTAGTTGCTTCCGTTATTTTTTTTCTTCACTCTTTCATCATTTCTTTGTTTTCACTTACTGAGAAAGTGCAAGCTTATGGTTTAGGTCAGAAGACTCCAAGTCAGGAAACTTGAGTTTAATTTCCAGTGACTGGTTCTTTATCTTGCCTTCAGTAATTACTGCCTAAAGAAGATAAATGGTGGCAAAAACAGGAAGCAAATCATTGCTCTAGAAGCCAGGCTAGCTCACCTGCTCCCTCAAGCAGCCATACAACTTTCTCACTTGGGGAGGTTGGGAGATGCTTGTGCCTGGTCACTGGCAGACCTTCCTAGTCATTAAACACAGCTGCCACCTTCTGAGGTTGCCAGTAGTGCTGAACCCAGAAAAATAACAGGGTTTTCTCCTTTCCACTGCAACCACTAGGCTGTTAGGAGTTGAGAGGCCTAGCAGTGCCTCTTGCTCAGGTCGGGGCTAGAATGATAGCAGCATCACAGTCAGCAGGAAAGCATGCCAAGAGTCTCCTGTGCCCAAGTCTGGCCAGTTTGGATGGAGCAAGAATGGGGTTGTGCTCATTCATGTGTGGGACGGAACAGCTCAAGGTTACATGTGGGGCAGGACTGTCAGCAGCCAGAGAACACACACAGGACGTCTCATAGGCTCAACACAGACACCAAGAAGATTCTGTCTTAATTCTTTCTTTGATTTCATTCCCACGGGACTATTCCTGAGTCTGTGTTTCCACTCACTAAAGCTCCTTGAGAGCCAGTTAGAGCCTGGCCTGAGTGAGGGCTCAGCATGCTTCTCAAGCAGCAGTGAAGTCATCTGACAAAAACATGAGTGCAGCAGGAGGCCCCAGAACCCCACAGACTGGGAAGGAGCTTGTGAGACCAGCAGGCATGCTGTGTAATTATATTCAGATTTGTCCATTAGGATTCATTAATTTTTTTCTTAATGTAAACAAAGGCCCTCTAATTAGACCGATGCGTCTTAAATGTCTGCCCACAGATAATTTAAACAGTTTACTCAGAAATGTCAAAAGCTACTTGTGTCACAAACCAGATTCGAGTCCTGCAGCAAATAACATGTAAACACTCAGTCTCAAATCTACCACAGAAACAGTTTTGCAGCAGCAAAAAACTCCACGTATCTTGGGATGGAGCTTAGCAACCAGCTTAACCATCCCAGCAGGTTCACATCCAATTCCAGCCACGTCACTACCTCAGTCACTTTTTCTGGGGAAGGTTTCCTCTGCCAAAACCCCTCAAGAAAAGGGGCTGTCCACTGAGGTTGCTAAGGGAAGGCAGCAGCAATACAGTAATTTTCTCATGAACTTCCCATGACAAGCTCTAGGGAGGGAGGCTCCTCTTACAGCCCCATGCTAAGGGTCCTGCAATTGGAGAGGAGAGCAGCAAAGTCAGGACTGGAAAATTACAATAATGCAAAAATAGAAAGCCATAGAGAAATGCCAAAATGAGGCATCTTCACAGGAATTCTGAAGTTTTCTATGGATTTTCTTGCTAAAGAAGAGGCCATCTTCACCTTGCCTTCACATGCAACCCATCAGTAGTTTTCTTACTGCACGCAGGAGTGCAACCCATGCAGTTCCATGCAGGATTCTCTCTCTCCCCCAAACTTGAAGATTATGTTCTGTCATTACTGTTAAGCCTCATGTTTCCTCAGCAAACCTAGCTAACACTACTACAGCTGACAGCAGCATTGGTATTGTGAATTCCTATATATTCATACAGAGTGTAGTACCTCATGTTCTTAGAGGATTTGGGGTGTTATATCAGGACATTTTAAAGACAAATCCCTGTGGCATTATTTACTGAGTATTTTGGTATACAGTTAAAATTTTCATGCATAGTTCCTTAGCTTGTATGTTATTTATCCTGTATCTGTCTAGTCTGTGCTGCATATAAGGTAAGAAAGCTGCATGTTAAACTCTAGTGATATTTGCATTTTTACTGTCTCTTTGAACTTTTCCTTTGAGGCTATCCAATTATTCTTAATGTATCATTAAATAGCATCACTCAAGACAGTTCCTAGGCTCTGTTATTCTTTACACACACACACACACACACACACACACCCAAATGATGCCATTAACAGTGCTTCGTTCATTGTGATAAATTTGTGGCACATTTGGTACAGCTTCTCTGTATGCTCAGACATTATGAGTTTTGTAACTCCACTCCTCCTCCCACATTAATTTTGACCTAGACAGAGTCAATTCCAGCCAAAATTCATAAAGATTTTAGAGTTCCCATTTTTATATATACGTAAGTGCATATCTATCAACCTATCTATAATTTCCTTTAATACATTCAGCTGATGTAGACCATTTACTGGATTTCATGACAGAAATTGATCATATCTTACTAGGATTTTTGTCGTATACAAGGCATGATCACCACTGAAAAGGCTAGAAATATATTTTTCCATTACATGTAGCTTTGCTATTGTAAATTTTCCTGAATGCCAAACTCTTCATTAAATACTGATTTATATTTTGCTTTAGAATGCTCCTAACTACAACCTGCTGTGAGCCTGTTATATTTACCCAGTTAATTTCATCAGTAATTCAAAAGCAGTAGCTAATGATTTTCAGCTTTCAGGCTTACATCACTTACACAATATGGGATATTTAAACACCACTTCCACACTTTTTTCAGTTCTAGGAAATAGTATAGATAGGTCAGCATAAGTCAATGTCACAAAGCACCACAGACCCAGAGGCAGACTTCTCTGCTTTCAAATAGCTGTTTCCATAACTTACACCATATCATTAGCCACTTCTCAGCTTAATCCTCTGGGGCTATTCCTGCAGTTAAACAGCCATGGTCTCAGCTTGCTCCAGCTCTCATGGAGCAACTTCAGAAGCATTGCACTGACAGGCAATATAGTGCCACTCAGCAGGCATATGAAGGTACATTACTTGATGGTGACATGGCTGGGAGACATGCAGAGCCATCTGCATCACCTGGCTTCTGTGTTAGCAAAACCAAGCCTCTTTATGAAGTAATTAAAGTTAAAATTGACTGGGCTCACTGAAAGTAAAAAGCACCATAGACTCATCCTTTCAGCTAAAGCAAAAATATGTTTGATCATCAGAAAACCCCCTTAAAACTCTAATTACCTTCAGAAGACTGACTGTATCTATTTCAATATCTCAATCAAGGAAGATATGTCAAAGTACCGGCAAAAATTTTTACAAATATTAGCAAGACTTTTCCTTCTTTCTGCCCTGTAATATTTTCCTATTCTTTACACGCGTGACCAGCAGTTCTCAGAGAAGTTTCAGTTATTCTATGGCCTGATCTGAACACTGTTAACATCAATGGAAAGGTTCCCGTCTAGTTCACAAGCTTTTGATCTTGCCTCATAGCCTTTTTGTAGAATATTCAACACAAAGCCTCACTTTTATGCAAATCTTTTTATGTGCCTGCCTGTTCACTTTAAAGTATATCAAAGACATGAAAGCATGAGGAAGATTTGCACTCCTCATTTCTAGCCTTTCACTGCCAGATCACCATGGCATGCATGGCACCATGGGCAGATACGCAGCAACTGATGCAGAACATAAGCAACAATATGAGCAAGTTTTAGAAATGCGTTTGGTTGAAATTTACTCTGCGGCTGTTTGGTTTTAGTATGATGTTCAAAATCAAAGGAATTAAAGAGATACAACACAGAGATAAAACACGAGATATTCATACAGCTTATTTTGAGGGGACAAATCACAAGCAGAACTGAAAGCTCTGCCAAAAGACTTGATGCCATTTCTCAACATAGGCAGGTTGACTTCAAAGAGTGGGGCAGCTTCTGAGTGGCTCTGGGTTGAAGTGAACACTGTTCCTTTGCACTTTCCTTTCTCCAGCACCTTTTTCCTGTCTCAGCAGCCATGACTTCCTTTCTTAACTTGTTTTTGAATTCCCATATAGCCTAGTGGGGGCTCTGAGCTCTTTGTAACATGAGCAACAACAGTAAAAACAAGAAATGTATGTCAAATGTGTGCCACTCTTGCAGTATTTTGAACGTATAAGGCTAGCAGGAACATTCAAAGTAAACTGACATTTTCCTAAATTTAAAGATTTAAACAGATTTAAACACTTGAAATGTGAAACCCCGTTTTGCTTATGCTAGTTATAAGTGCTGAAGTTCTGGACTTCAGAAGATGCACCCAGTATCTATCCACAAATCTGTCTAAATGAGAAATTATATAAAATGAGTATAACTATTCCTTTAGATTATCTTATGTAGATTATTCCCCATTTTTCCATTAACCAATTCTTTTCCATTTCTTAAAATGAAAAAAAAAAAAAAGCGGACAAATCAGTGCAATCATAAAGCTGAGGCACATAATTAACGAGATTGTGTTATTTCAGGAAAGACGCAGTGTCAAAGTTAAGGAATTTTTTTCCATCAACACAGAGACACTGAAGTCAGCTTTCTAATGACAAATTCCAACCACGTTGGTTTTTTTCATGATCTTAACTTTTTTTTTCCCAAGGGGAATATCTGTTGTTGCATCAGTTTTACAGACGAAATTACTTCTCCTCTTGTTGTTCTTTTAAAATTCCTTCTATCCTGACCAAGAATTCATTAACATCCTTTAAGTAATTCCGGTGAGAAAACTGCTTTTATGCTGTGCAACATAAGAGCAAGATATAGCAATGTAAGAAGTTATTACTTACTGTCCTTTTCTGCAATATCGTAGATGGCAGGATGTAAAACAGTTCTGCAGTCAGTTCAGTATCCTAACGATTCTCACACAGGAACATTTTTGTTTTGTTTTTAGCAGAAGCCTGTAGTGATAACACAATGAATCAAAGCTTGGGCTCATTGGCTCAGTGCCCTAATGGACAAGGATTACTCATTAACAATTCTTTCTTTGCGAAACTCTCTAAACACAGGCTGTATTAAAACATTTTGAATCCCAGCTTGTCCATCAGCTCAGAGATCTGAGATGCTCATTAATACTCTGGCTTCGTGTGTGGGGGAGGCTGGCTCAAAAAGTGCAGAGATAATACCACGCTGTTAATCATAATACTTTTCTTGCACACATATATTTTTATGACAATCTCAGCATCCTTTCCTTTTCCAGGCAAGGAGTTCAGATGGTATTCCAAGCCGTATATCTGATTTTCAAGTGTTTCTGGTATATTTACACTTTTGAGGGCAATTGAACATTTCAGAGTATGATACCAAATACTGAGAAAGCAGAATGGGCTATGAGTTACGACATTCCAGGGATCATGAGACATTAAAGTTCAGTTCCCAGATTTGGCAGATCCTCTAACAAACTGCATCATTTTGATTCTAGCTCATCCCATAAAGCTTTGGGAATGCAGCTGAGATCCTTAACTTTAAACCTAGTTGTTTCTTGTACCTTTTGTGCACAAATGAAAGAATGTAGTCCTGGGAGATGGTGAAACACATCCTGGGTGTACTGCACATGAAGATGCTGATCTCTTACTATTGACAGAAAGGTAGCCTTGAACAATTACATCCTCACTTACCCAGTAAGGAAATTGAAAGTAAAGAGCAGTGAAGCCAGGCTGTTCTGTTACAACATGGCACCCCTATAATGAGGGTAATAATACCTTGTTCTGTATTGATGACATATCCTCTGGGGATGAGTTGATTTGGCAGCGGAATTGAGGCAAATTTCAGCCAGGAAAGACAACTGGCAGCATTGTTTATGGGAAATGAGTTCGTGTCTGCCACACTGTAGTTGTTCTCTCTTCTTCTCCTTTTCATATTTGCACTGTCTGATTAAGAGTGCGTGCACACAAGCTGTGCCTCCTACTCCAGGAGACAGGCATTGGGCAACAAACACAACACTTTCTGGGAGAAAGGTGACAGTTGCCTGCCCTGAAGTTATCAACAGCAATGTTCCCTTCTTCTCTCCAAGTTAAAATAAATAAATTAGAAAAGGTGTATTCATCCTCCAGCTTACATCAAGGAAAATGGAACTGTCTTTCTCTTTAAAATGTAATAAATGGTCTTTCCCATGATCTTCCTCTTGTAGGTTCACCTGGTAGCCAAACACACGTGGCCTGACAGGTTTCTGATGGGGTCAGTGCCATAAAGCTGCTGCAGGACACCACTGTTTTCAGAGGTTTGTGCCCACAGTTCCTTCTAGCAGACACTGCCTGCATGATAAATAGACCAGCTGTCTTCGCTGGTTCTCCGGAAGTCGTCACCACTGTAAACGATGAGATTTTCATTTTACAAATTCATTCTCAGCAACATTTTCAGTGCTTGCAAAGAAGATAATTCTTCCAAAAACAATTCTGCCCATGGTTTTGTGTGGTCTCACACAAAACATGCCGACATCTCATCTGACAATTTCCAGTAAGTACACACTCTGGTGGTGCCTAGGAAACACATGCAAAAAAACTCTTCAGTCAACCTGAGGCCAGTAATAGGGTTTTGTCAGTTACCAGGGGAAGCAACAGAAGCTGCATGAAGATATCTCACAAATACCATATTATGTCTCACACTGTATTATGTCTTGTCTATTGACTAATTCTGAAGACCTTAAATTGGATCTTTCAGCTTTCAGCCCCGTGCAGGATCAGTCCTAGGTGTTTAATGGCACAGCTCAATTGATATTTAAAGTCCCTAGAAACAAACCTTCAGTAAAGGCTCTTCCTCCAAAAGCATTTTTCTCTGCATGGATGCTGTTCTTCAGATAGAAAAGAGTTCACAAAAGAAGGAAGCAGAATTTAATACCCACATTCACCAAAGAATTTGTTACATTAAAATGTCTTTAGTTTTCATCCAGTAATAAAAGACAAAGCGGCGAAGTTGTGCTTTGTCAACTAATCAGTACTTCTGCTACATTACTGGAAAAAAAAAAAACAAGAAAGAATCCGCATGATCAGAAGAGGTGCTGCCTGTAGCAATGACATGTGGCACTACTAGTTCAAGCCAGCTGTTCATATTTTATTGTGGCTAATATGCAAATGAAAATAGAATGGAAAGGATTTAGAGCAAATCAAATGTCTTCTATAGTGTTGTAGGACACTATCTACAAGGGAGAAAAGTGGGAGTGAAATGGTTCAAATCCAGTTCCCCACAGATAGAAAGTCTTTTCTAAAGAGCCTACCCAAGCCACACCTCAGCAAAAGCCATTGCTTAAAACTTGTAAAGAATTTCTAATTTGGTTATAAATAATGATCTATCCACTGAATACAGAGTCACCTGCACCTCTTCTTGCATCCTTGCAGCACTCTATATTTATTGCTGCTGCACAGAGGACACAAGTCACTTACAGTGCTTTGGCTTGCAGTCTGTCTCATTGGATTGGCCATTACATACTCTTGGACACTCTCAGAAATACCACTCTTCACCAGCCTAATGAAAAGAAAGCATTTCATTTCTTGAAGAATGGCCAAAATTATCACAAGCTTACAATAAATTTTATCATAGAAAGATAATTATGTAATCTTAATAGATAAGGGTGCTTCTGTATGGGCAAAAAAATAGGAAAAGAATGGGGTACAAAGTTTCAGTGAGTTAACTCTAGTAACTTTACATCATTCTTTTCCTTTTTGTATTTCAAAGGCAGAAGATTAGCTCCAGTGTTACGATCAGTTTCATTTATAGAGTAAGTCACTAATCTGAGCCACTTAGTTATAAGTTACTCTCTGATTATTTGATTTCTGGACACAGCAGAATTTGTTCAACAATTTTATGATTTGCGCTGATGTAATCCAACATTTTGCCTTTATCACTCACATATTTAAAGTAGAGAGTCATGCAACATAACAGCAAGGGGGGAATTCCTCTCTGATGGCAAACAGTTAATAGTTAGCCAGTGTGCTCTAGTAGGAGCACATATGTAATTAATGTGATACCATCTTGCAACTGAGCTGGTGCAATGGAAATGCTGACCATATGTGGAATCAGAAACACTATCAAATAATGGACTTCAGTGTGTGGAACTTGGTCTACCTCCCTCTAGCTGACTTCAACTAGAATTTGGAATGTATTTTGCTATAAATAGGTTTTATGGTTATTCAACAACATCAGATTCTCTCACTGGTTATAAATTTTAAGTAAGGCACCAATGTTATATCCTTTTCCCCCACTCTCTTCTTTCTTGCTAGGGGTTACAAGTTTAAAAGTTACTAGAGAATCACAGCTTTAAGTCAAAAGTGTTAGTACAGTATCAGCTGATAAGAAGTTCTGCTACCAGCGTTGGGGTAAATATACACTTTATTCTTTCATTTTTTTTCCTCTTGATATTTTAATGTTATACAGTAAGATAGTAATTGAGTTCAATTAGGGTTAGTCTTCATTTATGTAAATATTTGGAGAGAGAAAAATATTATGAAATGTTGATCTGTTCCAGTAAATGAATGCACTACCCTTTCATTAATAAATAGTTCTTCTAAACTGAATGTCAAAGGTGATGAGTGAAGTATCATTAATAAGTAAATATTAGAATATTTTAGTGATTTTTTTTTTTTAAATTGCTGCCTGAAATGCACTAAGGAAATTCCTTCTGCAAACATTTAAACTCCTGCTTGCTTTTAATAATGTATTTTGCATCAAGGGAAAGATGTTTAGGGCTGGTTCAGTGATTGACAAGAAACTGATTCTTTCAGGATAGGACAGAGCATTGCAGATTACATGAATGGATTGTAGAAGCCATTGATCTTTGGAGGTGTAGGAGGAGCCTCCACCAGTGTAATTTGGCAAATCAGAGTCACTACTGGCCTTTTAAATAGCTCATTGCTCTGTTCTGTACCTTTTCTCCTAAAAGAGACCATACCATGCTCTGAAGCACACAGATGATTGCTCTCGTTGCTTGTTGACAGGGAGGGCAGAACAGGTGCTGCACCCCAGGTGATACCCAGAGGCCAGGGGCACAGCACCATCCTGTTCCAAGAGCTCCATGACCACTGAGGGTACAGGGGGGCCGTCGCTCACTCAGTAGCTATAGAAAGCTCATTGTCTACGTGTGTCTACACTTTCAGGGGAAGGGGGAGCATCAGATTTGGCTATGAGAAGTCAAGTAGAGTTCAGTTTGGAAAAAGCTGCATTCTTCATTCTGCAAGGAAGATCTTTATGTGTCATGGAGGTACAAGGCTGCTTCAATAGGAAAAGAAGTCAGGAGCCAAAGATAGCCCCACTGACAATGCACAGTCCCACAGCACCTGAGCAAGGCCCAGGTGCTGTAGCAACACAACCAAAGAAAGCCAGGTGGCAAATCAAGCCCACTGCACATCCAGAGATCAGTCAAGAGCAACAGGAGCAGAAGACAAGGCTAGATACAGGCCTAGAGATACACTGCCTGCAGAATCATTATGAGGTTCACCCAGGAGGCAGAGCAGAGGCAGGACAGGAGATGATGCAGGCTACATCTCATATCTACAGCAAGCCTGGATAGAAGACATCAAATACAAGCTTAACTTAGCTCAGGCCAGGACTGAAGGCCCAGGCTTGAGACTGACCACTGACAGGGTCCAGCTGAGGAAAGTCAGGGCCATCAAGACCTCTTAGTGCCCTCAGGCTCCTGATGTATAATTGTCCTCAAAGCCATTGTTGGTTTTGAGAACTGCTTGCTCCTTGTTCCTTACCAGATGTAGGAACAGTGGTGAACAATTTTAGGTACTTGCAGCAGGCAAGAAGAACAGCAGCAGGACTAGACCCAGTATTCAAATTCTACCGTAAAGACTAAGATGAAAAGTCCATTGTCACAACTTCAGCTGAAGTCACTCATGACTCCACCTGCTTAAGAAAAAACAAAAGGGGCTGAAAATTAGATTATTTTGGATCTTGTATGTAGCTGCAATATTGTCAAACTCAGAGAAGTGAGAAGATATATCACATTAGATTACTCCCCTCTGAATTCTAACAGAGGCATCCATGAATGTGTGCGCAGAGCCCTTCCCATCCCAGCAGGAGATTTTGTTGGGATGACGTTTAGTGGGAAATGGTGGTGATGGATGGATGGTTGGACTGGATGATCTTAGAGGTCTTTGCTAAGCTTGGTGATTCTATGATTCTATGACTGATGAAACTGGAGCACTGCTAATAGGTGCATTCCAGCAAAGAGATCTTTGGCCACAACCTTCCCAGAGCAACAGTTTCCCTTGCCACAGAGGTGCACAGAAGTGCAAACAAAGCACGAGGTACAGTCGTAGTACCCTAATCTGCCATACATTAGGTGCTCATTAATCTGGGGGAACATTAGCTATACATGGTTATGTGGGGTGCAGTAAAGAGCAAGTGAATGGGCAAGTGAGTGTGTGTTGGGAGCTAAGAAACACCGGGGTGAAACGGAGGAGAGTAAGAGCAAACATAGGTAGCTGGGCAGAGGATCCTAACTCCATGCACCAAGGCCCAGGTCACTGAACATCCCATTGGCAGCCACCTGAAAACAGCAGGTACTGAGGAGAGAAGGAGATCTGGAGGGCAAATAAAGGAGTGGAAGTTGAAGAAAAGTATGTTAGGCAGTAGATCTTGGGAGAATTGAGGGATTCCGTTTGTTTTCCTTTCTTTCTTTATCTTCAGTTTACGTCTTGCCATTCTGAAAACAAATTACTTCCCTTTATGGAAGAAAGAAATTAAATGCAATAATAATTTTATTAAATTTAAACAATGCAGATAAGGAAATGCAGATGTTACTTATCTCATTGCATTATTAAGTTGGGCACACTGTGCAGAAGATCTTTTTATATCAGAACCTGATCTCACCATTCTTTTTGTTCAAAATTGGGTTATATCCCAAAATATGAATATTTGCATTGGCAGTTCCCTCATTTATTTCAAATCTCACACTTGGCAAATGCATTTCATTTTCCCATCTCACATTGCAACGGAAACAGTATAACAAAACCAGGTTATCTAGAGAACAGTTACAGAGTAGATTATTTGCCTGAGAAATCTGTCTAATTCTCTTTCTGCCTTTGGGCTGAAAAAACTTTCACAAGGAAGAGAATCTTACAAATTTGTGACTTCTAGGGTTTTCCCTGTTTCAATAAATAAACGTGTAGGGCCGAGACAATATCGGTGAAAATGTGGAAAAATTAGTTCACAGCATGAGTACTGTTCCACCCTCTGTACTGACTCCTCAAAAATACAGCCACATATCCTTTTCCTCAAGGTTTCCACAAAATCGCCTCAAGCTGGACAGTGAATGTGGTCTCCCTCTCTCCACTGACAATCCTTTTTCCAAAGCTGGGCCTTGTCCCAGGAAATGGAGTTGCCTGCCCATAGGATGAACTCCGTTCATACAGGCAGCAGCCCCTCCTCAGCACCTAACCCATGCTGGAATAAGTCCTTAGGTGCCTGTGGGATTGGCCTCAGTGTTCCAATCAGTCTACTTTAGATACATTTGCATTTTTTGGGCATATATACCAGTTACCACAATGGCAGGTAGGAAAAGGTAAGTGTTACTGAAACAGAAATAGTGGCTATTCTTTGGAATAAAGACTGGAATTAAAGTACTGAATTAAATTTCAGCGAAAACATAAAACGTGACTGAACAAGCTATCAATAACTGAGGAGCTGCTGTTTTGGTCATAGGGACTACAGCTGAGTCTTAGCTGCAGCAGACTTGCACGTGAAAGATTTTTGGCTGAAGGATGTGTGCGTCCATATGTGCAGGGGCTGCTATATCTACTCAAAGAAAACAGAGTCTGCAACTATGATTGACAAACAAATTAATGCCAATGACTTCTGAGGGGCAAATAATGTGCCCTATGCTTTTCCCAGTACTTTCCTGTGTTGTAGTTGCTGACGATAAAAAGAGAAGCAGAAGCTCATGAGAACATCAAAGGTTCCAAATGCTAGAGCAACAGTATGCTGGTTAGATAAAAATAAAGCTGTTCTAAAGGTGCTGTTCTAAAATTGTTAGACTGATAACTTCCCACATGTCATGCTTGTTCACATAAACACAACAAGAGTTTGTGTGACTTTCCTTCCTGTGGACATGGAAAGTTATTCTGTGCAGATACACACGGATAAGTATATTTCAGGTTGGATGCTTTATTAACAGCAGCCAATAAATACACATCTTGCAAAATAAAAGATTGATAGAGGAAAAAAAATCCTTGTAGCAAGATCATTTTTAAGAACAGAAAGTATTTTTCTCTTGAATACGTGATATCAACTTGGAAATACACATAAACCCTGGAACTGGATTTGCTGAGCTGCATATCCAACTCATTCCAGAGAGCCAAGGAAGGGTATACATAGATCTTACCATTTTCAATTTAATCTAAGTAGATAACTCAAAATCAGAAAATAGGAGAGAACTGCTGTTTTCCAGGTGAGACAACTGCTATTCAAGTCAGTAATGAGCACCTTGAACTATGCAAGACCTCAAAGTCACTGCTATAGCACAATACCTTCTATATTCAGTAAGTTTGATTGCAAAGGCATCAGTTCTTAAATATTTTGGCAAAATATAGGAAAGAAAAAGCCAGCTGTAAAGTTGATACAAATATGAGATTTACCAGATATATGCCTTTCCTCTGACATTAAAGATTACGCAAAAATAAATTTCCCAAGGAATATAATTGATAAATACTGGAGACTTTATTAAGTGGTAGCAAACACACACACACACAAAAAAGTCACTGATGCTGAAAATCAGTTCAACCTGCAACTGAGAGAAGTGTATTTTACATACCTGATACTTTATAAAGCTCTTTTAAAACTATCCTAGTGGATACTTATTTTATCAGTTTAATCATTGACTTGTTGCTTAACCTGCCTTTTCACTCAGGTCTTTAAAAGTCAACAGATAATAATATGAAATAAATAAAACCTTTGTCACTCATTCCTACATCGTTTTACGTAACTCTCCTAAATATGAGTTGCAACAGAAACCTTTGAACAGCATGCCAGTAAAACAGGCTGTATTGCAAAGAAGCTGATAAAGTCTAATTTGGAATATTGTCAATTTATTCCAGGAATTTAAGTGTCTGTTACCAGACACTTTAAGCTTCTGGAATTTTATAAGTCTTTGTTCTGTAAATGATACTGTTCCTTATTTCTCCAAGTGGAAAAACTTGATCTATTATGGCCAAAATAACTGTCTTCTTTTCGAGGCTGCCAGCAAAAGTGGGCAGACAGAATGATTTCTGTAACAGGAATGTCAGCCAGCAGGTGTTAAAGTGAAATGTGACCTCGACTGCCTTTACGCCTAACCTTGGATTACTTCAAAGGAATAACTGAGGTGTGAAAAAATGCTTTTTCTGTACTCACCCTTGATCCCTTTACTTAATATCCCAATATAACAATATTTTAGCAATCACCTTCCTAGTTTTGGAAGTGAATTAAGCGAATTAAGAAATTAAGATGCCTCTGTTTTTTTTTTTCCTTTAGAAGACAGATACTCACTCAGTTCCTGCTGAGAAAATTAGCTGCTCCCTAATGCAGCTACAGGGGAAAAACAACAGTAATTACAAATATGCTGCAGGGCTCTGGTCTCACTGGGATCATGGAGACAGAATGTGATGATTCACACTACTGGAATATTGCCTTAGATGGATACAGGCTCTTTAGGAGAGGCAAAACAGGACAGTGAGAAGATGGAGTTGCCCTCTATGTGACAGCAGCAGGAATGAGGGAACTCTGCCTTGGGATGGAAGGTGAGCCAGCGTGGAGCTTGTAAAGTATGGATTAAAAGCAGATCAATGCAGGCAATGTTGTGGCTGTCTTTTCTAGACTGATGAGAAAGAAGTATATGAGACCTTCTCTGGTCAACTAGAAGAAGCCTCTTGTATTCAGCCCCTGGTCCTCATGAGGGATTTTAATGACACTAGTGGGTCCTGCTGTCACTGGAGGGACAACACAACCAGGTACAAGAAATCCAGATGGTTTCTGAAGTGCATAGACAGTAACTGATTATGTATGATAACAGGTGATTAAGGAGCCTGAGAGAACATACTTTGCTGGACTTGATTCTTTAAAACAAGGAAGAAATGTCAAGAAGTGTGAGGGTCATGGGCAGTTTAGCTGTAAAGAAAATGAGATAGTGAAGTTTAAGACCCAAAGGGGTAGAAGCAAGGCAAAAAATAGGAACACAGCCTTCCACCAGGGTGGCATCCTTTTTCCTTTGTTGGACTTGCTTGGAAGAATCCCATGGGAACTTGACCCTGGAGAGAAGAGTGATCTGGAAGAGCTGTTTGATAATCAAAAGTCACTTCCTCCATGGTCAAGAAAAGTCCACTGTGAAAAGCAGGAATTCTAGCAAAGGCAGCAAGAGACCTATCTGGATGATAGGAGCTCCTGATTAAATCAAAAACAAAAAAAGAAACTTACAAGATGTTAATAAAGGGTTAATAAAGCTAAAGCTAAAGCCAGGCATTACGTCTGGTAAGAGATGTGAAAGGCAGTAAGAAAAGCTTCTACAGGTATATCAGGATCCTAATAATCTTCTATAGTGAGAAGGCTCTCTTGCTGTACAAGAGAAGACCTTCAGTACTGTATCCCCAAACATCCATAGAGAGGTGGATAGAAAACTGAAGGAAAAAAGACTTTGAGGTCAGCAGCATGAAGTCCAGCTGTACGGCATTCATTAATGGTTCAATATCTGGATTTAACTTCATTAAGGATATGGATGATGGGAGAGTATACCGCCAACAGCTCTGCAGAAGGTCTAGAACTGGGAGGAGTGGTTGATAGACAGTGACCATGTTGCCATTCAGAGTGTCTTTGTCAAGTCAGAGAAATGATCTGAAAAAAATATTGCGAAGTTCATTGTAGGGAAATCCATGTCCTGCACATGGGGAAGAATAACCCTGTGTACCAGTACAGAATGGGGGCTGAGAAACGGCTCAGCAGAAAAGGCCTTGAGTGTCTTGGTGGACAAGCTGAACATGATCCAACAGCACGCCCTCACAAAGAAGGCCAACAGGTCAAAGGAGCTGAATCCTGTTTGCTCAGCCCTGGAGAGGCCCATATGGAATGCCAGGGCCAGTTCTGGGCTTCCCAGTGCAAGAAGGACACAGACTTAGTGGAGCAAGTCTAGTGAAGAGCCATTAAGATGCTTAAGGTGTTGAAGCATGATATGTGATGAAAGGCTGAGAAAGCTGGGACTGTTCAGTTTGGAGAAGATAAGGCTTGGGGGGGACCTCATTAATGTGTATGAATACCTGAAGGAGGGAAGTAAAGAAGATGGAGCCAGACTCTTAAAAATATTCAGTTACAATCACTCATCACTTCCCTTACCCAGATGGACGGGGGAGAGAACTGAGAAAAAAAAAAAAAACATTTTCAACATTATTTTTCTCCTAAATCCATAACATAGCATCATACCAACCACTATGGAGAAAATTAACTGTCCCAGCCAAAAGTAGGACACAGGAAAAGAGATAACAGGTATTGACTGAAATTCAGAGAAAAAATACTTAACTTAAAAAAAAAAAAAGAAAAAAAAAAGAAAGAAATTGTTTCATTGTGAGAGGAGTCAAAAACTGGAACGGGTTGCTCAGAGAAGGTGTAATCTCCATCTTTGGAGATACTCAAAACTCAACTGGACGTGGCCCTGGGCTATGTGTTTTACCTTACCCTGCTTTAGCGGAGAATTTGTACTACGTGATGTCTAGAGCTCCCTTCCAGCCTTAATTTTTCTATGATGCAGTAAGAAATTAGGTGTTTTAGAATAACCAAATTAATCAGGGCCTATTTCAGTAAGTCACTAGCTACAGAAATCCATCTTTCTGAATAAAACTAATGTCACAAAATAAATGAAAATATTACTCACACACTTGGGGGCACACTGTGTGCTGAAACTCCAAATCCGTCCAAATTTGGCAGATTTGCTGGTCTTTAGTTATTTTGTAATTTTTTTCAGGGATGGACTAAAGAAAAATATTAAGAAGGAAAAACTATGCTCTCTAAAATGATTTGTACTAAACAATCCTTCTGAGGAAATCTACCTGTGTAGTGTGTTGGGCTGGAGGGGTTTGCTGTCCTTCAGCTGTTGCAACAGTGTGATAGCTCAAGGAAAAAACTGAGTCTTGAGCATAAAATATGTCTGTGTCCTCGAAGAGCAAAGCCAAACATTGACAGAAGCCAGAGAACAACCTGTTAGCAAACTTCTCCCACGTGCTTTTTTGAAGAATCAAATTCTTCTGTAAAATTGTGGGGAAGTCTTTTTCAACAATTGGTTTGAACCAACACCATTCCTTCACTGAAAAATATATGTAACTGCTGAAGACCTACTGCTAGACAACCCTCCCTCCTGAACTACAGCATGTGAGAGCCAGCTGGTCAGTGGGCTGCAACCTGCCTTACTCCTGCTCTCTTCATACTGCAATTTGTGGGGACCCCACAATGTTAAGAAAGAGCATATCCCGTCCCAGGGCTAGCTAAAATCATCCATCCCAATGGGAATACAAACACATTGTTCCCATCACAAAATCACAGAATCACAGATCAGGCCTAGGTTGGAAGGGACCTCAAGGATCATGAATCTCCAACCCCATTGCCACAGGCAGCGCCACCAACCTCCACGTTTGATACTAGACCAGTCTGCCCAAGGCCCCACCCAGTCTGGCCTTGAACACCTCCAGGGATGGGGCATCCACAACCTCTCTGGGCAGCCTGTTCCAGCACCTCACCACTCTCACAGTAAAGAACTTGCCATGACATCCAGTCTAGATCTTCCCTCCCTTAACTTAAAACCATTTCCCCTTGTCCTGCTGCTATCTACCCTTTCAAAGAGTTGACTCCCCTCCTGCTTATAGGCTCCCGTTAGGTACTGAAAGGCTGCAGTGAGGTCACCCCCAGCCTTCTTTTCTCCATCCACAAGCAGGCAGCCTAGATATGGCCCAAGAACACTGAGTTGGACCAGGAGCACTGGAGAAAATGGAGGCTTAACTCTATATACAGCGAAGGAGAGAGAAGGAACTAGCTGTGGGTTGCTCCTTCTCAAAAGTAAATATAACAGCACTGGGCGTGGGACAGCTTTAAATTGGTCACAATTATTAATGAAGCTGGGACAGAGATTGGCACTAGTACAAATACTAATGAAGTATGCAGAAAAAGACTTGGAAACACCAGCTGTTTCTCATGCTTGTATAGTTCCTGTAACCACTTTAGCCAGCAGGGGTAGGGGACAGAGATCCTGACTGCAGCTTTCCTCCCGGTTTTGTCAGCAACTTTGCTCTCCAGCTCTGTCCAAGGGTGATGTTAATGCGGAGCAGACGTGCAGGGCAGGCCGGGACGGCCTTGGCCTTTGGCCACCCAGAGTAACACTTCAGCGCCACAGCTGCACTGCCACTGGGAGTGGGAGCTTCAACGTTAAATGTCCCTCTTTCCGGTAAAAGATAAGGAAAAAAAAAAAGGGGAAAAGGAAAAATAAATAAAAATAAAATTTGCTAAAAATAAAATTCTTGTTATTACTGTCTGTGTGCTGGTCCAGGGTCTTGTGTACCGTTCCATGAGCTGGCAAGGGTTGAGAGGAACCACTCATGAAAACAAGAAAATATACAGCAAAGACGAGGTCCAGCACAACCGCAGCTATTCTTCTTTATGTTGTGCCCACAGCCATGTGAAGTGTATCCTGTGGCCAGAATAGAGCAATAGGAACCAGGGAGTGAACTGTGCAGGATGGAGGATATTTCATTCCCTTGCTAAAGGAAAACCTACCTTCTGGGGCTCTCCAAGCGGCTTCTGCCTGCCCCATACAGCTGTGTAGTACCACAGGAGTAACAGTAGGTGCATCTTGTGCTTCTCTTGTTTTTCTTCTTAATGTTCTTCTCTTCTAAATTCAGGTTACCCTTTGGTACTATGATTTTCCTTTACCCATCATGAGTCAGGAGGGACTCATAAACTACTTCTAAGCTGTGTAAATTTCTATCAGTACGAACTACTGATCACTGCCAAGAAATAGACTGAGTGTTTCAGGACATACAGACTTTTTTTTTTTTTTTTTTTTTTTTTTTTATTACATACGCAGAGAGACAGAAGGGAACAAGCAGATAGGATCAAAGTCCTCTCCCTAAAGCAAAAGAAAGCCTCACTGCCCTTATCTTACTCACAGCATCAGCAAGTTTCTCTGACTAATTCCTTTGCCATTCATTACTCCTCTGCCCAGCAGACAAAAAACACCTGGCACAGCGCTAATGATGACTACCAGTTCCTGAGAGAACAACTATTTTTATTGGCTGCCTTAAATATTTACTGTTTTTATGAAAGTTTTTCTTTTCCTGAAGTTGGTGCTCCAAAGAAAAAAAATAAAAAGACTTTGAGCTAATGGAGATATATTTTTCATGAGTTCCAATTTTTGCCTAACACTGATTTACCAAAGCAGCCATGATCTGGTCAAAGAAACTCTAAATTTTTTGTGCAGGTAGAACTACTGAGCCTAAAACAAGGAGAAAAGTAGATGCCAATTTCCTACACCACAGTTCTGAGCTCTGGCTTTATTGAGCAGATAAATCCAGTTGTAGATGAACAAACATAGTCTGTTGACTGCTGCAGATATACTGAATGAGAGGTTAAATAAGTCAAGCTTTTATTATGATGAAGGCTTAAAATATCCAAATGGTATGCTATGCTCTCAGGAAAAATGCGTTGGCTCTCATTTTATTTCCAAGATATTTCAGCATGAAAGAAAACAAATCTTACTGCATTTCTTACATGAATTCCTTTCTTTCCTCATATAATTCTGCATATAAAAGAGCTCTAAGAATATTAAGCATTATAACTACTAAAATCCAAAAAGTTTGAGATAAGAAAGGATATTTTTTGCTGTCGCTTCTAAACATTCTTATCAACTGGATGTTAAGATATAACTGCTGTTGGTATGTGTGTAATTAAAATCACTTTTGCAAAGAAGCCTACCAGACTTCTTTATATACATATGGATCTATTTGGTGTAAGTAGCGTTATCTGTATCGCATAGACATTCAGATGGCATAAGAATGCAGAGTTTTGAATCTCTCCATTTATTTATTCCTGATTTAATGGGATTTAAACTTTGAAGGAGATTGCTGAAACTGTGCAGGATATCAGGTCTTGACCCATCTTGTAGTCTTCATATTCAAAAATCTGCAAAACTTCAAGTTCTGTTTCCAGGATTCGGATGCTGAATTCTGGTCCTTCCTCTGTCTGCGTTGGCTCTCAGCTACAACTTGCATTCATTTTTTCTCTTTTTCCCTTTCTGCTTTTTCCCCACGCAAAATGCTCACTCCTCTCTCTTAAAATACAAGTAGTTAAATAGAACTTTTATAATTATCATCTTTAAAGGAAAATGGGAAGTAATTCTGTTTGTTTTACAAAATTTTTATTTAAAAAATCCTCAACATTATGACTAAACTCAAAGATAACTATCTAACATCAGGAGTCAATTGGAAGTACTCGCATGACACAATTTGCGTAACCTTGAATTAATTTTTGTTGTGCTCCTTTCAAATTCATTATGTTACACACATGAGACTCCTCCTGGCACTTTGTTAACATCTGGCTCCCCTTGTTATGTATTTTACCCAGAAGTCTGCATGATTTTTTGGACTGAGTGATTATTTCCCTGGATAAGTTTTTACTGAGGTGAATTTTCGTTGTTTCTGTCATTACTTTTTCCCTTCTCACTACAGAGAAAAATTTATTTAACTCTTACATAAATATAAGAGGAGTATTAAGTAACATTAAACTTCTGCTAGTTGTACTTGGAAAAAAACAGGTGCCAAGGAATTATAACTGCAGCTTTGTTAAGAAAGGCCAATGGTTGGTTTGAACAACCTGCACCTAAGATTTGCTGTCCTACTTTTTCTTCTCAGATTTAAATTCTTATTCTCTGGCCTATCTTTATCATTTCACATTGATGAGAGATAGATGATAGAAAGCTTGATCACAGAATCACAGAATGGCCAGGGTTGGAAGAGACCACAAGGATCATAAATCTCCAACCCCCCTGCCACGTGCAGGGCCACCAGCCTCGCCATTTAATCCTAGGCTAGT
>JAOWBP010000001.1:41383394-41394695 GCA_028571105.1 Tragopan temminckii | reverse complement strand
CTCTGGGCAGCCTGTTCCAGTACCTCACCACTCTCAAAGTAAAGAGCTTTCCCCTGACATTCAACTTAAATCTCCTCCTCCCTCAACTTGAACCCATTTCCCCTTGTTCAGTTATTGTCTACCCTTTCAAAGAGTTGGTAGAGATCTCTTTTCCAATACAAATCACATTTTTCTTCCATCTACAACCAAAAAACATTTTTCAAATCAAACACTGTGTGTATGAGTTCTATCGTATGTTGGGAAACTTGAAGTTATTTTTGACACAGGGACAGAAAAATATACAAATAATGCAGTTACTGGAGTTTAATCGATATAATATTCATCCTTTGGGTTATTTGCATCCATTAGCTTAGAGCTATGACGTTTTAGGAGTCAGATTGGGCTGTGCCAGTAGTTTTTCTTTATTCTTTAAATTTTTCATATTCTAACATTTTAAGAAGACACTTTTAGAAGAAACGACTTCAGTGATTGCACTCTCAGATTTTGCAAGGGATCACTGTTGAAGCAAGTTGCAGATAAAGAGATTCAGGATCCTGGAAACCTGTTTAATCCCAATACACTGGCTTCGTTCTCAGACATATGGTAGTGTGGAAGCCACCGAGTAGATCAAACACTTGATTAACTATCAAAGATTTCCAGGAAAGAAAAGTAACTTCCAAGTAGTGTTGCTGTTTACATTTTATGCAATACATCTGAGCAATTTAGAACAGTTGAAAAAGAAAGGGAGAAAGTCCCAGTATCCTACTGTGATTGCCTAGAGAAGCATTGTGGTCAGTAAATAACTTCAGCTTCTCAGATATTATATTCTACGCCGGCAGCAGTTACACTTAGAAAAGAATGAAAATACTTAAGTGTAAAAACTCGTCCACAAGTTTTTAACCATTTCTTTCAAGACATTAAATAATGCCTAACTGTCCACTGAAGTCAAACTACCACTGAATTAAATCAATGTAGTCTCTTTGCAGATGCAAAATGAGCTCCTCACTGTATTGTCACTTGGGACAGTTGTAATGCATAAGTGTAAGAAATAGTAGCTGCATTAACCACAGAAGAAACAGAACTCTCACATTTGGCCATTTCTGAAATTGTCAGGATGCTTGTAGTTTTTCTCGTAACAAAACATTCACTTTGTATTCTTCTTAGTACAATGCTTAATCAGTACTTGAAAAATTATCATTGTACAGTCTTCTCTTTACTAAGGTTGCCTAATTCTTTTCCTCTTTCCTCTCTGCCAGATTATTCTTAGATTCTTACATTAATTCCTTTCATAATACTATTTTCCATATGAAGAGTTCTTGTAGTAACTATGCACATTCCATAGGATTGAAAAAGGAGTTGTTTGGTTTGTCCGTATGCAAAGAAGTGGCCCTCTCTCTTTCATAAGATGTGGTTGATGTTGCAAAATAGTTTAACATCATCACTTTCATCTGTTTTGATATTCTGGTGGGAACATCTGACCACTTCCTGCCACTTAAGTCCCCAGATGTTGATTATAACCTGTAAGAAGTCCAAGCTGAATATTAAGATTTTGAGAAAATATTATATTCCGCTCTAACAAAATAAAGTTATAAAGATTGATTGTTTTTTTTTTTTTGAATGGTTTGTTAACAAACTGCATTGTGCCAAGGTAGGATTGTTCTGCACCACAGCAATACCTGTGTCATTAAATTATCAGTTAATACCAGTTTAAAATTCTTCAGCAAAGCCAAATTAGATCATCTCACTTTGCTTTTCATCCACGTATACTCTTGTAGATTGGATTTTGCTGGGTAGAAAATGAACCAGAGACATATGAAGAGAATTAGATAATTTCAGGGTCTCCTGTTTAGTTACACTTGTAGGAAAGATAAATCATCCACGGATTCAAATGATTGTACAAATGTAATTCCACGCATGGCATTCAACTGTACTTCAACAAAACAGTAAACGAGTATTAGAGATGTTCTCATCTTGTGTGCATCACAGTGTCTGTATATGAGAACAATAGTACTGAAATATCACAAAGCACATTGTAGACTAGAGAGGATAGCTTTCATTTGAATTTAATGAGGCAGTAATAATAACGTAAGACAAATTAAATCATATCTTACTGAAATTCTCCATTCTGAAATGAATAGTAATGTCACGATGAATCTGAGTTGCAGCATAATATGGCATGTTCCACTGTCTGATTCTAAAAATGGTTGAAAAAAAGCTAAAGCCACACTATGCTGTAAAATATATACCTATAGAAAAAAAAAAAAAAGAAAATTACTTTTAGACATAGATATTCTGCTATCTCTCAGATGCTACAGTACTACATCTTTTGCAACAGTGAGACTGTGGCATTGATGAAGAAAAAGTTGTAGATCCAGAACTAGACTTTACTCATCTAAATAGGCTTATTCATCTAAATAAGGGCTGTTGGGGTTGAGTCCAGGGACTCTATCAGTATAATACTAGAAAAATATATTTAAATTACTTCACAATAATTAATTGAGTGAGAAATCTAATCCCAGCAGGACAATGATTTCCTTTCATAAGGATTTATAATATTGCACCACTAAAGATGATTTTATATTCTAAATTATTTCATGCCGGCACAAAATCTTTGAAGGGGAGCAAATCTTACAAGTATCCATTTAATTGCCTCATCCAGACCCTGTGGATTATACCTATAAAGCAGATTGACAATCAATTTTAGGGAAATGTTGAAGCAATAAAGCAAGACTGTGCCATCTCTGCTACATGTTAACTTCCTGTAGTTGAGTGACCATTATTGGTTACAGCCTCATGTCATAAATCTGTTTTTCCCTCCACTTTGATCTTTTGCAGTTTTCAGTTTGACATGGGTTAAGCAGCTCAAATGTTAATCTACAGGAATCCTCAAATGGCAAAGCAGTGCTACTTAGGGCAGATTCATACGCCACTGGAGCCCCACCAATCACATACATTACTGTGGATCCACCATCTGATATGACCTTTTCCGTTGTCTATTCAGATGAGAATAAAAGGGCGCTCCTTGTTCCTACAGTCATAGGCTCACACAAGGCAGAAGCTCTGCCAGGACCGATCATTGAACAGGTACAGGAGCTCTGTCCAAGGGAATCCAGTGGCAAAGTGAAGATTTAGTGTCACTTCTTTCTATCCCGTTGTTGTTAGATCTCTTCCACGGTATTAGAAAACAAGTATTACCCCTCATGTCTAGCCACAAGGACAGACATTACACAATTGAATCAGAAAATAAATATGGATACCAGATGATTTGGGGCAGCTATGCAGAAGGGAAGATGGGAATATCTGCTATACAAACCTTACAATTTCAAGTATTTATGACAAATCTTGAAAATTCCCATTTTCATAATGGTAAGAAGTCTGTTCTTCCGTGTCTTGAGTCATTTGCTTTTGCTTTCTCCATTCCCTTCTCTGTATTTCACTGTTTTGATTGGTAGCACCATATGTTTTCTTTGGACTTACAAAAGTTTCATTGTTCATCTCAGTTTCTTCAGCCAGTTCATCCTGATCAATTATACCACATTTCTCTTCATTCAGATTTTCAGGGTCAGCCCATTCCTGCTTCTCCCCAGAAGCAAAAATAGCGTAGAATATTACTCCACTGTAGTGCACCAGGGCTGCGATCAGAAAGACATTTTGCCATTCTTCGCGGGTCTGAAAAAATGGTCCAGGTCTCATTAAGTTTGCGGTAAAAAGAAATATTAATGTCTGAATTATACTATGAATTAGCGCATACTGATCGTTGTTTGATTCTTGGTGTTACAGATAAAACAATTTATGAGATGTGAATATTTTAAATTTCATATCAAGGGCTAATACAATAGAAAAAGGGACAAGAAATATTCATGGAAAAGCAGATCTCTCCCTAAAAACGGAGTTAATTGGTGATTGCTCAGGAACCCTACTATGGGTGCATTGCAGAGGTGTTTCCTGAGTAAGCTTGTTAAGTATTCACTAGTAGTATGAGGATATTGAAGAGATTCAGCCTGAGGCAGTATAAAATAGTATCTTCCTACACCAATGATTAGTTTATAACAGCTGAGAATCTAGCCTCTGCACTGTTGTAGAAGTGAATTTTTAAAACAACAATAATAGAAAACAGCTGAAGATATGAATGATGAAATTGAGTTCCCAGGAAAATTGGAAATGTATTAATTTTCACTGCATAAAACAATCCTTTCCCCAGGAAACACGGAGAAACATTACCTTGTGTTTTGTCATTGCACCAACGATGAGAGGGCACACCATGCCTGACAGCGTCCCCACACCATTGGAGATCCCCATCAGGATGCTGGCATAACGTGGGGCTATGTCCAAGTGATTCACATTGAATCCTACAACAAACCAGAAACAACAGTCAAGTTCGTTCTACTGGGCCAATACAATTTTCTCTAGCTGTTCTGGCTGAAAAAACCTGAAACAGGTTGGAAATCCGAATCCACATATTAAAAAAAACAGGGTAATATTTTCTTAGTGATAAAGATGGAAGATATAATGCAACTCTTTATTCCTTTACAAAATCTCTTTTTAAATTCCCCAACTCTAGAGACCATGCTGTGTAGAAAACATAACTCATTTTGGCTGTGCAGTGGTTTAGAGTATCCATACTTCCTATCTTCTCATACTGGAGCAATGTATTTAGGAAAAATTTTTAATTAGGGAGGGAAAGCGTCATGTTTGTAAAATGTATTTTTCTTTTTAAAAAGATATATTTTAATTTATGTAGTAGTGTTTTTTTAAACATACTTTCCAATTCTTTAAGTTATATTTAACGAAAGAAAACAAGAAAAATCCCACTGCATATAAACCAGTCAGAAAATTAATTACCCTGACTGTAGCACATCTTCTTGGTAAACATTTCATCGGAAAATAAAAAGAGAGAGTAAAAATCAGCTCAGATAATTATCATGCTTTAGGTGATGAAAATTAGTCGTAAGTACTATGGATGATCACTAGAAAGGATGATGAATTCCAAATCCATGTGATTAAATACTGTAAAAAAGCTGAGTGCTGGGAAAATTCTGCAATATAATTGATTGATAGAAGCCACCTGCCATGCAAGCACCTCATAGCTGAGCAGCGCAACTACTTCCCATCAGTGTAAGCCTGAAAAGATGGAAGATCAGCAGTTACTTTGTTTTGTTCAATAGATCCATCTTCTTGGCAGTCTTCCAGGAGGTGGGCTTTCATCTTCATAGGAATATGTGTTACTTTTAATAGCAGAGATACTGGTGGAACTACAAAGCCAGAGACTGGTAAGCCTCATGAAACAGGCAGAAACAGCAGTTCAGATTAACAGGGTCGATTATAAGATACAACAGAGACACAACTGGCCTAGGAAGCACAAACTGGCAGATAGAGTTGGCAGTGGGATTGCAACGAGTATCCCTTGAGTTCATTTCAGAGTAATTCTCTCTCCTTTTAAGGGATACTCATTGTGGAAGGTGGCTGCTACTGTAAACGGCATTAGCACAAGGCTGGTATAAACTAGAAACAAAACAGAGCAGGTTCTTTCAAAGCTTCATCTCCTACATGCAACACCTTTCATAGATACTGAAATAAATAATTTCTGATATAGGAAATAGTAGAGAACTCCATAAGTAGCCATGCTAAAAGCAAACAACAAAATGACGACAGGAACAACACTGAGGGTAACATTCCTTTTGTCAATAACAAGGAAATTAATAATAAGATTAATTCTTACCTGAAATTGCAAAGCCGCTGAAACCTACAGCTAACACCAGAAAAGAAATAGCCACGCCTTTTGTATGAGAATAGCCAACCACCAAAAGCAAGGTTGCTTCCATCCCAAAGCCTGAAAATTAAACACATGAAAATAAATTACATTGCAGGAACATGTGAATGTTTACTGTTGGGAATATACTTCTGGAATATTTTAATATCTTTTATTGATAATATACTTTTTACTCCCTCTCCCCTGTGTAAATGAGCTGAGTGATAGAATAAATTGACTCATCGAGCAGTATAGAGAAATAATGAGAAAATGATTCTCTATGAAACACTGTAAAGTTTACAAAACAGAACAAAAAAAAAGGGGGGGGGGGTGGAGGAAGGAGAGAAATATTTCTTGTCTTCAATTTCTTATGGCTGCGGTGAAGTGACTAGCTCTTGGCAGATGGAACAAAAGACTGTTTTTCAGACAAGTGTGTCAACAACAGAAGAGGACATGCCTGGGTATCACTGAAAACTTCCAAGCTTTGCCTTTGGTGGAAATCAACGTTTCCTAATATTTAACTTTACAATCCTTCTGTTTGTTTGTTTTAATAATGCTGAAAGTAAACCTTGAAAATACAAGTAGTTAAAGAATCCTTTGTGAAGATGTATAGCCAAGTACTGCAGGCATCTCTATTTCAGGCACCCCATGCCACACATAAATAATGTAAGCCAGAAGCAAGGCATGACTCCACAGTCATGCTACAGTTTAGCATCTGCACAGTTTACAGATTTGCCAGTTACATGCAGATGCCATTGATTTTTCAGTTTCAGTGACCAATCTAGAAATAAACTATTTCGTGCTCAGCAAAAATGAGTTTGTCCATCTACCATGTTTCTTTCAGCTGCTCTCTGCAGCCTGAATTTGTCAGTGGATTATTCTGGAAGTAGAACACGGGAACACAGCTAGTTAATGCAAGATTGTGAAAGGGTCCCTGGAGCACCACAGGATGTGGTTAGCTTTATCAAATCAAGCTTTCAGAATGAGGCCTATTTTATCATAATCTCTTCTGAGCCAGTCCTTATTATCCTTCTAATTATTAACAACTTGCCTTGCCTCCTCTCTTTAAAAGCATGCTTATATGAGTAAAGACTTACAGCATAAGGATGTCTAATATCAGCTTTCCATTAAATATTCCAGATTAACCGGCTGCAAATGCAAACTAGAGTAATTTTCTCATGTTGCAATAAAACATTGGCCAAACTATGATATCTACACCAGGTGCAGCACACAACTGAAGTACTATATTTTGGGAATCCAGTAGTACCTCCACAGTTCATGACCTTCCTTACAGTGGTAGTAGTTAAAATCTTCCTGCTCCGTAAGAAGTCAGCTATCTGCCCTCCAATGGGCACAATGATTGTCATGACCATGTGGGGAACTGCAGACAAAAGGCCAACCTGAAATTACAAAAGTAAGTGCTTACTGCTCATATCCTTCCTTGGGATTTAGGGGGAAAAGAACAGGAATCATATATATAGGACACATCTTTAGCATATATCCTTGTGTGGATTATGGACTTTTTCTTCAACAGAACCTGCAGCAAGGACCTGGCTGACCTTAAGCTACCCTTCTCCCAGCTTTAGGAATTTCTAGGAGCTTGAGGGACTCCAGCATGCTCCCACCCAGGCAGTGGCAATTTTTCTCCCAATTTTGAGCATCTGTACCATAATGGCAAGCTGTAATGGGGCTCAAGCCATAATAAGAAGGAAAAAAAGAGAACTCTCTCTAAAAATTCTGGAGTTGTGCTCTAGAGGAATTTTCTCTCTCCAATGACCAACACTGGAGTGCAAGACTACTACAGTTTAGCTCATTAGAGTAGATATCCAAAGTGGGGTGATGTGAATATCTCCTCGTGGTCCTAGAGAAGGCACAGCACAAGAATCTCACCTTAGAAATATCATGTAATGTCTCTGCTTTTTGGTGGTTGCTCTGAAGAATGGCATAGAGGACTGTAAATATTTTCTGTCGTAGATAACAGAAAGCACTTACTTATGTGTTCTACAGTAAAGTGTTCTGTCTCTCAGTTTACAACTGCTTTTATGTATTTTTATTATTCTGTTCTCAAGGAGATCCTTTCTGCATAGCAAATCTGTTTCTTGACACTATTATAATGAAGGCAGCATGTGTACACTGCATGGGCAATAAGTACATACAGTATAAAACCTGAAATTATATTAGAATCTAATGAATAAGCATACATTTGAAGTAATGCACATACTTCTGCTCTTATGGTACTATGACCTATGAATTGATGCTCATTTTATCACATTTTCTGGCAGAGTTCTTACTTTTTCTGTAGGCTCTGGTACTTATTCCAAATACAAAAAAAGGCTCTGTTTTCACAGTTTTAGTGGCCAGCACATAATCTTACAGAGGCTTAACTCTGAAGAAGTAATTCAGTGGGAAGTTTGAGTTTCACTTTCTTTACACTGACACTAAATCAGTTTACATTTGTTTTTAATTAGTGAACATTCTAATATTTATGAAAGATAACTTAGAATAAACAAATCTTCTTTGTCTTAATAACCCTGTTCTTCATACCATTGCTACACTAGGCCATTCAGAGTGTTTTCGGCCTGAATAAATAATTATTACTATAATCAAACAGTATGTTACTACATGAAAATTATTATATAACAAGTAGGTTTTTTAAAGGAAAGTTGGAGGAACTTTCTCGTACAACCACTCCACAGTCCACATTCACACTCTAAACAGAGATTGTAGCAATACTGGCTTTAACGAAGTGGCAGGAAATATCAATCCATGGAAAATTTGATCTCTGATTGTCCATGAAATGTACTGAAAAAGAAAGAAAAGGAGGAAAAACATTGCCTGCCACGTACTGTTAAGCCACCAGCACTAAAAAAAATGTGCATTTCTATTTACTTACCTGCTGGTTTCTATGAACTGTTTATTTGTTACCAGTGAAAGCAATTCTTCCTTTCTTTCTTTCTGCTAATAATTTGATGCTAGCATGTTTTCACATCTATCAAGTTTGTAAATGTATGTCATCCCAGTTACCTGGAATAATATACTGAAATGACTGCAGTGACATCTGGGGATCCTCTGTCTCCTAGAGTGGAGTCTGAAGGTCACTGCTTCATCTCAGACATTTACCTTACTTATTGCAAATCCAAAGACTTCTTCAAAGTAAGCAGGCTGACTTATAAGGAGCAAATAGAAGGTCCAGCTTCTACAAAAGTTAGCCACAATGATTGCATAAACTGGCATTGAAGTGAAAAATCTTTTCCAGGGAGTACTAAATTTCTAGGGGAAAAAAAAAGATTTTTTTTAGTAGGCAGAAACACAAAGAGATAAGAAAGTATCTTCAGTATCAGGACTATCCATTATATTGCATAAAATTTATGCTGCAAACTGCTTACAATGTAAGCCTGAATTAACGGCGAAAGAAGAGAGACAGAAGAACTTTCTCAGAATTGTTAAGATTTTTAGGATGACTACTGTGCTATTATTGCTCTGCTTACTGAAATCACAAAATTCTGTTCTGAAATCCTGCTGTTGGGATAATAGGATCAATAACAGAGTCAAAGAATACTAGAGGAAATATTGTTCTGTTCCCCACTCTCTGTCATAATGAGGTTTGAGACGGTCCCTCAAAGGGATTATGAAAAAAAGTGTTCTCCAAACTAAGAAACACTTAGTAACACCCAACAGGCTGCTACTTGCTTCAACCTAATCATTTCATTCAGCAAAAAAGTTTGTAGCAGAGGATTTAATTCATATAATTTGCTTCCAGCATTTCCAATTTATATTTATGCTTAAATATTCTGTACAGCAGGAGCAAAAAACAGTTCAGAGATCTATTCTTGAAATAAATATCAAATCAGAAGCCTAAATAAGTAACTATTGCAATATTCATTAGTATTCTCCTTTCTTTAAAATAGTAGTTGTGTTCCACGGGCAACTCTGTGTCTGCAGTCATGTGTGAACACATGATGATGGTACTAGTGTCTTCTGCAGTCAAATCTCCATGTAGCAAGGGGAAAATCATGACCTGAAACAAGTGTGTATGTCTCTGAACAGAGACTTCAGCCAAACTTCAGGAGCATGTTCAAAAGGAGAGTCTGATACTTTATGCTTTCTCTTACGCTGTTATCCAAAACATGTAGAGGATAGGGTTTGGAGAGTTTACTTCTTTTTTTTTTCTTTTCTTTTCTTTTTTTTTTTTTCCCCCCAAGAATGTTAAATAGTAAAGCCAAGAAGGGGCAATGTATTGAGAAAAATCTTTGTTTTTTGCCTATAGCAATAATGAGTTACTTAAAGGAATAGGAAAATAAGTTTTGCTTGTAAGTTCCCAGGATCCTCCTGATGAGAGAAGTCTTAATACAGAGTACTGAGCTACTGTGTGAGAGAGCAGGGCAGAAGTCCCAGCCTGAGCTCTCAGAATTTCAGTCATCCTTGGCAGGAGCCCATAAGGCAGCTAGGAAATTTAACATCCAGAGCCAGATCCTTATTATGGTATTTCCATTAGTTTGGGGATTTATTTTAGAAAAAGTCTGATGATTACTCAAGAACATACCAGAATGTGTTGTTTCCTGCTCTCCCCAGACTAGGGATACTCTGTAAACCAAGAGCTGAAACAGCCCTACAGGTTTTGCCTGTTGCTGAATTTGTCCCGTACACTTGCATGAGCCTGATCCTGCAGCCTTTATAAAACAAACAGCCCCTAAACTTCAACAGAAATAGTTCTGCTGTTCTTATGAAGCTAACTATATTTATCCCATTATGTGCTGATGTTATGCAAAGAGCTCACAAAGTATAACTAGTCACTGAAAAGCCTTTTTTTACTTACGCTTGCACTAGCAAGGTTGGCTCCTTCTCCAATACTTGTTTCTATATATACCCTTTCTTCTCTGGTTATTGTTGGATGTGCAGCTGGACTCTCATAGGCATGAAGCAGCCAGAACATGTACCAAACAATCCCAAACATTCCTAGAGAAGCAGGAAAAGCAAAACTCAGTTTTAAAAGCCAATTAAGCCGTACTTCTATACCTAGAAGCGTTAAAGTTATTTCAACAGCCAATTAAACCAAATCTCCATTAAAAAATATGCTCAGAGTAGGGAGAAAAAATGATTCCCAACTCTGTACATATTGCATGCCTGTTTGCAAAGTGTTTGAGCATTCTGTTGCTCATGTGACACAGTATGTGTAGGGCAGAAAAAAGGTAGAAACAAAGTTTTATGTGGAACTGAAAGAAGAAAATAACAGAATGATCTTAACACGTTCACATCTGCATACAAAGGCTTCACAATCAAAAAAGACAGAAAACTCATCTCAACTGCATGGGACAGATTTTTCAGGGCAGAAGGTTTTTGAAGCATTAGGCTGCCTATCAGCAGCGTATGTTGACCCTTATGCTGTATGGGGTGCTCTGGAATACGTATCATTGAGTGCTTGTGTTGCAGAGCAATCTGCACAACTGCAACTAGCCCTGTCATGGGATGACCATGTGTCACTTCTACCAAGCATACTACAGAAAGCCAGAAATTGTTTCTTGTTGGTTCTTTATACCACGAGCTGTAGTCTGGTCATTACAATGTTAAAACAT
>JAOWBP010000001.1:41332966-41383294 GCA_028571105.1 Tragopan temminckii | reverse complement strand
TATTTTTTTTTTGTTATAAAATTGTATAAATTTTTTCAAAGCGACATAAACGATTTCATCGAAGAATATTTTAAAACACCTGAATATTATAATAAAATTGATAAATTTTTTGGAAAATAAAGAATATCATTCACTAATCCTATTAGAAGCATCATTACAATGTTAAAACATGCTACAACAGATTACAAAACAAAAGTTTTCCGAAGCTGCTGTAAGTAGAGAATAATTAGGAAGACCCACTTGCAACCACTTAATTCTTCAGAACAACTTTGATCCATACCCATCACACAAGCTTAACAAAACTGCAGGCAATACCAGTTGAGGAGAGGAGGTTCTTTATGTTAACAACTCACCATAAATATAGAAGACTGATGACCATCCAATATACTGTACTAGCACTCCTGCCAATGGCATGGCGACCACTGCACCTGCATATGACCCTGAGGAGAAAAAGGATTAAGAAAACACATCAGCAATGCTAAATGAGTCCAGCCCTTACTACAGACTGGCTTTTTTTTTTTTTTTGTGAACATTTGTGATGGGATGGCAGCTGTGATATTTTGACTGGGATGGAGAGACAGGCCCTTTGCTGGAGTGGGATCATCCAGCTCATTCTATAGCCAGAAGGCATGTGGTAACCTAGGTAAATGGGATTCACAAAGCTGACACTGATGGCGTACCACCACACAGGCACAACTTAAGATCTGAAGAGAAGATTCCCAATTAACCCTGTGGTATATGAAGGAAACCTCAAAGAAGCTGAGCTTGAGCTTCAGAAGCCCTCTTGGTTTCCAGAAATCCCAATGGCTGCCGATATGCTGAGAAGTTTCTGTTATGACTCTAGCCCCACCACTCGACAAGCACTGCAAGTGGAGGCTCACATCAACCCTGAGTCTGTTTAACCATGTTTAGTTTATGCCAGTGGCATGAACAAACACACAGAATAAGTAGCCTAATGTTGACACAAGACAATTAAAAAAAAAAGGGGAAAAAAGTGAGCTATGCCAAGGTTTTCAGACTGGGAAACCATACATTACTGGCTAAATATGTTTCTGAATGACTTGCAGAAAGAACTGAGAATTTAAGTACTTTGAAAGAAATTTCCATGAAGATTCCAAGGAGGATTCATGTAATCTGAACATTTGGCATCAGTACAAAATAATGACATGTGAGACGTGTTGCTTTGAATTACTTTAGGAAATAAGATACACACGCTTTTGACATTATATACTTTGTTAAAGAACACCTATAACCTAAAACTACAGGCAAATGCAGAAGTACACCTCACTCCATTCATTAGCAAACACTTCTCATTGCAGAGATCCTTTACCTCTGTACAATTAATTCAGTGCTCTTGCAGAAGTAGCAAAGCCCCAGGCAAGAAAACAGAGAAACTAGGAACATGGCTAACACAGGGCTTCCTAATCTTTCCATCATCTCTGTTCACCTTTCAAGAGTGAAAGAGAGAACTGATGATCTGTAGCAACTGAAATGGGCATTGAGCTACAGGATGAATCTTTATCTGCTGCTGGGCTTTCAGCATTGAGTGTGGAGGAACCTCTCTTTTAGTCTGTTCCTCAGCAGAAATTTGAAACTCCTAAATAATCACTAAATACCGAGTCATTTGTAGTAAAAATAGCATTCCCAGAGTAAAAGAAAATGCATTTTTTCACATCTCAGTCTTTTTTTTTTTTCTATTATTTCACATGCATTTTAGCCCTGTATTTTCCCAAGCTTTTCAGTTCCACTGCTAACAGACAATAATTTCCTGTGACTTTCATGTTTTCTATTACATATTCTCTCTCACAGAGATTTGTCTTCAGCTGGGTTTAACCCACCAACAACGCTTATTTCCTTTGTTTTCTCTTCCTCCATTCTCAGCTGCTCACTTTTCAAATCATTACTATTTCTGGTTTGTCTTTAGCATTATTAAACACCCTCTCACTGTTCCAAGTTCCCTTTACAAGTGGGAAAGGACAAGGCAAATAGAGATGCGTGTCTTAGAGGATAAGAAACAACAGACCGAAGTAATGAGTAGGACTTTTCCTTCACTCTCACAACAGCCCATCTGAAATCACACCACAATCATTTCTGCTCCATACTCTGGACCTTTTAGGTTATGAGAATAGAGGAGGTGCATTTGGGTTATGCCTTATCTTCCTCCCATTTAGCTTTCTATCCAAATCCACCCTGGAGTCAATAAGAAGATACAAGCATTCATAGCTTTCCCTGAAATCAGCAGCTAGGCTGGCCACTGAAATAAGATGAAGAACTGAAAGGACCAGAAAGGTGTGAGAGTCAAGGTAGTCTTCGCTGGAAAGAAAATGATGTAGCACAGAGTGACCTGCAGCATTTCTTTTCAAAACCTCCTACATAGAGGATAAAATTAAAAGAAGAAAAACCCTCTATTCTTAATGTGGATGTGAATGAAAGGAGAACAAGATGTAAAACTCAGTATTTTTCCTGCTCCATGTTTCATAGAAAGATTTAAGGCTCTTGTCAGAGGCTAGAAATGGAATGAAAGAATTTTATTTCTCCCATTTTTCCACTGGATTCCTTTTCCCAAAGCCTTCTGAAATTTCCTACAAGTCACCTTCTAGAAGTCTGTCTGCCAGAAGTAGGAAAGACCCAATGAGCAGAGCAAAGAACAAGGCTGACCAAGACCTCAAGTCCTTTAAAATAGTTGTTAAGTGCATGCTTAATTAAATAGTCAGTTCAATGCATACAGCAGATGGAACACCTAAAGACTGAGCAAATTAAAAAAAAGTGAACCATAAAATGAATAACATATATGTCAATACACTCATAAGTTTATCAACTTACCACAGAATGATGTCGTTGCCAACCTGCTTCTCTCCAGTGGAGGAGCCCATTTACTCCACATCCCATGGCAGGCTGGGTAGGTGACGCCCTGGCAGACATTTCACACATCATATGATTTGCTTTCACTGCATTCCTACTTTAAGCAGCTGCTAAAAGAGTTAACCTGTCTAGCTCATTGTCACTACATCGGAAGGGTTGAAACGAGCCTGGGAGAGTTTTCCTTTGGGGGGTGTGAAGATGGCAAACTAACTTGGATAATCACTTAAATGCTAAGATGTCCTGGGTTAAAAATGCTGCTTAGTGCGTGCAGTGGATGGCTTAAATAGGCAGAACTAGGTCTATCTGCAGTACTATTAATCTATTATTTTAAGTTCCTTTTAAGATAAATTTAAAAATGTGGGTCAACATAAAAAAAATCATCACTGTAAAAATACCAATGGAAAAAAAAATGAGTAACAAGTAGAACTGTAGATGAATCAGAAAACCTGACCAAAACATTTCAAACTTTTTTTTAAAAACCGAATTTCCCCAAATGAAAGTGGTGAATGTTCTTACCTCCACCAGACCTTGCAGAATTCTTACAAACATCACACAGCCGTAATGTACTCTTGCTGCAGAAGGGATGAACATGTTCAGTGTAGATGTTAGAAAAATAGCTGCTCCAAACACCCTTTGAAAAAAGTATCATAAAAGAGAATGTAATTATTTTCTGCTTTTCAGAAGCAGCATTGTTCTCGGGTACAATCTCAAAGACAACTTCTCCACTGCCCACCAAGTCACCAACACAGATAATTGTAAATTTGCCTTATTGGCAAAAGGGGTAAATACACATAATGTCACTGCATTTTCTTCCCTGAATGAGATAGGAGTTTTATGCACGCTTAAACAAAGGTTTTTATTCCTCTATCTCAGAGGATGAAACTCTGATGTAGTTGCTGGTGGCTAAGCTGTTTACACGAGTCCTGAACTGAGAGCATTATTCCTATTCTGGGAAGTACTTGAATTCTTTTGTATCAGTAGGGTTTGACTCAAATCAGGTAAAGTCTTGTTTGAGTGCCTTACTGAAATGTGGGAGTGTGCTGATTATTTCCTCTTCCTGCAGCTAAAACTCATAACAGCACAGTTTGACATCAACTCCTTCCCAACATCAGTCCTCTAAATAATAGATAAAAGCATTCTTTGCAACTGTGGCATAGAAGGGGTGCTTCTATAATAGAGTTTCTGTGAAAGACATGATACGAACATTTTGTTCCCTGCTTGGGAAGAACACTTCCTGCAGCTGGGTGCAAGCCAGTCAGGGTTCTCCATGCGCATCTGGGGCCTTTGGGAAATCTTTTGCAGCTGTCCGGAGGTTACCATCCATTAGAAAAATGGGCAGCAGAAAACTCTGTGTGGTATTATAGATCCAAGCAACATCCTTAAAACTTCAGGACACTCAGAGGTCCTGGGGATACTCTCAGAGCTGAGTCTGTCTCAGTCCCCACAGTCTGTGGGAGCTCTTCTCAGTAGAGACACAGGCTTTTCTCAGCTTAACTGAAGAGCAGTGCAAACAATGCATTTTATTAATAATAAACAATAGTGACAATAGACACGATGGACAGCTGGGCCACAGTGCAGTCATTTCAGTACGGGATGGTTGCAGGCTTGCATACATTTTCACACCCGGCTGATCGAAGTCTCAGGTTCCCTTTTTGTACCACAGACAGGGTTCAGTATCTGCCACACTCTGAATATCAAGAGTTCACGACTCCAACATCTTTGGAAGATGATATGCAGGAGGATCCCCTCTCAAATTCTCTCACAGCGCCGAAAACTGTTAGAACGGGCAGAAAGAGTTCATTCTGCAGATAGAAAGCTGCACTGGCTGACAGCCCTGGAAATCACAGCATGTTAGAAGATGGGAGGTTGGGTCAGGACAGCCTTTTCTTATTCCAAGACTGAGGGTCACACCTGAGTTTCATCTCTCCCTTGTGGCAGAAGTCCTCAGCTCCTGGCTACACTGATGCTAGCTGGCATCAGTGAACTGCTCTTTGAGGACCGCAGTTCACATTCCTTTTCAAGCTGCTCAACCTCAGTAGTGTTGAACAGTTCTGAGTTGGCTCATTATGCCTGTGGCATTTAAAAAATGACAGATGACACATTAAGTTTCATTCTGATATAGGAATGGTATTAGATATTTAAACTGAAATAATGACAGCAGAAATATTTTTTCCTTTTTGACTTTTCTCAAAGACATATGCGGATCTTGCTATATATGGCTATTTATCATCTTCCCCTGAAAAATATTCATAAACTTTTAAAACCTTCTGATCTCAGAAGCATTTTTCTTCTTTTTTTTTTTTTTGAAAACATTCAACACATGAACACAAAAGCAAAGAAGCTGAGCAGGCTGACAGAGGGAAGTGACAAAGGAATGAATTTGTATAGAGACTAGTCTGAAAATCTGAAGTGGTATACAAAGCCTGTGATTGCATCTTGACATTTAGGAGGCTGCTTTCAAAGCCAAATAAGCATTTAGCTAAGAAATGAGCATTACTGAGAGCTCTGTTATGATCAGTGAGAAGTTTTGCACCTTACGTCTTCCTTGCCACAGGTAGTTATTGATTATGTTATCATAGTGCTACTGGCCATCTCAGGGAACGACAGCAAATTATGCAGAAAAGTAGGTTATAGAGCAAGTGGAAGAATGAATAAGCCATAAGGAAGAGAACATGTTTTACTACCCAACCAGCTAGTTCTGGGGATTGAGTTTCCAATCTTTGCTACTTCACTTAGTGCCAGCTCCTAACACAACCAGGTTGTAAATGCATCATTTACACTGTATTAGAACCAGCCACTCTTTTGTTACTAAGAGGCTAAGTAGTGTTTCTGCAAATAGCCAGCATCTTTCCAGCAGTTTCCAGCCTTCAATCCCAGAGAAGCTGGTCTGCACCATGGACAAGAATACACCAGTTCTTTTCAATTCATTGATGTATTCTTTTCTCCTCACCACCATGATCCATAGCCAGTTGCCATTTAGCATTAAAACAGCTTTCTTCAGCAACAGACTCCCCTGCTCAGCAGCGTGCTGTTACTAAAAGCTAATACCATGGGGTGCCTTATGTTTTATGTCTCTTCGTCACCACCAAAGAATCAAGAAATTTTGTTAGGACACATGTTGGAGGATAGCAGTAAATCAAAGGAACATAGTCACTAAATGGTCTGCAAACTTTTTGGTGGAACATAGATATGTATATATTTGGACACGTATAAAGCAACTTACTTGGTGATTTTAATGCAAAAGCATAAAACACTTAATACTTTCCTCTGTTCTGAGATCTGTTTGAATGTGTACAATCAGTGGATGTATAGATGTTATAAACACCAAAGAGCTCAGCTAAGCTGTTATTATGCCAGAGCAAAGAAAAGATAAAGCACTCACCCATATCCTGGGCTTGCTAGGAACCTCCAGAAGAGATGATCTCCAGAAGAGATCCTTCCCCACTGGTAGTCAGCTCTTAAATGGGTCTAGGAGAGGTGGAGTCAGGCTCCACCCCTTCCGGCAGCACAGGAGAATTGCCTTCACCTGTGCTCCCAGGGCTGACTCATTGCTCGCCCCAGGTGATCGATCAGAGGTTCAGGCCGTGATTCAGCAGTTCCCATACAAATGCCACATTATTATACAGAACTATTTGCACTAATGCTTGTTGGGTAGGGAGGGAGGAGAGATTCCATGTGTGTTCAAGGTTCTACAGTGGTGAGCAGAATTTAAACAGAAAACAAAAGACTATACCTAAATCTGTAACACCAGTAATAGGACAGAGTAATACATCTAATTACTGAGCACAGTTGTGAGACAGAAAACATTTCTCTTTCTAGGGGGGGTGGGTTCACAGGTTGGCCCCAGCTCTGCCTGTTTCCTGCCCTGTGGTGTTAGCAAGCAGATGTTACCCCTCTGAAAGGGAAATACTGCTGAATCTACTCAAGCAGAAACTGGTAGGGAGAACAAAAAATAAAGGAAAAACGTAGAGTTAGTCAGATCTGTGGCTCCTATTATTACAAACAGGAATACTCTTTTAGTTAATCTTTTAGGGGGGTGTTCTTCCTCAAGCAGATTCTACTCCCAAACCCAGTCATAATTAAATCTATAATGTGGTGTCATATTGTAGAATTAAAATGAGTCTGAAAGTACAATGGGGACAGAAGTATAGCTTCCTGTGCATATGCATGATACATACCTAAGGAAGTAGTTAGCTGATAGAATATGTTGAGCTATAGGATGTACTTGGTTGATTTTACTGTTCATAAAAAAAAAAAAAAAAAAAAAGGTAACAAAAGCCAAATTAATAATACACTGAATTATTCAGTCAACAGTGCTGTGTTTCTGAGCCCTTCAGATGCTAAATTTCATGGCAAGACTGGAAAGAGAGGGAAAATGATTAAACCTAGCTAATTCGTTTGGCTTATTCAACAGAATGAAAAGTATCCTGCTTAGGGACCTCATATGGTAGAGAAATGAAGAACTGAGGCTGATAGTAGTGTTGAAGAAGAAATGCTAACTGAACTCAGAGTAACTTTTTGTTATAGATAGAGCAGAGGTGGGGCTGAACTTCTGGAAAATTCTATGGAATGACTCCATCCTGGAGACATTTCCATAAGTGACAGGAGTGAGAAGAATGCTTAGACAGCCTTGTAACCCCTGTAACTCTCTGAAGAGTACAGAGCACAGAGTACTTTTACTTGGGGCAAAGCAATGCAGAGCTGGTCTTAAAATTTTTTCTCCAGTTGTGTTCTCCGCAGACAGCTTAACTATGTTGATTTCATAGAAATGTGCATGAGAATGGGCTTGTGTCGTCAGAACATAAATAGTTCTGTATCTTCTAAATGCCCAGCTTCAACATTCCTGGAAAATTTCAATCCGCAGGGAAATTTTAAAGGAGAAAAGTTAAATTTATTTGGAAAAAATTAACTTGGTAAGTTGAGCTAAAAAGCACTGAAGCAACTTCTGAAAGACAAATGCTAGAAGCTAGAAGCATTATCTCAAACATCAGGTGTGTGCTCCTAACATCCTTCAGAAAGCATTGCTGTTTAGAAAAAAATATGTGTAAAGATTTGAGATGAACAAGTCAGTTGGAAGAAACAGAAATCAGACCCATGACAAAAGTCTAGCTCCTTTTTGTGTTATGTACATAAATACTGCAAATTCAGCTTCAAGTTTTCTTTTAGCACTTTTGTTTACTGTGTTAGCAAACAGTATAATATAGTCATTTGTAAGGCTGTAAAGCTTAACTCTTTTGATTATTGTTTTCTAACCTGTTAGCAGCCAATTTGTTTGCGATGAACCCTCCTGGAATTTGTGTCACAATGTAACCCCAGAAGAAAGAGCCATGTATGAGTCCCACTGTCTCTGGATCCCAGTTGAACTGGGCTTTCTGTAAAAGAAACAGAAAAAAAATGTAAAATGAGGCACACTGATTATGAGGTAGATGCTATTTGCAAGTCTCTCAGAAGTCACTCCATCCTACAAATCAAGCTAATCTCTTTGCACTGGTATTACTGAGGTTGAATCTTCTCCCGTTCACTGTAAAATGCCATCAAATTGCTAGGTGGAATTACTGCTTCTGCTCTGTCAGGGTGACTAAGAGAAAAGAGTTTCAAACAAAAGGCAGCTGGTGCAGGCCCTTCATCTTTGGCTCTTGCCACTGCTTCTCTTTGGGCTGCTTATTCTTGAAGACTTTGTTTTCAGGCCTGCTTGGTGTTGTAAGGAGAGCCTGTTGCTTTAAATGGGCACATCCATTCACACAAGATTGCTCAAGCTGGACTTTGTCTCATCAAGGCAAAACTCTGACCATCCAGCATCTACATTAAGTAGTAGCATGGAAGCAGAGAACGTTTATGGAAGAAGGGGGAGAAAGGGTAATATTTGAAGAGGTAATCTAAAATTTAAGCTAGGTTAACACTAGCTGACTAGTGTTATGCAATCGTAGGGTTGAATTTGGATAGAGAATACCATCCCTGGGCAGGTTACAGATAGACAAATGTCTACAGCTAAGAGAAATACTTGCACAATAAACATCATCCTTGAATACAAAATAGTTTCAGTCTTCTCAAATCTTCCTAATTAAGAGCATTTCTCTGATGAGTCTGTTTTAACATACTCTGTTCAGAAGAGGGATAGTCAAAACCCAGAAAAAAACATGAGAGTGAAGATAAGGTGACCCAAGTTGCCCCTCCTGCCCATCATTCTGGGACATCAAAACAGGACTTGACTCAGTATAATCACACTAACGTAAGGTCCGTGTCAATATTTTCTCCTTGAACCTTCCATTCAGAAGAGCTATTCTGAAGAAAAGAGAAACCATTTTGTTTTCTTAATGATTTTTTTGGGTCTAATCACATGGCAAGGAAAGGTGGTTAAGCATCACAGCCCAGATAGTCTTATATTCTAAACTAAAATCATCACTAAAACATGACAGAAATATGAAAATTAAAGCGGTAGGCCCTACAGTCTCCTTTTTTCATATTACTTTGTGTGTATAGAAGGACGTATATGGAGTTGCAATTCAGTTTTCAAAATATCTGATTTTCTACTAGTGATTTTCAACTTAGTTTCTTAGTGTTAATTTATAAGTGCTGAGACATCATGAGACATAGAGAAAATTTCATTATCAAGAGTTGCTGATGCCCAGACAGAACAACTTGGTGGTGTTATCTCAAGGGAAACATGGGGAAACATCAGGTAAATGTCAATATTCCTGTGAATAACTTGTTATAAAAGAATCCAACAATAAGTCAATTTTATATATGCAAGAACTGGTACACATGATAACATAGCCCTGTACCAAGGCAGGACTGGAGAAACTTAGATATGCTTTGAACATACAGTTCATTGGGTGCATTTTTAAAAGTTTGTAGGCATCTTCTGTGAACCACGTGCCATCCGTCACAAGTTTGAGATAGCTTGGCACCTATTTCCAATTACTTCTAGACAGCACTCCCCACAACTTGCAAATAACTGTTGCCCTATTGCCTACTTTAAGGTCCTGAAATTCATCCACTGATCTGAATAGGGATTAGCGGTACATAAAACGATTAATAATTCTTTCTGTAGCAGTATCAGGGTGCATTCCTCTGAGAGGCAGTAAAGTCTTCTGCAGCTGAAACAAAATCTGTCTACAGCTGAAAGACTGGGAACCTGATAAACATACAAACCAACTCAGTTCTCATTTCTGCTATTTACTCTCTGTATGTCATTGCAAATGCTCATATCTCACGGATTTTTTGTGTGACTTAGAGAACTAAATAAGGATAAAGAACCCACACATCTGTAGGAATCCAGACTTGCACGTCTTCCTGCCTCAGTTTTTGACCTATACATGCACTGTTCTTTGATATGTAGCACTTAGACAACTCTATAAAGGAGGCCGGTCAGAATAGGAGATAGAGGATGGCTTCTCACCTGCAGCTCTGGTTTGCCATTAATATAAATAGTACTATTGTTCACCATTTCCACAATGGCAACACCCAGGTTGCACCGAATTCCAAAGGAAATGCAAAAGCCCAGGCCGCTCATGATGGCGATGATGTAGCGCTTGGGCAGTCCACAGCAGTAGCAGTCACACACTTGCGGCTTGTGGGCGCTGGCCTGCACAGGCCTCCCCTCTTCTGTCAGCTCAATGTGATCCTCCTCGATGTTGGTGCCATCAATTTTCCTAAACAGATGAAGCAAGGGAAAATGGAAATGCCTTACTGTGAAATATAGATAGACAATTAGGTGTTGCAGTCAGCTGTTAAAGCACCTCTGTGTGAAGGGTTTGCCTCTTGGTGCTGTGATGAGATCATGCTGGGCAAGCACAGCCTGTATTTTTGTCACGAACAACCCCTGAAGTTCCAAAATCCCAGACATTTGGCTGGACAGCTTGCATAGAAGTGCTTGTGGGCTTTTCACAAGCATGGTTATGAAAGGTCTGATGAGCTCTGCTGTGATAAATCCTGCTGGTTGTTAACAATATATACACATGAAGAAATCCATCTTAACTTCTAATTAGATTCACTGAACAGACTGGCAGCGGGTTTCAAGGAAAGGGCAAATACATTATGAAGCGTATTTTTTCTCAGATTCAGATTAGATGTTGGGGAAAATTTTTCCCTGAGAGGACAGTGAAGCCCTGGCACAGGCTGCCCAGAGAAGCAGTGGGTGCCCCATCCCTGGAGGAGTTAAAGCCCAAGCTGGATGAGGCCCTGGGCAGCCTGACCTGGTATCCTCATTTAGTGGTCAGCTACCCTGCCTTTGGTAGGGGGGGTTGGAACTAGATGATCTTTCAGGTTTCTTCCAACCCAAGCCATTCTATGATTCTAAGAGCCAGGCTCAGGCTCTTTCACTTTAAATTGTTAGCATTTATAGCTTCAGAGCTCCATTTCTAGCTTCAGGTGCGTCATTTGCTATATTAGTCTTTTTTACATCGTATAATAAAACTGTTAATCCAGCTTTACTCTCAGCAACAAGAAAAAAAAAGCATGTTAGAATATATCAATTCACACTTCCAAGAAATAGCAGAACTGAAATGGTTATTTGATTTAACCCCTTGCTCAAAGCAGTGCTAACTGTGTAGTTAAATTCACTTGGTTTAGACTGGAGTGAGGACTTTGCGTTAAAGCAAGATAACAAGGAAACATGGTAGGGCTGTGGTGTTATTGAAGGTGACTGAGATCTTGCAATCCATTGGCAAAGAGACAGCACGTTGTTGGTGAAATGAGAGTACAGACAGAAACACAGCGAGGCACTTTAAAAGAAAGACCCTGTGTTTTCCTTGCTCTGTGTGCTCATGTCAGCCGGTGTAAATCATATAAAATGTCAAAAATGCAGAAGGCAGGAAGAGAAAAGACAATTATTTCTAGAGCTATTACTGTTAACTCAAAAGATCTATTAACAAACAAACAAGTAATGTTATTGTCTTACTCCAGCGTAATCTAAGATACTGAATGAATTAAAGCATAATTCCTGATTTTTTTTTTGTACGTTTACCACTGTGTTTATATGAGAGAGATTATGCTTTAACTGGTGCATCATTTTTGGGCAGCTGGCAAAGACTGGACACATCATCCAAAGCAAAAACATCTGTTCCTTTCTGGATGCTTTCAGCAAGCTGTCAATTCACATAGGCATGAAAACATCCTTTGACTCCAAATTCACTGTTGGGAGTGTTGATGCAAGAGGATGAACACTATGATCCAACATCGCTTCTGCAGTGGAATTAATTGTTTTGCTATTGTATTCAACTACTCATTAATAAAAGCAGATTGAGAACTGATTAAGACCTCAGATAACCGCAGAATATTTGGTATCTTGAAAGCTTAACATTAATCCTTCTACTATAGCAGAAGTGTCTCAGAGAAAACAGTTTTCCAACAGCAATCCAAAAATGAAGCTGGAGCAAAGCGTAAGCAGTGCAAGTGTTCACACAGTCTGTGTTTGACCTTGCATTTTGGCCTTATGTCACTGAACAGTGTAGATGTAGAATGAAGGTATGACAAATCCATAAAAGATGAGAAATAGATCTTCCAGCTGATCTGTATCATTTGGTGGTGCCACTGAAATTTTCCTTATTGTACGCTAATAATTTAGAAGTGAGCTGCTCAGAAACAGTCTTCTCTTTCATTATTTGAATAATGCTGGAGAGTACTTTGCTGGATGGGAAGATGTTTGTTTGGTATTTATATCCCTCTGATGTTTTCAGCAAACACACAACACTTGGCACACAAGAACATCTTGGCTGTTTGAAGGTATCTACATCTATATTCCATACCCAAATATTATAACAACTACTGTATGTAACATTTCTGCATCTGACATTCTTTCTTCCCTTTTCTGAAGAGCTTTAACTCTCATTCATGCAAAGTTTTGGAAGAATGGAAGTTTTTAAAATTGAATCAGTCATAAATAAAATTCATAGAACACATGCACATTTACCAATCTGTAATTTATGTGTTTTAGCATAGGAATTAGTTGTTCTTCTAATTATATAAATGGGATAGAACTGCGTGTGTTGCTCTGAAAGTAATGCCTCCTATTTATTTCTGCAGAAACTACAACTGATAGAAAGAGCGTAACAACAATATCTGATAGAGAAAATTGTCAGCTATAAGACACTATTTTTCGGCACAGTCACCATCATTAGCAGTACACTTTCACCAGCCATGAACAAAAGCCTGCATGCTGTACTTGTGAAGATCTGCACCAGCAAAGGTGACTTTACAGCTGCTATCATGACATCATTGCTAGGAAAACATTGCCCACACAGTCCAACTTTCACTGTGCCCAGATCAACTGTTTGGTCTCCATAAGCATTCAGCCAGTGTCAGTGAATATCAATGGGTGCAATGTTTTCCACACTGAACAATTCACCTGCACACCTTTGCTTCATCCACTCTTCCACGTCAGATGTCATTCTATCAGACTGCCCTTCTGCTGCCATCTATTGCATGGCAACAAAACATAAAGGAATATTGGTGGGAAGGTTCAACCTCTACTGCCTTACCACCAACCTTCACCCCTGCCATCGTGGGCCAATATAATAAAATAGGAGGCTTTATTTTTGGAGCAGCCCTCACCTATTATTTCATTTAATTTGATTAAAACCCCATGGATTCTACAAGAATGAGAAAACATTAACGTTTGCCATGTATTAAAATGCTTTCTCAAATTAATTCTACCAGACTACAAACTTTCATACCCAGCAGCAGCTATAGGTACTCAAACTTCACACCTACATATACAACAGCAGTCACCGCACACAACAGTTATTGATGATCCTGATGTAATTTCAGAATCCTACACACTGGCTATTGAAAAATATTATTTATCCAAAGGCAGATACAATCATCTGAGATATCATCTACTCTGCAGATTTGTTTGCGTGATAATTGTCTACAGCAAATCCTGAAATTGTTGCAGTAGTACAGCATTCCAGACAGAGGAGCCTGTCCAACACAAGGGTAGATCAAGCAGCTTCAAGTTGCAGTTTTTAGCTGACTGGGATGTCTAATTCATTAAGGGTGGTCTGCAGGTGCTACACCTAACAGGACCCAGACTACAGTCAGCAGCTGTGTGACACAGCCCATGCTAATTCTCACATTAACAATGTTGTTATTGGCAGGTGAACCTGTTCAGCTCCTTCCCACTCTGTGGTAAGCCCACCGCTGTCACTGACTGACCAAGGACTCCTGAAATCTTCAAGATCAGAAGAGCCTGAGATTTTACTTGAATTCACGTTTTTTTCTTTGCATACACTGAGCACACAGATGGCCAAAAATGTTTGTACCTGTCAAGAAGTTCTGCAGGAAAAGTTTTCTCTTCTGGGAAACTTAAAGTGTTTTTGGAGCTCCAGCATTACTTACCCAGGCCCTGAATCCTCTAAAACAATTTTATTTGCTGTCCTGTTGTATTTAACTAATTAAGAACAAGCCCCCTTTTGCATCTGGTGAATTTATTCCGGCTGGTGGTACTCTAAAAACAAATGGATATTTCTCTGAGGTATTGCAAATGAAACTGCCCAGAGTCAGGACGCTTCCAGCATCTCTCCTGTTCCATTCCCTTTGACTCCCACCAGCACCTCAGCTACCCCAAGGTAAACTCCTGGGGGCAGAGTCCTGTTTTGCAGCACCCACAAAATATTTGGAGGCTGCTAACCACCCGTGGGGAGGCAGTGCATCACTTCTGTCACATTCTTGAGCATCAGAGCGTATCAATCTTCAAGCAATTGCTATGAAAACAGGACCTGGTAAATGGTCTTGCCAGACACCAGTTGCTGGATCTTCTCTCTCGTTTGATGAAATGTAGGAGGAAGATTTAGGCTCATCATGTTTACCAAAACTAAGATTACTTTTTCTAGCCATTTTACTGGTTACTACAGCCAATAACATCCTCAGAGACCTGACCTGTGCTAATACAACTAACCACCCATAAATGTGAGAAGTGAAGCCAAATTCTTTGTTGGTCTACATAGTAGAGTCAATTAGCAAAGCTGGGGTCACAACTGGTAAATATACACATGTATCACATGTACCACTACACAATAAATAAAACATATGCTCTTTTTTACAGGCTAAGTTGTGGAGAGTTAACTTCAAGTTAAAAACACGCATGTTTCCTTCAGAAAACTTTGGATGTGACTGCATATTTCCTAAGAGACTACTAAACTTGTAGGACTTCCTGCTTGGGTCTGATTGCAGGCGCAGAAAGAAAACTTGCATCATTTGGAGTATTTCCTCCATTGACCCGTACATTTAGAAAAGGCACAGGCATACCTGTGTTTAACACAGAAAATGAGGAAGTTCTGCAAACTTTCTTGTGTGTCAGGTCAGATCTGTTCACACTGGAACAGGTTGCCCAGAGAGGTTGTGGATGCTCCATCACTGGAGGCATTCAAGGCCAGGCTGGATGTGGCTCTGGGCAGCCTGGTCTAGTGGTTGGCAACCCTGCACATAGCAGGGGGGTTGAAACTAGATCATTATGGTCCTTTTCAACCCAGGCCATTCCATGGTCTGTTCTGCTCTGATTCAGCGGTAAAGTTGATGAAGTTAGGTATCAGTGCTATTAGCAGGGCATCCCTGGTGCACGGCTAGAAGAGGAGAGAGATCCAGATCATCCAAAGCCTTTGTGCCATGGGCATATGGCAAACCCTCCATATTGGCACAGTAAGTACTCAAGTATCACTAGATACAAACCCTGAAGGTATTTAAGAAAGTTAGCAAAGGAAGGCCATAGTACTTAGAATGTGTGACTGAATGAACAACTCCTTGCAACTATGTGGAAGGTATAGGAACAGTGCACCTGGCAGCATAATGGTGAATGTTAGTAACTTCCACCAAAGTGTACATGCATGTTTTCCCATACGTACATAATGTAGTACTATACGTGTGAATTAATGTACATTTTCTTGTGATCAAATGCATGTTTGGATGTGCCAAGAACTGTATCTTGACTCAAAATAATTTTCCCAAGAGAAGGAAAGAGGTTACACACAAAAGAAAATCAAAACACTAAAAAGATGTAGGATTCAAATAGCACCCTGACCTTTGCAAAGATGAATAACACAATATGAAGCATGCCAGCAATGCCGCTGAGCTCCCTGCCTCTCAGCTGTTCATTTCACATCTCAATGCTGCCAGTAGCCACTCCGATAGAACTAAGCTTCCCTTTAAACCAACAGTCTCATTGACCAAACTAGTCATCTGTTACGCTGTACTTTCATTTATTCCAAACCAAAAATCTTGGTTTACTGTCTTGTAAACTGCCAGATTAAGTTATAAATCTTTAATTGTCTTTTTGCAAACAGCTTCTGTTTCCCTTCGTTACTCTCAATAAGCACACACGCACGCACACACACAGCTGAACTTGGTATTTTACTTCTATTTGTTTTCTCTTACCATGTTAGCAAGAGAAAAAAAAGATTCTCCAGAATTCCTCTGTAATTTAGGTATGTTAAATCTGATTTCAAGAGTGACATTATTTGGGACTGTTAGTTCCTATTAAATAATCATTTTTGCTCATGCAAGATAAACAGAATAATTCACATTTAATCACATAGAGGTTTTCTTAATTAAAACCCTTCTTCATGCGCTTTGTAACATCCAAATAGTATTTTATAACTTATTTTCACCTCTTCTTTGCTTGGTATAAATATTATCTTATCTGCAGCCACATGCTGCTCCATGCCACTCCTCTGGCACACTTTGCTTTGCACAGCAGGGCGTCTCACACTATGGGGACTCAGTAATTTTGCAACTCTAAATTGTTTAATATTCCAATATTTTTTGATACTTCATTTCTCTTTAAGCAATGAAACCAATGGATCTCGCGAGGAATTTGCTATCAGATTTTACCTTCGCAGATTCCCCAGCGAGTCGCTAACGGTGTTCTTCACCTCTTCCTTTCCAGGGTTAAAAAATCTTTCCTTCAGCGAATCAAACCCTTTGAAAGGCATTTTGTCCTTTTTCCTCTGGAAATCCCTGACGTTAACAAGCGCTCAGTTCTGCTGTCATATTTCCTGATGCCAGACTCAGGAATATGCGCCGGTGACCCCTAAAATGACAACCAGTTGCTCAAGAAAGGAAGAGAGAAAGAAGAATTCAGAGCAGATCTTCCCAAGCCAGCAGGCCAGTTCGGGAGAGCCGTAGTGCGGAACCCCTGGCAGTGCTCAGGGTCTCAGCAGCACACTTGCAGCAGCTCCACCGTGCATCTGTGCACCTCACGCTGCCTCGCCAGGGCTCATCCTCCCCGCCTGCCTCCTCCTCCCTCCCTCCCTCCTTCCACACCGAGAGCTGTGTGAGGTGGTGCTATAGTAACAGGCACAATACCTGTCCTCAGGCCACACCAGTTCAGTAGCAGGACCTCATCTACAGCAAAGGCAAGAAGTTTATTAAAAATTTATGAGCCCTTTCTGCAGCAAGGGGAAGGCAGGCTGCAGCTCCCGTTCTCTATTTACGCCAACCCAGATGGGCCGCTGCCCTCTGCATCTGCTGAAGGTCCCGTGGCCTCCGTCCCGGCCCTAGCATTAATTATGGATGCTGCTGGGCCCTTGGGCTGACAGGCACAGAGATGCACTGCTACAGTGCTGTTTGACTCATAGAATTGCTAAGGTCAGAAAAGACTGCTGAGATTATCTGGTCCAATCAAGCAGTGAAAGAGTGGCCACGAATTAAACGCAGTGTATTTTCAAAACACAGTGTGGTCGAAAAAGGTGAACCATTTCAACTCAGCATGAATTTGTGATGGTAACATGTCTTTCCCAGCAAGGAGAAGAAGCATTTCATGCAAACTCCTGTGGAAATGCTGCCTCATCAAGCCTCCATGTTGGCTGGAGTCAAACAAAGCCGGCCTCACTCATCAGGGAGGGGAGAGCCTGGGAACTGGGGAGGCTTTACTTGGCTGGAATCTCTGTTGCTGCAGAATTGGTTAGTGTTTCTTTCTGCCTCTTGAATAATTGACACACTCTACAGCAGCCTTGGAAGACTCTAGGTTCAGCACGGGTAACCTGCACATTGGGTCTAGAAGACAGCCCTCCCACAGCGAGCAAACAGGGAATGAGGCTGCAAGGCCATCTCCTAGCACTGCCACCCATGCACCTCTGGCAGAGCAGCAAGGTCATTGCTTTGGGAACATGGGCCCAGTTCAATCACCCTTACACAGCAAAGCTGGGTCTCCAGTTTTCACAGGGGATCCAGAAAACAAGGTATAAATATTTGTAGAGATATACACATGTAGAAGCATATAATGAAATTGTCTTACATTTCAGCAAATGTGTATTTGCCTTGTAAGAGCTCTTGCTCATCTTGACAAGTGGTTTTCAATCCATCTCTTCCAGAAGCTGTAGAGCAGAAGCTTTTAATTTGTCCTCATCCCTGGTCTTCTGGTCCTGCTTCAGTTAAAGGGAGCACACAACAGAAAGAAGCTGTGCTCTATATTTAATGCCTTATTCACCTATTCACACACACATTAGTTGCATTTAGTGAGAAGTCTGTCTTTCATGCAGTTGGAAAACTTTCAAGCAACTTCCCCAGAGCTTTGTATCAAGTGGATGGGTACGTTCCCCTCATGGCCATCAGTGCTCTCTGCCCACCCCTGAAGGTGCCCAAGGCCAGGTTGGACAGGGCCCTGTGCAGCCTTTTCTGGTGGGTGGCAGCCCTGCCCATGACAGGGGGTTGGGACTGGGTGGGCTTTAAGATCCCTTTCAACTCAAACCATTCCCTGCTTCTGTGTTGCACACCTCACCTCTAGTACAACTGTTTCTCACAGCAGTTGTCACCTCTCCCTGCCCTTTAAGGTTTGCAGTCCTTCCACTGCCTGCAGTTCTGCTGTGCCACAGTAGTGGCCACTTTGCAATTTCCTAATCTTTTTCGAAAGGCTTAAAGCAATGGTGTTGCTAACTCACTTTTCTGCAGGGAGGCTTCTAGACAGGAGCAGCACAGCATCTTGCTTCCCCCTCTCCAGGTTCAAAGGCTGGCAAAAGACCCTGGTTCCAAGCAGCTGATGCAGGTCCATGGAGCTCTGCAGGGCTCTGTTCCTGATGGACACTTTCCATGAAGCATCACAAAGCTCCCAGCAAGGATGCACTGGAAGAGGCAATTGCAACCTCTGTGCAATCCCTGTACGTATTTCGGAGCACCATCTGAGTCCAATCCAGGTCTGCATATGCAAATAAATACTTTGTAAAATTAGAGTTACTCCTGGCTACATACAGACTGTAGCTATAACTGGAACTACAGATTCATATCACCAAAGGCCTCTTGCAAGGCTATATTAAAACTGTATTTTAGAGACATAAAACCAGCATGCAGACAGCGACTGCTGGGGCTCACATGCTATTATTACCTTGGGTGCTCAAGAATAAAATGAGTTGTAAGAAAATTCAGACGTTGATCAAGTACACCACCCTGACTATAACTGTGCACACAGGACACATAGCTGGATTCAGGATGGCAGCATCCTCTCAAGAATGCCAGGCAAGAAAACATCAGAGCTAGAAGGAAACATAATTCTCAGCTGTACATGGTTAAGTAAACGTACACCTGGAGGCTATCTACTTTGTTAGAGCTATTTCTTTTGTTGAAAAGCCTAGAAAAATCATCTTTATGCTGCTTCTGCTTTTGACTGCTCAAAATAATGTTTAGGGTAAAATCTGTCAGTTAAGGGGAGAATTTTGCTACTGCTTGCAGTGTGGGCTGGATAGCATAGGCTTTGCACACACAGTGTCATTTAAAAGGCACACCACTTTTAACTGTGGTCCCTGACACAACCTTGCAGGCAGACATTTCTACTAAGGCTTGTAAACCAGAAAAAAAAAACAAAAAAACAAAAAAACACAAAAACAAACAAACAAAAAAAACACTGAGGAGACCCTAGGAAAGTCAGTTTAACCATCTGGTTTCTGGAGAATTAGCAGACAACTCTTTCAGTTCAGGCCAACCTTGCCCAGAAGCTGCTGGGGTCCCCCAGTAGAACCACACGCAGGTGTGCAAAGCATCCTACAGCCTGGCCAGTCCAAGGCACACCAGGAAAACACTGTTAATTTTTAATCTGTTTCTTCTCTGTTTCAGGCCATGTGATCACGTCCCTGTTGCTTGTGAGCTGCTTATTGGATCACTCTTGTTATTCCTTTGGAGAAATGTTGTTTTGGTAACCTGGTTTAATCTAAAGCAGAGCAAGTTTGACAATGCTCTTCTCACAGACCTTTTTTAAAAGTTGCCTCAGAGATCTGATGGTATCTTATCAAGTGCGTGCTACCCTGCTGCTTATTGCTTGAAATAACGTAGCAACTTAAGATCCTGGAAATTTCTACTCCACTAAAAAGTGTTGTAATCGGCTCAATAATTATAGGAAACATAGAATAACAGACAAGATTATCACATGTACTCTGTAGTGGTAGGACACAAAGCTAAGAGTCACATTAGGTGCTCCAAGAAATCTTAAGAACATAGATTAGAAAGCATGAGAGTCCTTATCTAAATGGATATATCTTGCTTTCCTCTTTTCAGACAGAATTAAAGTCATTCAAAGCTGAAATTATCAGTTCACCTCAGGAGGCAAAGCATTAAGTAATGGAAATAAAACTCTCACAGCAAGAGGCAGGAGTTGTAATCTGGCACTTCTGAGCACAGGGCTCTGTGCACAAGGAACAACAACGCTGATGACTCCTGCTGATGGTCAGCTCCTTCAGTGGAGGGGACTGCAGAGGTCTGTAACCAGTCATTTCCTAAGAAAAAATGTCAACTGCGAATTTTATGTGAGAGTCTCTTTCAGTCATGGTATTTCCAATGGAAACCATAACTACAGGTACAGTAAAGAAAACCAAGAAAAAGAATATATCTGAATATCTGGAAGTACTCAAACCCCGCCTGGACAAGCTCCTATGCAACCTCCCATAGGGATCTGCTGTAGCACTGGGGTTGGATGTGATGACCTCCAGAGGTTCCTTTCAGCCCTTGTGATTCTGTGAAGAAACAGAGACTGGGGATGTAAAAGCAAATCAATAACGAAAGAAAGAAATAGCTTTCTTTATTGGAAACTGCTAATAGAATGATAATTTCTTCCACCTTACACAGTGGGTATATTTCTATAATTGCAATTTACTTGAAAGTTGCTTGGGTTACAGTGACACCTTATGGTAGTTTTATTGTATTTTACAGGTCGTTTGGAAAGTTAAGATCTCATAAAACCTTTAAAGCCTGTCACTACCAGTGAGGATCTGCTCTGATATTTTTAGAAAGCTTTTTCCTTTAAGTTACTCAAATACATGCTTAGAATATATTGTAAATTACTTAAAAAACATTGAATAGCTAATATTTATTTAGCTGTTTGTGTACTTGTGCATAGGTAGGAAAATATTTTTTCACACTAGGAGCCAGCTCCCAGTCTACCAAGCAACTGCAGTGGTCTCCAGGTAGTGATGTGAGTGCAGGGAGCTTCAGAGATCCAGGACAAAAGCACATCTGTCTCTAGCAGCAGGAGAAGAACATCAAGTGAATCACTTCTTGTGTAACCCCCCACAAATTGCTCATTTCTTACACCTCACATTCCTCGCAGCTGCAAATTTGATAGGGTAACACAGCTCTATAAACACTGACGTAAGAATGATTAATCTAAAGCTTTGGTGTACTATATACTCAAAAGGAGGGAGTAGAGATACTAAGCAAAGGGATGAAGTGGAGACATACTTAGCTGCCAGCATCAAAGTGTCCCAGGCAACGAACAATGAAATGCAAAGTTCTTCAGCTTTTCCTGTTTGACACATAGGTTAGCTGCATTAATGAAAGAATTCATGAAATTGTGATTTCTAAGCCACTGCAAACCAACCCAGAACATCTGGATTACAGCACTTTCTTGCTCAAGATACAGACAATAGTTATGGATCCAATCAGTGCCTAAGAACAGAGGGGATGAAGAGAACCACTAGAACAGTAAAAGACACTCAAGTCAGACTTCATGACTGTGATTTTCATCGTGGGGTGCTGTTGAGTTTGTCTTCACTGGAACTTTACTCTCTTCTCTCCTATGACCAGTGAATGAAATCTGGCATACAAGAAGGCTGTCCTCCCTGCTGTACTTTCCTCTCTTACCAGCCCCAGTCAAGGATGATCCTTCTAAGCAGATGAGATCTCTGACATCTCATACTTGATCAATTAATGCCATTGAAAAATTTGAACATTACCTTACTTCAAAGTGCTGGTAAACTCATGAGCCTGACAACGCAGCATATCCTGAAACCCAAGTTCAAAGTAAGTGATGTTTTTTAAGAAATGAACAGTAAAAATGAGAATTTAGCTCACTATGTGGCATCAGAACGCCAATTTCAAACATGGGCTTAGCGTGCTTTCAGAAAAAGTAAATGTTAATGTCAGAGATATCCTCTCTCTCAGTTCTTCCCCACAACTTTCATTCTTCCCATGAGGGAAATATATGATCAAATTTCACAGGAACCACTTAAAGAAATAAAATTAAAATTATGTTCCATAAACTATAATTCAAACAAAATATAAAGTGATAAAGTTTTCCACAGAAGTTAGTATTTTATGGAGATTTAAAATAAAATTATCTTCCAACACAAACATATGAAAAGTTCATTTATTTCCATAGGCAACCTCATTCACAGTACAAAGTGATAAGAATTTCTCAAAACAGTCACTGTACCTTTTACATATTTTAAGTAACTGATCTAAAAGTTGATACAAGAATAAATTTGTTTTTGAAGAGCTGTCCATTAAATTGGAGATACACCAATGCCATGCTATGACAGTTCTAATCATGAATCACAGCTGACACTACAGTAACACTACTTTATAAATGAGGATCTTCATGTTTTACAATCAAAACATAAAATTGCCACTAGTACAGAGACTGTACGATTAGACAAATAAACAAATATTAAATATTTTGCACAAGGCCTGAGTTCACTATAACATATTTTGATTTACAACTTCATCTCAGAAATCTGTACAGCAGTTAGAATTGTTTCAGAGAACTCAAAGACGATACAACTTCACAGGCTTGTATGTTCAGTTGATAGAGGTGTGAGGCCTGGAAGGCAAGAGGATTTGGTGTATGAATCCAAGGTTTTACTGCCTTGCATAATTTCTTTGTAAAGCAGTCAAAACCTACTGGAAAGATAGATACAAAGCAGGACCTCACATGAAAATCAGCTCAATCATCTGAAAATCTCCAGACAGGTTTCCTCACAGCTATTTCAGAATAAAAGTTCATATTTGAGTATATAAAATGCAGCATATCTCTTAACAAAAAACATAAAAGGGTTATGTTATGTGTAGAGCAAGATATTTCTGTATTCCCCTTCCTTACATTTCTTTAGTTGGAAGTGGCACAAATTAGTGATATTACCCTCCTCTATAAAAAACTCATCAATGAACAAAAATCACTGTAAAAACGAGGGACTCAGTCTTCATAAACTTACCTTTTAAAAACCATTCTTTTCTGCTCAAATCATGTAGGTACGGGCAGACTAACGGAATGAATTTACAATACATAACAAAGCAGCATATAATTGTTTGCCCAAATGGAAGCCTTGTAGAATTTGAATTAAATTTTAAACTAATTTTTTTTTTCCTTTGCTCTCCTGGTATACTTGAACTGAAAAAATCTATAGTCTTGTAGTCTAAATACAAACTTACCTATCTGTAGACATATACACAAAAGGGGTTACAATACTAAAGCTACCACATTTTCCTTACTCTAAGGTGCCACTGGGATATTTATGGAAATACATGTGAAATAGACGTTTCTACAAACCTTAACAGAAAAGTTTTAAATCATTAAGACTTAGGTGCACAATGTTTCAAGCATTCAAAAACTCAACCTTTTACTTGGAGTACTCAGCACCTGGGCAGACCTGTAAGGCCTCAACTTCCCCATGCCATTTCTAATTCACATCACCATGAGAGAGGAAGACATACAGTACTCAGTAAAACAAACTAGGAAACATCCTACCTCTGTTCTCAGTAAAATTTCTTACTTTGTCTCCCATACTGTTGGTGGATTCACTAACTTTCAAAAGATTGGTACTGCTCTTCAGATAAGAAGGCTTCACAGGCCTTACTATGCCTTATCCACAAAATGAGTGGGGAAAAAAACCAGAAAATCTGCTTCTTCCTCCATCCTTGACATGACACTTGAGCCATTTCATTTCCGCTTCTCTCCTTTTGAGAGAAGCAGGCCTATGGCCTACTAAGCAAACTACTCAGTAGGCAACCAGTTTCAAGGTTCCTCTCAATCAGCCCCAGTAGTGTAGGTTTCTCAGGCCTCTTTAATACCATCCTTCCATCTACAGAATTAATTTTCTAAGACTGGGTTTTTAGAGAATGCTTCAGAGGCTTCCACACTTCAAGAATTTTGAATCAACAGTTCTAATATGGAAAAACTGCTGTCTTGGTACGAGAACATTCATTTAACATACACCAGAGCAGCCAAAGGACAACTGATGCTTATGCTTAAGATATGCAGCAATTTCTACTTCTCTTCTTTGCATTTCTCCTTTCGTTGTAAACATTTCATAGACAAATCAATTAAAAAACATTTCACCCTTCTTGTGTTTGCTAATCCTTTACAAATTAATGGGAAGTAAGAAGGAGGGCCAGGCAAGCAAAATGGGTGTGCAGGGCAGAGGCTGTATGGTGACGATTCAACCAGTCAGCTTCCGCACTTTTTCCTTTAAATTAGGTTGAATACAAAGGGTAGAAATTTTGTGTAACTTACAGAATTGTCAGATAATGAAGACACATTTTATACCAGGTTACTTTTCCAATAAAGAATTTGCAATTTCTTATACAGACACCACTTTTGAACTTGTGTTATCCATTTTGTTTTGCATTAGGGCTGAACAGTCCACTCTACTTCAGGCCAGTTGAAATGTAGCACTGTTTTTCATCCAAGTCAAGAAATAGAAGGCCACATTCTGTAATACGGTTCCTTCCTCCTACTCCTTTCCACAAACTTAGAAGGATCTGAAGCACAACCATTGCTTTCAAACACTGGTGTTCACTCTGGCCATAATATAAGTCTTTCATCCTCTTGCAGGGCTTCAGAATGATGATGTGCAAGTGAATACATGAACTGGACAATGCTTTCTAAGGAAAGGCTATTGTAGCTGGAGCCAAGTGGCACACGGCCTTGGTGACTTACCTCTTGAAACTCCTCTTCCCTTCAAGTTAAGCAGAAACAATTGAGATGTTCAACATTCAGTTCTCTGACACACTAAATAGGAAGTATGTGCAAAAAAGAGGGATATGATCCTCTGATTTTAACTGAAATTACTTCTCCAATTTTATTTTTTAATAACTGGAAAAAAATGCTACAATTTTTCATAAGCTGTTTTCTTTGTTTCTATTCATCTACTCTGATCATTCTGAAAACTGAGGCAAACAAAGAAATCAAAATTATGTGTGGAAATGTGAAATAAAAAACATTTTATATTACTTGAGCCACATAGAAATATTATTCCAACACATCAGCATCGTAAAAAAGAACCTCAGTTTTATCTTATAGGATATTTTTTGCTTTGTTCTTACCAAATATATTCTTCAACAGTAGATGCCAAAAGTATACGCCTCAAACCCCAGAGTTCAGCAATCTTATGCATAAAATTTGATCACAATATAATCAAAATTTTTCAGTCAATTTTCTCTCCATAAATTAAATCTAAATGAAGTTCTGAAATCTCCCCAGGACAGGAGGATCAGCAGCTGAAAAGCACGATCAGGACACTGATATTTAAGACTGCCTTTACCATAGATATATTAATTGAATACACTGTAGAGTCCCAAGAGATGTTACTTTGAATATAACCTTCTTTTCCAAATAATTTAGAGGAATACAGATTCAAGTAATTTTTCAAAGTCTTGACTTAAGTTATCCTAACAAAATGTAGCTTTCAAAAAGTTGATGTAAAGGAAGACAGTGTGAGGGAGAGTATAGAGTACTAGTAACTTTAAATGAATTTAAATAATTTAACAGTTCTAGCATTGTTCTTAGGTTTACACAGATACCTTAATATAAGCTATGATGTTTACCATGAATATTAACAGCACATAAGCATCACAATGTGTTAGGCTTTGTTTTCTAAAACATGATTTCACTGATCCCAGGTATTTTAAAATAATAGGGCTAAGGCAGCAGCTACAATACATAGACAATTATTTAGGAAATATGCTTAATGCTATTACCGCTTAGAATTGTGAAAGTATAACAAAATACATGTCACATTTACAGCATAAGGCCCTTTGGTTTCTTAAGCAGCAAATGAAAGAACAATTTCTTCAGTGAAAGGCTTTGAAAAATAAAGCATGTAGGCTTTCCATAAAAAAGTAACTAGTACTTTCCTTCTCGAGATAGCCAGCTAGAGTCTCCAAAATATTACATAAGAAAGTTCCTGAAATACTGAGGAAAGAAGTTAAAGCCCAACAGTAGTATCCGACAAAGCAGAGATTCTATCATGGGCAAGCTGAACGTCTACCTTCTGCAAACTAGAACAAACTACTGCTTCTTTTTCTGGAGAGCTTTATTAAATTTGGAGTAATACAATAAAAAGGATCTGAAATATCTCTGTATTTATCATATATTCTAGAGCTTACAAATCTGTATTTGAGAACTTACTTCATATTAATCTATCCTTCATAAGGACTTGAGTTAAAACAAAACTAAAATGAAATAGTTTATTCTAGTCAAGGCAATTTATGGCAGTCTGCTTTTTCACAAAGCCATGTGAAACTTCTAGGCAGGCAACTCTTTCTCATCTTCCCAACAGTGTCCAAACCAAGTAATTCAAGACATTTCTGTTACCAAACCAACTGTAAGAAATTGGGGCAGTCAACATTGAATTTTACAGACATTTTTTTCTGGGAATTTCTGTAACTACTCATACTGTTCTTTTCTTCCCTCCCACCAGTCAAAAGCAGTATCAAGCAAACAAAAACTATTCTGAAATGAATAGCAAATGTGACTGAATCACGACATGTATTTTTAAATCCTGCTTATATGTGGCTTTTGCCATGGAGTTGGTAACAAGGATCTGATGTTATAAAACAGGTTGTCAAGTGTAGCAGAATTTTCCCACTGCCCAAAATTTGCACAAAATTTTAAAATCACTTAATCTTGTTGTTTACTACCACATCAATTCTAATTATCTCACAAGTGAAGAAAGGCAAAATACTTTTTCATAGTGTCTCACACAGTTATCAGGTAGAGATATTTCTATGTAACGTGACTACCAAAACATTCTGTGTCAGCATAAGAATTCACTTTCTGCAAACTGTCATGGGATATAATAACAGTTGGTACCAAATTCAGATGACATAAATCATTAACAGTAGTTGAATTCAGCAGGCATCAAAAAGACTGATCCACAAGATAGGACAGCACTAAGTTGCATTTCTTAGTGTTATTATCCCCCTAAACATTTCTATTTAAGAAATGCAGTTTTTTTTTTTTTTAAATTCAGGAATTGTGAATCCACTTCTTAATAATTTTTAAACATTTAGCTCCTTTTTCAATTGAATTTATGCATCCTACCTTCAGTGCTTTGAAGCTGGGTAAAAAGATGGGAAATCTTTAGCACGCAAGATGACTTTGCACTTGCACAATTCCACTGCAGTACCAGGTGAATGCAAAAATCAGTCTTTTTTCCGGTGCAGAAATCTTTACCTTGCTGGATGAACTTTCCCCAAACCATGCTTTTATCATTAAAAAGATGTTAATCAGCTTACCCACAATTCAAATTATATCAATCGTTGGAGAAAAAAAAAAAAAAAAAAAAAAGACACATTACCCAAAAAGATCTTTTAAGTCATTACTAGCTGAGCTGCTGTTTGTCATTGTGTTTGCTGGTTGTGCAAAGTTCTGAGGAGCAAAGAAAGGATTACCCTGTATACCAAAGCCAGTCTGTCCTATCATGTTCATCTGAGGCCCCATGACTGAACTGCTCACACTTGGAGACCCTTGTGGGGACACAAACTGATTAACCCACTGGTTTGATTTCTGTTGAGCCAACTGTTTCATACTAACTTTGGGTTTTTGAGGACCAAAAAGATTATCTAAAGCAGACATATCTGGGGGTCTATTTGGTTGTGTCAGCGGAGAGATCGCAGATGCAGCACTCATAGGACTGTAATTTGGCATATTGGCAGTTGGTACGATGCTCATCTTGGTTGCTCCTGTTGCGCTTGGACCACTGAAGAAATTCTGAGCAGAGGGACCACTTCCCATATTGAATCCAGCAGTCTGAAAACCCATATTAGTATTTAGTCCATTTGTCATATTTCTCTTTGTGCTGTCAACAGGTGATGAAAATCCCATTCCAACACCCATACAAGAGACAGAAGAGAAGCTGTTTGAAGATGCCACTTTAGCTTTGTTGATAGAATGGCTAGTCAAAGATGACATACTGTCTATTAAGGTATCTGTCAAGTCTTTTGTCTGCAAAATAGATAAAACTTAGTTAAATATATGTCCTGTACATACGTGCTAGCAACAGTTTTTAATCACTGCTCCCACGGAACTGGCACTCATTTTTTCCAGAAATTCTCATTTATTGCATAGAATTGGGTATGAACTGTAAACTAATTCACCTCACGTATAATTATTTTCAGTCTTTGCTACTTGGAACTAATTGTTTTGCAGCTTCAGCTTGACAACTACGACTATACAGCAAATACTATTAGGCATATACTGAGTATACCGTTTGCTTGCATGCCCCATACTCAACTCCACGCCCTGTATATTATTTAGGTAAACTGTTTTGAGCAAAATCTTCTTTTTCTATCTGCTTTTCTCATATCTAACACAATGGCCATCCAGTAAAAACAATGTCTTTGGAAACTACTGCACTTTAAAAAAGTGGGAAATATTGCTAATGATACAAATACAGGACAAATTGCAATTTAGTTTTTCAAAACTGTAACACTGTACTGCAGGTGAAAACAAAGATGACTGGTAGCAGAAAAAAACTGCTAAAAGCAGGCAGTAAGTGAAAAAAAAAACCATTACAGCAAAGTATTATATTGTTTCTACTGGAACTGCATCTCACCTGTTTCACTGGAGGTGTTACTGAAGTTGCTAGTGGCTTAAGAGGTTGTTGGCTTTTCAGTTTCTGTGCCTGTTCCTGTTCTTTAGCTAACTTTTGCTTCTCTTCAAGTGTAAGTGATGCCTTTAAAAGAGAAAGTACTAAGTTGAACACTATAACTACTTGTTGTGTTTTTGATTTTTTTTTTTATAAATAGCACTGTCATTTCAGAGCAAAAAGTGGATAAGCACATAGTGATAAAAAATATTTAAAGCAAAAATAATAGCGAAAGCAGCATGATGAGAAATTCTGGGCAGATCTCAAATAAAGTAGCTTTTCAAAAAAGTCATTTCAGCTTTGACTTTTAAATATTGGGTGTAAGAAGAACTCTTCGCAGTTTTTGTTTTCATATGATTACCCACTGGCACTTGATACAGAATTTCAACTGACAGTGTTGTTTATTTTAAGATCGCTTAGATCTTTCAGGATTCTAATTCTACTTTCTCTGACAAATGATAAAATTGTAAAATCATTGCCCCTTAGACTAAAATTAGGAAGAGAATTCAGATGGCAGAAATGATTCAGAAACAGAAGTGATAAACTACCTATAATCTGGGAGAGTGACTTGTTGATAGCCATGGCTAACAGCAATGAAAATAATTTTATCACTGAATACTAACCATAATCACAGGCTGTGTCATGACATGCTTATTCTTTGTTTCTTATACTTATCCTCATACTGGCTGTTTTCATTTAACTTTGAATTTTTAGACTAGCTGTTGTAGTCAGCTACCTTATGAAATTCTGTTTTTGGTCTCAACCTCCATTTGTGATTTTACAATGAAGTTGTCTGACCATTTTGATTTGGCAAACTAAATCCACTGTTGCAGCTTCAATTTAATTCATATCCGTAATTAAAGAGGAATGACCAAAAAACATATTATCCTAATCACTGACTTCCTTGTTCAGACAAGAGCTGTTTTCAAGAAAAGACTTTCACAGAAATTCAAAGATGCTATTTGAACATTTTTCGGTGGATCTTCACATGTGACTGGGTTACACAGTGCTGTACTCTACAGAAACAGTTTTTCTTGTAAAGCTTTAAATACAGTAAATATGTATACATATTCTTTTCATGTAGCCATACCAAACTTATATTAGACAAAAAGATGTAAGAATTCCAGAACAAAGAAAAGCATACCTTTTTCTGTACTGATGACAACTCATTTTCTTTACTATCAGGTCCGCTAGTTAGAAGGTCAGTTCCAGTATTATTGAATACCTTGTCAATCTGTTTAAGGTCAAAGAATCAACACTAAGTTATTTGAATGACTGTAACTGTAGGTAATGTAAATACTATGTGATATTAAATTTCAAATTTCTATGTTTAAGTAACACAATAAAATACTGACTCTTACCTGATTATTTGTACTGCTAGATCTTGCCTCTTCAGACACGCTCATTTGATTAGCTATATCCAAAGATCTATATGGTGCAGAGTACAAATATTAAAAAAAAGGAAACTTTACAGTTACATCCACTACATTAATTTAGCAGCACAGATTTAAAAACAAACAAAATGCTATGAGAGCACTGTCATATTCAGAATGCATACTGTGTTCTCAACACCTACAGAAAAGTAACTACTCTTGGTGTACAGATGTAAGGTATAACTGTACTGGTGGAACTCAGTATAGACTTTTATATTTAATGAATTTCTTAATTAATAAAACAAATTGTGAGTGAACAGTGTAAAGGAAAGGATTTTACACTATAAAAAACAGACATCAAAATAATACCATTATTCCACAACTAATAAATAGGTGCTAACAATTGCACTTATTTGAAGTAATTCTCAACCACTGAACTAAGAAGTATGTACATTTTTATTGCTGTGGCTAAAAGTTTTCTCACATTTTCCTAAACAAGCAAAGAAAACCCCCGAATTTTATCTCTGCTCACTTAGTCCATCTCTAACACACCCACAAACACTTACTTCTGTTGTTCTTGCATGACATGAAGTTGTTCAAGTTTTGTTTTATGCTCTGCCTCCAATCTATTAAGCATATCTTTTATAACACAAATAAAAGAATTGAACTGTAAAGGAAATGTACAAGAAGTTTGGATTTTGCAGTGACAGAATTCAGACGTATAACCTAAAAGGTAGTCTCTCATGAAACTTGCAATATACAATGTGAGATAAACTACAGGCTTTTAAATAATTTACAATCTGGCTTCACTATCTTGCGTTAGATACTTGGCTATCAGCAGAGTGTATACTGAAAAAGTGAAAATAATGTATCACTAAAAAAAGGACAACATTACAACAGAAGCGAGACAACTCAGACAAAAAAAAAAAACCCAAACCACAAACAGATGAATATTACCAGATTAATTCTCCAAAAAAAATCCTATTAGGTATCTTATTTCCTAATTATTCCATACAACACTACTACATTTTTACATTACCTACAACATTCACAAGCAAAACTAAGGGAAGAAATACTAAGATTGTATTTTAGCTTTTAATTTCAATTGCCATTATGCTAGTTGTTCACTTCTTTTGCAGGCTATTTGGAAGGTGACAGTATTCACTTTGAAATTTTATACTAGATTAGTAAAATTGACTGCAAAATAACAACCCTTAGACATGCAAAGAGTAATACTAGAAGAGGATTTATTTCTTTTTTTTTTTTACAGTAAAGAGACCTATAGCAATGTATGAGTTTTCCAGTGATAACAGTTTAAAACTATCCTCTGACAATTTATCAAGTAAAAGCATGCAAAATATTTCTGTTCCTACCTGATTGAGATTAAGATTATTCTCAATACTAAGAGGAATTAGATGGGGCAATACTCTTCCTGCAAGTTGTTCTTTGGTAATTCCCAGCTTCTTATGAGTAAATGTACATTTGTAAATGCCTGCCATACAACATCAAAATAGAAAACCCGTTAAATTTTGTAAATAATGTAAAAAACATTCTAAGTCGTACTCTCTACATGTATAAATCATCTGAATATACATAGGTTCTAAGTTACTACAAACTGACAAATTGCAACCAAGAAACCAATCTCCATTAACTAAGCCCATGTTCTCACCTGGCACTTTAAGCGACTAGGAGTAATTGTCATGCTACTATAACTTACACCCTGAATGCATTTTACAAAGACTTCTACCTAAAGGTTTGGGGCTGTGTTATACATAGGATCAGAGATCATGAGACATATTTTCTTTATTCTAAAAATCACTTTAAAAAAAAAAAAAAAAAAAAAGAGAATAGTGACATGGACAAGTGATACAGCATCAAGCATACCAGTTCTATAGAGTTTCTGGCAGGAGGATTCCTCTGTTTAAACAGTTGATGTCTGGTGGCAAACACTGAACATACTGGCACAGTAGAGGAAGAAGCTTTCCTCACTTTCCATGGTTAGTATTAGAACAGAGCAGTCAGAGGGCCAAAGAAGGTATCATGCACAAGATGGAAAGTGTGATTCCAAGAAAAATGGGAACCCTCCTGTATTAAATTGCTTTCAGCCCTTCATTTCCAACAGCTGTACTCAACTAGAGTTCAGGAATAATATAACTAAAGTAAAAGATACACTGCCTCTTATTCTCAGACAATAAATGTAAGAGTTAGAAATTAGGAAAGTAAGGGAGAGAGAATATCTCTAAATTATTACAGATAAATGCTCTCTTGCTGACTTCAAGCAAATTAATAGTGCTCCCATCACATTTGTTACTGTGATGTCACAGCTTAATGAGGGTTATTGTCCAGACAGTTCAACTATCACAAATGGTCATCTGTCTACCTTTTTGCTGCCACTAAGTGAAATGGTCACTGCCCTCCACACTTGGCCACTCAGTCATACCTCTTTCTTGGTCATTGATCAGCTGGTCTCCTTTAATACTCAAGCTATTAAAAGCATGCATCCTAAATTGGCCACACACCAGAGTGGTGCTAGGAATGCTTAGCTCAGCACTGGAGGCCCCCCCTTCAGAAGTAACGAGCCATTAGATTTTCTCAGCTGTTTTGTGAAACCTCACCCAGACTACACTGCATTTTAGTGCAAAGGCAGCAACGTTTGCTTAAAAGTCCAATAAAATGAGTCTGACAAAACCTGCAGTAAAGAACAACAGATCTGTACAGCAATGATTTACAGCATCTAACCTGCAAGAGCAGGCAATAACAACACCTTAAAAGCTCCAGCCAAGTGCTCAGGATTTGAAAGAGGACAGATCGCATACTCTTCTGGGGAAAGAAGCCTCCGACACCGTGTGGGCCATATAATCCATGAAACTGCCACAGCCCAAGGATAGCAGAGTACTCTGAAGTGCACTGGGCCTTGAAGACTACAAATATATGTACTAGAGATCAGAAGTACCAGCAATACATAAAGTAAATGAACAGGGACACACTTACGAAGCAGAGACAATTAGTTTTTAATAGTCATAATAGCAATATGCTACGGAAATACTATCAATGATTAAACAAACTCTCTGAGATTTACAAAATCAAAAGCATAAGAGAGAGGAAAGTTTAAATTATTAATTACCTAAAATTCCCATTAGTACTGCAGGTTCCTTGGATGGAATTTGTTGTAGAAAAGGTAGAATATCATCAAGAACGAACCATTTATCTAAGTACTCCAAAATCTTTCCTAAGCAGACTAGTGAGTTTACCCGGACCTCGGAAGAATAAGAATTAAACAAAATCTTAACCATGCTTTTATCTTAGAAGCTACAAGATCCTTAAGTAGAGAAGTGCTTTTCTGCAAAACAGGCATTACTAGCATATAGTACTCAGAAACACACATTAGCAATTGCTATATTAACAACTTACTGTTGTTAACATTATTTTAAAAATTCCTAAGTTTAGAAGTAAATTGTGTTTTGAATTTGAAAAAAAGAAGAAAACTCAAAAAAAAATCTGGGCATGCTGTTTGTGTTTCCTTTGAAAACACAACAGCCAAAAAGCCAAAGTAATGAAAGGCAACAACATTTTCTGAGGACCAAGAAAAAGATAAGATTTCAGAATACTTACAGCAAGAGAAGAAGTTTGCAAACATGCAGTTTTAATTCTTGGAATTAATGAATTTTTCATTGATGGGTAATCTATTAAATTGGCAAATGTGGGAATTATGTTTAGGCAAAGCTCCTATAAAAAAAAAATTCCACATTAGTTTAATGTTCCTCATAAGTTTAAATACGATTTCCTATTATAAAACTAGTACTAATATTACTCAAGATTGAAATTAGCTTGAAATGTCCCCCTAAGCTTTCAATTTAGTGAAATGTTCAACTAAGTAGACTCATTTAAAAATACCTAAAACAATAAAACATAATGTTACGAAGATAGAATTTGGAAAACGTATTCAAAAGCATATTCATACATTGTAATAAGATACTTGGATAACAAGAATATCTTGCATTTTCACAAAGCACCTTTGTGCTTGTGTATATATATGTTTTATTACAAGACAATCATCGAAGTGCATTATTTTTCTACAGAAGTCAAGCAAATCTGACTACAAATAACATTATGCACCAGTAAAATGACACACTGAAAGATAAAAGAGCATATTTAATCAACAGAAAAAAAATTACTCAATTTCAGCCCAATCTCAAGACGTAAGAGTGATATTTACTATAGACTGCAAGCAAATATCTGATAACCAAATTACTACTGCAGAGAAATCTCAGGCCACATCTGTTTATCAAAATTCTTCTTTAATTAATATTATGTTTATGTCCCTGCTCCCACTTGTGAATGTCTAAATGGGCATTAATTCCGAGCTGATTTCACTCCCAGAGCAAGCTAACTCCAGTGGAAAATTTGCAAAAATCAAAACAAAAACAGCAAAGTTAGAAATATATAGAAAGCACAAAGAGAAAAATTAAAATAAGGATATATAAAAATGTCACCAGAAATTATACTAGCATGATCTTACAGCATATTGTGTCTTTCAAAGTAACTATCTTGCCAGTGGAATCCCAGAACAAGCCATCTATCACTAACTGGTAAACACTGGTATCACTAACTGGTGCTGGAACCGGCTGCCCAGAGAGGTTGTGGATGCCCCATCCGTGGAGGTGTCCAAGGCCAGATTGGATGGGGCCCTGGGCAACCTGGTCTAGTATTAAATGGGGAGGCTGGCAGCCCTGCATGTGGCAGGGGGGTTGGAGGTTCATGGTCCTTGAGGTCCCTTCCAACCCGGGCCATTCTGTGATTCTGTAAGTTAGTGCATGTATGTTTTCTGCAGAGGTAAGACACAATAAAGGTACATTCAACTCTTTGCTATGGTACTTAGTAAGAATTTAGGATACGGGTGTTGGAGCAACAGTCAAATGGTTACTCTGGAAAATCAGGGAACTAAAGTTTATTTTAATATGCCAAATTGTTCTTAAATAAAACATTATTCTCTTTCAACATTCAAGTATATTACACAGCTGTATCCTTTGGGTTTTTTTGCCCTCATTCAAGTAATCAGACAAAAAGTTAGTATATCTGAAAGAAAGAGGAAAAACCTGTTAAGCAATGTTAAATAAAGGCTGCAATTACTATACCTGGATCTGAATTGAAGGTGCTTCCAGGGCTCTATAAACCATTGGTAGAACACTGTTCTTTATTTCGTCTGGTGGAGTTTTGGTTAGAAGTAAGTCCATCTTTTGCAGGAAGATCAGTAAAATCTATTAAAAGAAGGACAGTTAGGAAGTTAAAAGGTTAAGTTGTGAGTGCATCTTTCTGGAGTTAAAAGTGCATTGCACCATAACATTAAAACTTCAGAAGTTTTCTTGTAACTCAGTAAATGTAATCACTTACCATGTTGCTTGCCTGAAGGCATGGAAAACAAAAAACACTTTGACATATTATTGCATTTTTAAAACAGCGAATACAGATCAAACAAAATATGTTTTCTAGACTAGTACTTCTGAAATTAGAAATCATAACAGCTGAGGAGGGCATTCTTGTTTCTATTTACAACTTTTTGGTTTTTTTAATTAAAATCAACCATATACATTCTTTGGAGACATCACTATCGAAAAAGGTAAGTCCCCCCCAAAAAAAACTAAACTCCACCAATAAAAGCTGCATTCCACCTGAATCTAAAATCAAAACTGGGACCTGATGACATGAATATTACAGCTACTATATGGACATAAAATAGCTTTATTATATTTCATATTAGAAATGTCTATCATAAAAAGAAAAAAATCTCAAGCACCAAACAAAACAACACCACAAACTCACAGCACATTTAGCTAAAAAGTAACACTCTGATGGCACATTTGCAAAGTGAGATTCATCTTGGTTAGATTAGCCATCTAAAAGCTAGCTGATAAAATGAATTACTTATCCAAGCTAATTCTCATTTCAGAGAACTCTGCAACTAATTTTGAAGGAAACTATTTGAGTAAAGTAAGACAAGTTTACAGGGACTGACTCTCCATCAATATCCAACCTCTTTTTAGAAAACAGGTTGGACTAGGAGGAAAAATTGTGATAAATGGTGTCACATTCATAAAAAGCCAAGTATTTCACTGCAGGAAATGATTTCAATGCTCAAGTCTTAAAATACATAGCAATCTGCGTTGTTGTGGGTCAGATAAATAGAAGCATCAGAATGTAGAAATGTAAGCATATCAATGTAAAATACAAGTTTTCTCCTTTCATTTTCTTTCTGCTACAGGATAGAATATTAATTTGCAGTGCTCCAGGTACCTCACAGTAACTTCAAGACCATCATATGAACAGTTTAACTAATTATTCCATTTCAAGGTTATAAATTCCCTCATACAAAATCATTTTAACACTGAATAATAGTTTCTTCCTTCTGAAATACAGTAGCCTCCCCATATACATTTGCTTCCTAACTCAGGTGTCTCTCACGAAAACCAAGCAATGTGCCTTATACACATCTAAAACATCTTAAGAGAATGTGTGGAAGAAACACTGACATCCTCTCCATGAGTTACAAACACACAGGAACTGAAAGTTTGTGCCTTGCACAAATATATGATGTTGCCAGTCAGTCCTGGAATTAAGTCTTCTAGTACCTTGTACTTTCTCCCTTGAATTCTTAGTATACTGACTTTGAAAACAAGTCTAGTTAGATGAACCTTCCATACTGAAAAGTCCACAGAAATAAAAGCAGAACAAGCCACCTCGTACTTAAAATATCAACATAAGAGTACGTAAAAATATCAACATAAGAGTATATAGTATCTAGTAAGTAATGTTACAAGTCTGTATTTCAGTTTCCTCTTATTTCCTAAGAAATAAAATAGCTCTAAATATAATAATACGTGTTATAAATATGTATGAGTTTTAAATAGCAAACTCATTATGCTTAAGATAAAACCCAGATATAAAGTTTTTGCAGGAAGGATTGTCTACAAATCTGATGTTACAGGTAGAAAAGCTGAGCATTATCTTTGACAATCAAACAGCAGAAATCAAATGTTTGTTGGCTGTGAATTAGACACTTAACTTCTTCAAGATAAAAATTAAGGTGACATAAACCCGCAATGTACCAAAAGAAAAGAATATTAAGAAGTTCCAACTTTATGAGCTATTTTGAGGTAATACAGTTGTCCTCTTTCCATACTCCCCAGTATAATGGGAGTTCTCTCCTCTGGTTCTTTGAAACTCGGAGGTTAAACATCTACTTGCTTATTCCTACATTTACCTTGGCCCTCAAGTGCTTTGCAGACAAACAGCCGCAGTAAGCATTAAAATGAGGTGAGCTAGAAGGAATGCATAGCCACATTTTCTCTCCTGATGCACGATGCCTAACTCAGTGAGAGCTCTCAAAAATCATCACACACTATGTTGACAAAAAGGATGCAAATCTTGTGCTCCTTTGCTACTTCTACGCAAGTAAACAACGACATAAAACATATTTTACTTAATCTATCATGGTAACATTTGTCAAATAAAATGAAACACTTCAAACTTGTGTACAGCCCTCAAATAAACACTATTTTATTGTCATCAGTAAGCAACACATTAAAGAGAGTGTCAAATTTATGACTTTTCCACCCCAAGATCCCAGTGTTACCAATCCAGACACAAGAAAAAATAATCATAGGTTATCAGTAGAATATGTGTAAATACTGTACCATACAACCCTGCTTCGATCTGCTACAATCATGATAAAAAGATTTTAAAATATAATTTCAACAACCAACCGAAGATGAGAGCTGAGTAAAAACTGTTTTCTTTTTGCTACTCTAAATCTCATCTATAAATATAATATAACCTCAGAAAGCCCAAGTAAATAGCAGGTGAACTTCCTGGAAAAATCTGTTTTGTATGAATTGAGGTTGACTACTTGGACAGCTACAGAGCAAGCTGGACAAGCCACGTGAAGCTGGAAAAGGAAACTAGAACAAACAGTCATTTTTCAGGGAAAAAGCACTGAAGAGAATAACTGTAATCTGAACAACTTTATCATACCTGGATTGGTTCTTGTTGCTTAAAAACAGGACCAAGATCAGGCAGAATGAGCCTGATGTATTCTTCTTTGGTGCATTCCTCAGCAATTAGTAGAACGTTAGGCAAGACAAAGGGTACCATATCAGGATTCACAAACTCGGAGGTCAAACAAGGCAAAATTCGCTGAATTATAACACGCTGAGAGAGAAAAACAAGCATGCATCACATTACACCACGCTGCTACTGTGGCAGCTCAACAGCTTTTGCATTAGTCTGATATTAACAAAAAAGATAAAACTTTCAATTTTGAACTTACTTTCACCATACATTTAAGCTAATTTACACTGTTCCACGTTTCTTACTTGTCTCTGCTTGTACTCAAGACACAATTTGAGACTACAACAGCTATGAAGGTCAATAAAAACTTATTAACTGTACAGAAAATAGGACTTTAAGTCACTTATATGAATTACGAAAACTTCATTCTACATCTTTCCTTCAGAAAAAAATTAAAAAGTTTTATCACCCAAGACCTCAGCCTTTCACTACCTCACAACCCACTGAACAAACTCATAAACCTAATATGTATCTCCTTGAAAACTCCAAGTACATTCCCTAAGTGGGATTTAGCTGAATAAACACAGAAAATTACACTGTAGATGCCTAGGGTAGAGACAGGCAAGCTTAAATACTTTAAAAATCATTTAAGAGCAAGTCCATCTACATAATAACATATTACAGACAGAAAAAAGTGAATGCCCTAAAGGCAATTTGTGGCTGTCTGAAGTTAGCTGAAATACATCCCATCTATGCCCAAATTCTAAGTATCAAGAATTTCTGATCAAAAGAAATAGTTACTCAATTAAAAAGATGACAATGTTAAATCTGAATTTTACACTGTGTAGTTCAAAATTCAATTAAAAAGAAAGAAGTTTATTGCAATGATTGAAAAGCTCATCTAGTCTACCACGCATTAATCTAATACTACTTCTACATCATATACACACTATGTCTTATATAAATATGAGAATACCACAAGAAGAAAAAGTCAGTCTAGACACAGTGTCTAGCACTACATAGGAGAAATGTGGAATGACAGACATTAGCTTTTGAGGTTTCTGGGTCCTGCTAGCACAAGAAAGCATTTAGCCTTCTGAGGGAAGGATACTTTGCATCCTTCAACATTAAAGTACTACTTTGCTATAAAGAAGTTGAAACAATCCTGTAAACAAACTGGGAGAAAATAGGGCAAGATGATTTCAAAGAGCTAATGATAGCATCTGGAAAAAAAGGGAAAGCCTTGTAAGTGCAGAGTAGATAATTCCCTTTTAAAGTGAGATGAACTACATAGAGGATATACAAACAATGATTTCATAGATGAACTAATAGCACATTTTACCATTTCATGTTTCCTGATTTATTAACAGCCGAAGAAAATCTACACATTATTTTCAAATCTTTCTTTCTTTCCTGCTACTCTATTCTGACATTCTTGCAGCAGTTCACTATGCTAGGTACAATGCTACAAAAAGTTCAGAATTCTAACACTGAGAATGTTAATAGATTTGTATGCATTTTTAAATGATTTCAAGAAGTCATACTTACATACCTTAGGCAGCTTTGGCAGAACCTTTGGTAGTCCTTTAAAAAACTGTGATTTCTGAAGGTTATCCCTTTGAAATAATGAATCAAAATACTGAAGAGTCATTGCTCCTACATCATCAAAGAATGGTATCTAAAAATAAGATTAACGCTATTAGAAACCTTACACTCAATTACACTCAATAATTGTACGCTTACCTTCTCAATGTACTACAGTAAACTTCTACAATGAAGTGTCTGCAACCAACAGTTAGAAAAGTAAATATTTACATACTGAGTAGTATAATATTCACAAAGGTTGATCATTAAGACAATTTTCCTAGCATTTTAAATAAGTATCTAAATTAACTTATCATATAAGAAATATTTTTTTATTTACAAAAAGAAAAAAAAAAAAAAAAAAAAGAGAAATAAAAACACCAACTAAAAGTTCTCTAGGAATAAGTATGCTATTTAATATTACAAAGGCCTACCTAAAAGCCTTCCGGGTCTAAGTACCATCCCCAGAATATTGTAATGTTTCAATAAGAATTTATATGCAATAGATGTCTGATTACACAAATTCATCTTCAGTGTTCATACCTGCTTGTAAAAAGCTACAATGGATGGAATACACATGATCTCCCATGTTTGCATTACTTCAGCTGCCGCTCTGGTTGTCAGAAAAGAGGGTCTGCCTTCTTAAGTTTTGTGTAACAATGTAGGTTTGTGTGTATATATATATACATAAACCAGGTTTATGAACACAGCATTAACAAACATGACTGGATCATCCTATTGCCTTGGTAAATCATTAATACTGACAAAGCTGCTTCATCATTAATGAAAGACTGATAGAAATGCATGATGAGGTCAAGACTGTTTTTATCTAAAATCCATCCCTGAATATTCAGCTTAATGAAAAGAATAGACGAGTGTCTATCTCAAACCTATAGACACTGAGTTTGAAAACCTGCATAAGTAAGAGTTCTCCTCCTTTCCGCTAGTTCTCAGGGAAGGATATATCAAACTTTATGGTCCTGCAGCGGTCAGAGAGAGAGCTCAGTCTCTCTGACCATTCAGACTTCTGTTTTCAGTTGAAAAATTTGTGCAGAATGAAAGCATATACAAACATACAGAGAAGTTGTGCTGTCAGGCAAAAAGAAAAGTTGATAGGAGTAGGGCAGTAAAGACAACAACAAAATCTATCAGCACCTACTTCAAGCTAGTCTGCAGTGTAAGACTTACATTCTGTATTGCATATCATGTATGAAGAGAAGTCTTAACTAAAAGTCTGTGAAGCTCTACATTGGTTAACTTAACCTCACTAAAAACAGCAAAGTAAATTTTCCCATGCAAAGCTCCATATTAGCTTGCACCATGCCGGCCTTAATTAACTGCCTAACTCACATTTGTTACAATATATATTTAGCCCTAATATCTCTATCCTACAAGTCAGGAAGCAATAAAACAATGTTGTATTGAATTATTACTCTAAATTCTGTTTCAGCTTCTTCTTTCATATTAAATGTTAGTGTAAGAACAATACTTGCCACCAGCTAACAGCATTATTTTCAAAATAGTTAGATGGCTTTTTAAAAACATTTCGACCAAAAAGATTAACAGGAAAACAAAAAAACAACTTCAAAAAAGCTCTATGATTTCCATAAATTAAACACTGTTTTCCCTTTTTCCTTTAGCTACCGTATTTTCCGTGAACTGACCTTAGTCATTTGATCTGCATCTGGTCTGACTGCTGGAGCTACGTTTAAGAGTAGCTTTACATGTTCACGCACCTCCTCTGGTATATTCTGGAGAGTATTGGAGCTTAAACGGCTCAGCTGCATAGAAATTTAAGCACATGTAGCATTAAATCAGAAAGTCCTGTATATAACTGCTGCCAGTATACACTAGCACTATAAGTTTGTTTCTCATACTGGTTTCTTTAACCAAACTTTTGATACCATTCCCTTCTCGCCTTCCACAACCCATTTGCTCACAGTTTTCCTTCTGCTTCCCAACAGCCCACCTGTGTCCAGTCACATTCTCCTGTTCCCAGCTTCTAATTGTGTTCAGGTTATTGAATAACAGAAAATCAGTATTTTTAAAGTATGCGTTATTATCTGAGGTCTTGTTTAGATACATAAAAATACATTACGTCTGGTTAAGGCAATAGGCACCCAAAGAAGCTGCAACAAAAGAAACTTGCATATGACCATATTACATCAGTTGTTCCAATTAACTTCATCTGTGAATACTCACAGTCCACAAAGAATGTGAAATAGCTGATAACTGAATGGCTGCCAATTGATCAAATCACTCTAAACTCCACAGTCTCCATCAGTCCTATGCTGGTCATTCATTGTCTTGTGTTTGGCACTATTTGCCCTAACAGGTAAAGCATTTATCCCATAAGACCAGTGTTCAACATAGTTATAGAGAAATCAGCTGGAAAACAAATCCTCTAGCTGATAAAGTTAGTACATAAATTTCTCTACACATACTTTCATTTTCCATATTTTGCTTAGGACTTTTTAACTTGTGTCTAAAATATTTAAATTTGCTTTAAAATAGTGACGTTTCAAATATGAAAATAAATGTATAATATTCATAAATAGATACCTGATCAAGTTGTCTACTAAAACTTTTATAAATATCCTGTTTGTTGACCTCAAAAATTGGCTTCCCTTTATTAAACACTGCATACATAACAGCTCCTAGAGAGTACATATCACTTGCTGTCTCGCAGCTCACAGAGAGAATGTATTCTGGTGCCAGATATTCAGGATTTGGAAGACACAAAGATGGCAAGTTTGGATCCCATTCCTTACAAGGGAACTTGGGCTGTAAGAGAACCAAAAAAAAAAAAAAAAAAAAGAACTTATTATGGATTTAAAAAAAGCTAATATGAGTTTTGAGTAGCAGCAAAAAAAAAAGTTTTAATCCCTTCAAATCATGAAACAGAAATGGAGTAAAGCAGAACTGTTAAAAATCAATGGCTGTAACTCGGAGTGATTAGTTCATGCAGTAAAATCTGGACATTAGAATTAAGAACTGTAATGCAAATGTAAAAGCACTGCTGTAAGGAGAGAAACATGAACTATAACAGAAATTAATTTGAGGATGTAGCAACAAGGCACTGAATGGATGTAAGAGAATAATGCACAGCTGTGCATGTCATTGAACGTGTAGGTTAGCAGAATCACATGCACTTTCAGCCTTTGTCTGAAACTATCACTAGCCTATTCTGAGCCTACTGAGCCAAGTCAGGCTTTTTCTCTGATGATCAAAGGCAGAACTTCAATGCAGACCTGTGCCATATATTCAGACTTTCTGCCAACAAAATACAGATGTGAATATTACATAAATGTATTGAAATGCAAGCTCAAGAAACTGGTTTCAGACAAAGATCCGAATATAAAATGTACTAATAAATAAAAATATAAAGGATGGATATAGTACCTCCTGTTCAGATGGATTTGTTGACTGGATACAAAAATCAAAGCCTGTAATTTTCCATGCTCCACTTTTATTCAAAATTATATTTTCAGGAGTAATATTTCCATGGACCATTTTCACACTGCTATGCAAAAAGGACAAGCCTTCAGAAACCTGTTAATAAAAGATTTCAGGTTAAATATTTCCTAAGATGGATTGTACAACATCTACAAAAATTTCTGTCATATCTATGGCCTTATTTCCTGTGGTCATGGTATGCTAACACATTAACTAAGAAGCCATTTTTCATCATTGATTTTGAGCTATGTTTTAAAAATTATGTAGGAAGGAAATTAAATACAGATGTGGGTAAGCAGCAGGTGAGATTACTAACACTGATTAACTACCAAAGTGTAAGAACAAAAATGTTTTTTGATGTTGAACAAAATTGCCACCAAATAAAATCTGGAAGCTACTGTTCCTCTGTAGAAGATAAAGAAAAGATTAATGTACAGGAGAGACAGTTGTAGAACTGACATTCATACAGAGTATAAAAATTAATTCATTTCTTAATTTTCCATATCAGAATAACCAAAAATAGCAACAACTTACAGAGCCTCCAGTATTCACCTTCTCTTATATTTACAATGTTCAGGTCACTATCATCTTTCTCTTCACAATTATTTGATTTACTATACACAGACATGGCATTTATAAAACAACTATTAATAATAACAGCACATGAAAATAATAAAAATTAAAAAAAAATGTCACACCTGAAGAAGACCATATTTAGTCTCCACGTCATAAAGCTTGTATTCTTTAATGTCGGATGGTACAGGAGAAGGTAGGTTGTCCCAGCTGCCAAGAACATTAGCTAAACTTGCACATACTGGTTCTGTACAAAAAGCCAAGCAATCTCTATAGAGAAAATAGATTAAAAAAATGTTTTTTATAAATAATGTAATACAACACATCCTGGCCTGGAGCAACCATTAAGGCATCATATTATACACTAGCAGAGACTCTGTGTTAACCTAAAAACATATTTTATTTCAGGCATCTAATCATTAAATAAGGGATTTTATATATGCATATATCTATGTGAAATGAAAAAAATACTGTAGTATAGAAATTAGCTTAAGTCATTGTATTCTCTAACATCAACATATATCACTCACTGTGCACACAGCACTTCAATGAAGTTTTAAGAAAACTATACTTTTTCCTGCCCTGATCCAAGCAAAGTGAATATTTCTTACTACCATTAACCCTGTAAAATCAGGCTGTTAGCTTTGCCTAAAATTGATATGACCCTTGACTGAAGCAATGCTTAATGTAGTCAGACAGTAATCAGAGACGCACACAAATATGCTTGCTGTATGAACTGTTTCTCTAATAAATTTATCTACTGCTTTATTCCTGTCTTTTTAACAGATCTGTGATAGTACTGTTTAAAAAGCACAGATGAAGCACAAAGAGCAGAGTGGTTTTAACACTGTGCTCCAGAAAGTCAAATTTTGAAGCCCTGAAAACAGCACACATCAGAGTTTCACAAACCTCATATATAAAAAGACCAACTTGTCTTATATATTCCCACACTTCACCCTGTCCTGAACAATACTGGAAGCTATAGTCTGTCTTTTATTTTTTGGAGAAAGCAGTGTGTGGATAGTAGCACGCATATCTGGTCTAAGAATGAATATTTTTCATGCAAATACATTGTGTTCATACATTGCACCAGCATGAACACAGAAAACCAAGACTGAATAACACAAGTAAAGATATTTTTGTGAGTAATAAAGGTATTGGCAAGAAGGCAAAAGCCTAACCTTTTGTTTATTCCTTTAAAATAATCACAGAAGACAAAATGCTTCAGCATGAATCTATCAGTTTTTATATATCTCAATAGATTAACACACTTGCTCTTTGAGGTAAAAGAAAATTGATAAAACATGCAACACTCTCACTACTCATCCAGACTAAGAGTGACTTTAGTTTTTTTCTGATGCCTTTCTGAAGGAAAAAAAGAAAATCAAAACTCACTGGTTCGTAAGCCTCAACTAACCTGACTGAACTGTAATTGCTTCACCACCTTCACATCATTCTGTAGACAACATCTCCTCCACTTCTCAGTTAACACAGCTAGCACTACAAATCTCATTTTTTGATTAATCACCAGGAGGAATCACAGCACAGAAAGACAAAGATCTTCATTTTTAATCTTATTTCAGCTTTACTGTGGAGCTTCTCCATTTAGTTATGGTTGAGGCACTGGTGGCAGAAAATACTTACAAAACAATTATTCAGTATTTTCACAACATAAACACTCCAATTGCTGTTGCTTTGAAGGAATAGAAAGATGGCTGTTTGTTTTTTTACTTCAGGAGTTAATTAAATAAGGTACCACATCAGAATTATGGAAGGATGGGGCAAATCTAATTAAAGCAACTTAATATTGTAGGAGCTGTTATCTGCCATGCAGTGCATCCTCTTTACCAGTTCCCTGAACAATATCAAAATGACATTCCGAGTAACAAAATAAAAAGAAAACAAGTTACAGAGAAAAGTAATGGCCAAACACACATATGCTTTAGAAAAACTACAACAGATGGAGTGTCTATGAAATTAAATATCTGGAACCCTTCATTCTTTGTGAATGGTTTTACAATTTGGCTTTTTCATGCTTTTCTGTTACTGGAAACCAAAACGAGCTGTAAGTAAATATATATTATATTAAATGTATAGTATAAATAAAAATATACATTGCGTACATTATATAAATGCATGTCAAATTTATATCTAACAAAATATTTATAATCAACATAATTATGTTGAATAGCAATTATATGAAACAGAAGCTACCTACATACTGGGATCAAAATGGCATTGCCTGGAAACATCTACTTGGTGCAGATACACCAAAAGCATTCTTTTGCACCACAGCACAAAAAAAGAATAAATTGTGTAAGTAGTTCAGCACAACTGTATGTCTGGATCCACCAAAAAACGACCAGCCCAGAAGGAGCCCCCTATAGATGTCTTCAAAACATAAGCACTCTGCAAACACCTTCTTCTAGTCTAAAAAAATTGTCAGTCTTACAGTACACTTGTACAGGGATATATACACAGTCTAAGCAAGTTTTCCTTTCATGAACCCCACAGATCTATTATGCCAGTTTCTGGCACAGCAAGCAGCTGGGCAGGTTTGCTCATAGTGATGCCCCCACAAAGAGCTTATTGAGTATGAACAGTATTCAGACCAAAGCAGAGTGTTACTAAAAACTCACAAACAAGAACTCCGACCGAACTGCAAGATCAATTTTACTCAAAAGGCTTAAATTGTTTGCAGGAAAAATACCAAAGCCTCTTATCTCTCCAAGGTATGAATCTTACCATCTTCTTCTTAAGTGTAGAATTTAGGAAAAAAATACAAGGTTTCCGGCTCAACTGAAACACCATTCATTTAAAACCAATGTTTTAAGTGAAAACCTTGAGGTATATCCTGGGATATACAATTCACCTGCATAAACAATGACTAAGACAACCTTAGGCCATTAAATTGGTTATGATAGTTAATTTACTACTGTACAATATTAACAGTTCTCTTCAATTAGCAATCCACCTTAGACTTACACAAGGAGCAAATTAAACCAAATGACTTTAGAACAGGAGGAAACATATATACGAATCCGCAGTTGTCATTTGATCCAATAAATCTTTCCCAAAGTAGGCATTGCAGAGATAAAGAAGTATTCCCATGCCTTTCTCAGCAAGTAGAAACCAGTGTCTTTGGAAACGTGCAGGTTAACAGACAGAATAAAAAGTGGACGAGTTTGAAAGGTAATGTACATGAATCTTTATTAGGAAGAAGTTGAAAAGCTTCATGATCTTCCTCAGTAGGATCAGCTTTCTATTTTAACATGAAATCTTCATTTTATTTATCAGATTTTAGTGTGCTCTCATCACTGTAATTGAATAATAAAGGTGCAAAACTAACCCATTATTATACCTAGTGACCAATCTTATATAAATCAAATTAACACTAAAAAAACACAAATTTGTCTCCCTCATTTGCTACCTGAGGATCTTCTAAACGCGTATGTGCCACAAAAATAAAATTTGCCAACAGTTCCCAATCTCATAAATGGAAAACAATAAATGAACCATTTTTTAAAAGAAAACAAATTTAAAAGGCTCTTTAATTGAACTACTAAACATGCTTGCTGTAATGGTCACATGTAGTCCTCCAGCTGCAGCAGGACTTAGATCATGCAACAGATCATCAATTAGATTCATACCACGGATGCATGCTATGACTTGGTGAATAAAGATTTGAGGATGGAGAAAATACCATTCTCACATGAGTAAATATATTAAACTTGAACCTCGTCAGATCTAAGTGCTGAATGTTCCAGACTTTTTATAATCAAGGACAAAACAATAATTAAGAAAGTCTGTTCTCACCTTTAGTATAGCTTACCTAGATTCTTCCAATGGATGTTGAACAGTAAGCAGTCGAGGGTGTCGAAGCCTCGTTAGCTGTTGAACACCTCGTTTTAAAGAATCAATAATCTGATCCTTTTCAAATTTTTGATACTTGTCTATTAGCTTCTTATCAAACACAAAAACAGCCACTTCCTAGAAATAACCAATGAAATTCACTCAGTACATAACATATCCAAAAAATAAAACCTATATATAATTAGGTACATGCATACTTTTTTTAAAAATCAACAGTACAATCCCACCAGTGCAAGAAGCACTACAGTATGTATCTACAGCTACACACTGTCCTTATTCTATCCCAGCCATTTTCACCATGACTGTGTAGAATTTCTGGAATATGTTTTTTAAGAATTACTGTGCTACAAACCTTACAAACTATTGCATAAACTACAATCATTTTCTACAGAATTATAGAACAGCAGGTTAACAAGATAGAAATCAGCTTGATTTTTAGGTAGACAAAAGCATTTATATTAACTATAAATAAATAAAATATTCTCAGGGTACTCACTCATTTGGCATTAAGAGATGTTTCATTAAACTATACTCTTTCTCCAAGTTCTGTTCCAAACAAGTATGTTTCATATTGAAGTACACTTTCATAAGAGAGAACTTGTGGTGAACAACATCTGAGAGATCAATTAACCTGATCATACCCATGACAGTCCAGACCTGGGGCCCCCAGTACAGGAAGGATGTGGAGCTCTTGGAACGGGTCCAGAGGAGGGCCACTAATATCATCAGAGGGCTGCAGCACCTCTCCTACGAGGAAAGGTTGAGGGAACTGGGCTTGTTTAGCCTAGAGAAGAGAAGGCTCCAGGGAGACCTCATTATGGCCTTCCAATCTTTGAAAGGAGTGTGTAAACTGGAGAGAGAACAACTGTTACATGGGTGGATAGCAATAGGACAAGGGGGAATGGTCTTAAACTGAGACAGGGGAGATTTAGGTTAGATATTAGGAGGAAGTTTTTCACTCAGAGGGTGGTGACGCACTGGAACAGGTTGCCCAAGGAGGCTGTGGATGCCGCATCCCTGGAGGCATTCAAGGCCAGGCTGGATGTGGCTCTGGGCAGCCTGGTCTGGTGGCTGGTGACCCTACGCATAGCAGGGGAGTTGAAATGAGATGATCATTGTGGTTCTTTTCAACCCAGGCCATTCTATGATTCTATGATAACACGTTAAGCACAATAAAAAATTCCTGAATGTGTAAAATGAGTCCCAGAAATATAGTAAATGTTAAAAGAGAGGAAATAGATTTTCCAATGAACCTCTGCAAATGGAGTGGGAGAAAACTAAGGAATTTAAATGAAACTTCAAAATTACAGAGGTGGATATGAAATTAAAAAAAAAAAAAAAAGCAACTAAGAAAGAAAAATCAACAACTGGACATATCCATCATGGAAGCTACTAAAGACAAATAAATCAGTTGGAAAGTAAGTATACTTGCACCCATACTTAACTAGTCAAACACCTTATAAACATAAAAAAGTATTTCCCAAATCTTAAGAAAGCAGATAGTAGTAGTGAAAAGTCAAAATCAGAAAGCAGGCCCTACTCTATTCTCAAGGGAAAAAAAAATATTTAAGTATTGCTGATTTCTATCAGCAAAGGCCATGACCAAGAGAAAGAAAATAGTGCAACCACTTGCTGATTCTCAGTAACCTGTGCTCCATCATTTCCATTCTAAGCTCCTGGTGTACTCTGCTTCCAACAACAAAAGGCAACCAGGCCACCTAGTCATGTAATGCTTTTTTTTGTGCCACTGAGAGGAAGGCAAGCCACACTAAGACTGCAGAAACACTGAGTACGTGTGTTGCTAAAGATGCAAACACAACTATAAGGCATTTCTAAATAAAAACTCTTGAGAGCTGTGAAAATGTAATGATGCAACAGCATCAATTCGTCCTCCCTATTTCACTGCATGTTGAGGAAAGATGTTAACAACATAAAAAACAACCAAGCACTGCAGTGGTGGACACCAAAGAAACTCAATCACTCTTCTCAGAAATTTAGAATAGTGTACAGTAGTAACAGCAGAGACCTTGCACAGGACCATACGGAAGGAAGAAAAACCCACAGAATGCTGAATGACAGCAGTCTGCCATCTACCCTATGATTTGAATGATGTGGTGCTTTTGTGCAAAAGATTAAATGTGGTCATGTTGTTAAAGACTAAGCTGTAAACAAAATCAAAGGAGTGCTTGATTTTAGAAATGTTGTTTGCTTTGCCTTTTATATTTCTTCTCTATTTTACCCAAATGCACTCACACTTTTTTTTAAATGAATAATCAAATGCTACTCAATACGAAAACACATGATGTTTTACCAAAGCCTCCCACTGTGCGAAGAAAAATAGTCTCTGAATTAAAATACTGGAAAGCATTCCAGTGTTACGCTGGTCTTTAGCCAGGAAAGATTTTCCTACAGCTTTTTTTTTTTTTTTTTTTTTAATAAGTTAGACAATGTTTGTCTAAAATGTTAAATATAATTTACCATCA